>JAZKJV010006822.1:0-600000 GCA_037367405.1 Ottelia alismoides
TACACAAGCAATCACGTCTACCGTCCAGTCCCAATTCCTTTATCCTAGGTTAGAAAACCGAGAGAGAGAATCGGAAAAAGCCGATGCGATCGAGAAAACGATGATGAATGCTTGAGTAAGAAGACTTACAGTGCCTCCAGCTCTCTACAATGCAAAATGCAATACTGACTTGAAATTTTACACTATATGCAAATGCAAACGAGAAAAGCCGCTCCTAAACAGGCAGTTCTATTATCGAGTGAAGAACAGATTATTTTTGGCTAAGTTCTACAGTCTAAGTGCGTCTTTTAAGTGCAATGTGTGGTCCTAAAGAATTACGAGCACAAGCAAATCCTAGAGTGGCTCAAGGAGCCGCTAGTGCAAGCCTAGTCTAAAATTTAATCCACACAGCACACGGGGACATGGTTCCACTATCTTTACAGACGCGAGAACCCAAACGGGAACCGCTGTAAATGCAGACAATTTTTACAAGTTAAAAAAAATGAAAAATCCTTCTGGCGTCTCAACTGCCGACTTGATCCACGAATCGTCGGCCTCCGATGCACTTCGAGATGCGTCGATTTCAAGAAAGCCGCTCCAAGTCCACCGGGCACTCGCACAAAAAGATATAAAAATGTCAGATAAAGAGAGAAAAAAAAGAAAAAAATAAAGAGAAAAGAAAATAATTGGGAAAAAATGGTATAATTACAATGTGGTTCGGGGATCAGACTACCCGATTGTTTGGAAAATGCAAATCTAAATTTCTAAAATGATCCTAAGCCGTTTGCCTCCCCGGCAACGGCGCCATTTGACGAACCCGAAATCTACGCTTTTGATGTCGTATGATTGACTATTTCGTTGCAGTCGGATAGATCCGCGTCGATCAAAAATTACCGCACGGCTCGATTAAATCGTCGAATGAAATTAACGCGCGGTTTGATGTTTGTTTAGCCTGGGCAAGCCCCAGGGTCGACTCAAGGAGGCAAAGGAACAACTCGGGATAAAGTTAGATGAATTAGATTGCGGTTTTCCAAGTGGGAATTTTTTTTGGTATTTTTTTTATGCGATAAAAATGCCAATGCACAAATGCGGATGAATTAGGTTAATAAGAAAATCAACAACTTAGCCAAAATTAATTTTAATATGAAATTAATCCAAAATGACCAAATTATATTTTTCCTATAAACCTAATCCAATAATGAATGCAAATGTATTTTTTTGGAATTTTTGAATTTAAAATGCACAAATGAAAAATGCAAACTTTTTTGGGGGGTTTTATGCAAATTTTCGTGCAAATACTATGCAAAAATTATGAAAAATTTATTGAAAGTTAAAAATGATAAAATGAAGCTAACCTAATATTTTTTGAATTTTCTGACACTTTTTGATTTTTTTATGAATTGTTTACTGAAATCAGAGCCATTGCGGGTATTTAATTTCTAATTAATCCAGAAATTAAATTATCCAGAGATTGATTTATCTCAAATAGATAGTTCAATAAGGAATGCAGGAGACTTAAAATTTCTCAAAAATGTTATTCGTGGAATTAATTAAAAATCAATTACACAAATAGCTCTAGAATTTATTTTATGCAAAAGACAACTCCGAATTGGACGAAACTTGGACAGTAAATAAAGTAGACTAAAAGGCATCATTCACAATTTTTGGAGCAATAAATGACTATATGCAAATTTCAGAGTGTCAAAGGGCAAAATATCTTTTATTTTTGATCTCTGTTTTTTAATAAAAAAATCCAAGGCTCACAAAAATAAAATTAAATAGTTGAAAGATAAAGAATTATTTCTCGTCAACATGATATTTTTATGATAAAAAATGATGCAAGATATTTATCCAAATCAACGCTCAAAGTCAAGGGTATCTTTGCAAAATTGAAATTAAAAAAAACTTAACAAAACTAGCACAGGGACATAACTGCAATTAAGAGAACTTAAAATAATAAATTTGCAAATTTCACAAATATAAAAATAAATGAAAGAGGACCTTCTCTTTTCGTCTCCAGCAAGCTATGGCTTCACAGAGACAAGAGGTGGACGGCGGGCCTTGGAGCGGGGCCGTCGATGGAGGTCGGAGGCCACGCGTCGCCACGCTCGTGTGCGGCGCGCGTGGAGGCGGCTGGTGCTGGTGGCGCGCCGCGCTGCTGCGACCTATGTGCAAGGAGGTCGGCGATCGAGGGCAGGCGTCGCGGCGGCGTGCGATGAAGCTTTGGCGAGTGGCGGTGCACTGGCTGAGGGCGGAGCAGGAGGCCGCAAGCTGGTCGCGTGGCGCAAGCTCGTTGGCGGGTCGACGGGAGGAGGTCGCGCCTGCGGCTGGCCTGGGGGCACTGGCGGCGCTCGAGGAGGGCGCGACTCGATGGGCGCCTGGGGAGGATGCGTGCGCGCGGGGTGGCACTGCGGTAGGCGGAGGAGGGCGGCACCGCTCCCAGGCGGGGGGCGGAGGTGGCTGACGACGAGGGGAGCAGCGGGGATGGAAAGGAGGGCGCGCGGGGCTGATGTGCGCCTGGCGTTCAGGGGACGGGCGGAAGGCGTCAACGGCGGAGGCAGTCGCACGTCGAGCGGGGCTGAACACCTGTGCGCAAGGAGGATGGCGTCGAGGGCGGTTCGACAGGATGGCGCAGCGGATGGCTGGTGCGTCGAGGGCAGCGCGGGGCTGAAGCAGTGCGCCCCACGCGGGATGCGTAGCCGATGGCGAACTGGAGGGGCTGAATGCGGCGACCCTGGCTGATGGCGAGGCGACTGCGCGCACGGCGGCTGGCGGGCCCGGAAGCGGTCGTGGCCTGGCGGGGTGCCGCAGTGAACGGCGGTCGGCGGTGGTCAGCAGGTGGCCGGGAGGCGTTGCGGTGACCTGGCTGAGGGCGAAGGGCACTAGCAGTGGCGTGCCGCCGGTGCCACTGTTGGAGGCGGGGCTTGGAGAAGGAGAACGACCGCCGCTGCACCTGTCTTTATTTTTATTTTTTTTGTGTTTTTGTTTTGCAAAAGTTTTATTGATGTAATTTTTAAACAGGAATAAAAGTGAAATGAACCTAAATGAGGTGGTGTGTATGTGTTGGTGGTTGTGATTGTGGTGATGTTGAAATGATTTTTGTGTGATGATGATGATAGTGGTGGCGATGGTTAATGATGTTTTTGATGGTAATAAAGAATATGAAGAACAATAAGGGAAAATTTTGTTAGATAAAAATAAAATGACAAAGAAAAGAAGAAGAGTACTTACCTGTGAAAGTCGTCGATTTTGGAGCCGCGTCGTGCGGCTTCCGTCGTCGCCTCAAGAAGGGTGGCGCGGTCCTTCGGAGCTGGGCAAGTCCAATTAGAACTCGCGACGCGGCAATGGTGATGCCGCGGATCTCGCCTTGAGGTTGTCGTCGCTCAACTCGTCTCTTGCAGCTGTCACCTGAAGGTTAAAGGGGCTCGACCTCACTTCTCTCGAAAACGACGGATGATGATGAATGGAAGAGTGGAAGAGAATATAAAGAGGAGGAGGAGGAGGTTGGAGAAGGATGGAGAGAGTGGGGTAGTGGGGAGTTATTGGCTTGGAGTGGAAGAAAAGAAAGGGGAGAAGAAGTAAAAGGGGAATAAAAATAAATATTAAATATAATAATATAGTAGGCTACTTAAAATAATTAAAATAATAATAATAAAATAATAATAAAAATAAATCCGAAAATAATAAAATAAATCCGAAAATAAATAAAAAGGGGTGACATGTGGCGGCTCCAGGAGCGGCCACATGTCTCTCCTAGAAAATTCCAAAAATTAAATGTAAAGAAAATCAAAAAAGAAATAACAAAAGGGATTAAATAAAAAAGTGGTCAACACGAAAGTTGCTCGTCTCGACGAGATCTACAACTTTCATGAAGGGCCGAAAATCAAAAGAAGCCATGTGTACAAAAATGTATTTTTGGGTAGTACCTTATAGATATAGAATACCGCATTTTTCCTTTTGTATTTTTTTGTCATTTTTAAAAGAGAGAAAAAAATATAAAAAAATAGAGAAAATATGAGGAGAATATTTACAACTTAATCTAATTTTTTTGGATTTTTAATAATTAAGAGAAATAAAAAGATAAAATACAGGGGTAAAACTGTCAATTTGTACAATATACAAAAGGGGCCCAAAACCCAAGTTTTGCATACGAGCTCCGATTTTAATGAAATTGGTCTTGTTTCGAAGGTCTCTGAATGTATATTACTTTAGAAGTGAGTAGACCTTATTCGGAGGTTGTATGAGAGAGATATGTGCGTTTTAAGGTCTAAGGTCTTCAAACTTGGGTTGGGGTTTTATTGGGTGATTTTGCAAGTTAGTATTTTTTAGATATTTTTCTTTAATTAGTGTTAGTAATATATACACTATAGAGTTGGTTTTAGTGGCTTTGTAGTTAGTATAAAATGTATACAAATAAGGTATTTTATCTAATATACAGGTGGATATTTACAAGTGAATTTGGCTTCTTATTTAATGCATGTATGAATGCTAAAATGCATATATTATGCTTGCATGCACGAATGCTAATTTTACAATATAAAGGGAAATATGCATCTATTTACTCGGGAACAAGACTCTATTTTCAACTTTTAGAGTGATGAATCACAGATTCATCAACCATCCCCTACTTTTTGTCTTTTTGTTATTGGCCTTGTAGTAATTTTAATTATTTTGAAATTTTATGTAAAACTATAAGGAGCCCCCTCCATTTCTTTTATATTACTTTTGGGTCCATGCCAGGTCACCTCACGTGTTATCCCACATGAGGTGGCCATTTTGCATATAAGTCCTTGCAGCTTTTTAAATTTCATTTTAGTATTAAACTTTAAATATTAGTTACAATATTTTGGGTGTTTTGCAGAAACAACCTCACATTTATTTTTAATTGCAAAAATACCCTTTCTAGGTCAATTATTTTGTAGTTGTATTTCATTTATTAAAAATATCATCCGTGCTTCCAAAACTATGAGAAATTATGGTTAAGTGCCTGCTAGTGTACACATTCACATTATATTTTTATTTGTGCATTTTAGAATTTTTCCTATTTATTAAAGATCAATAGAGCATGTTTTTGCCCCTGTTTGACTTACAAATTGCCAAAAAAATATAAAACCTTTTTGAAAAAAAATCCAAAAATGTATATTTTGTGTATTTTAGTATTTTTAACTCCAGACCAGAAATCTCAATAGAAAAAGAAAAATATTAAAAATTAAAAAGCTTTAAAATCCTTTTTAAAAATATAAAAAATCATAAAATTTTCTAAAATTATTCATTTCTATCTCTTAAGTTTCTTTATATTATTTATTATTTTTCAAAATAGTTTAAAACTTTTGGCCTTATTTACTATTTTTAAATTCTAGAACAAATTGGCTTATTTATTTAGTCCTTATTTTAAGATATTTGTTTAATTTAAAAATATATAGGAATTTGCAAAAATCCCCAAAAATCACAAAAATCGAAAAAAATTTACAAAACCCATAAATAGTTTATTCTGTAATTTTTTCTTATTTTTATTTTTATTTATAAATCTTTTATCCAATATTGTATATATAGTTATATATATTCCTATATTATATATTTAAAAGAATAGGAAACTAAAATTAGAAAATATATAGAGAAAATAAAAAATAATAAAATAATAAAATTAAAATCTAAAAAATATAGATTTAAAAACCCACACCAAAAAGAAAATAAAATATAAGAGAAAAAGAACAAATTTTGGAATTCATTTTCCCTATCTATCGCATTTGCTCAATGTGTTCGACACTCTACACATACTTGCACCTTTACACTTTTTTTGTTGAGTTAAATAAAATAAGTTTTAATTCCACACATATTTTCTTTGCATTACTATATCTATTTATGGGTTAATTTTTGAATTTAACAGTTTTCATGAGTGGTCAACTCAACGACTGTTGATACGCCTCGTGGATTGACATGACCCTCTAGAAAATTTCATCTTTTCAAATGGCGTTGTTGCAGGGGAGAAACGTCTTATAGATTGCCTTGTCATTTGTTTCTTCTCTTTTGTCTATATTTATCATTTATTTATTTTCAGATTTATTTGATATTATTTGTGAACAGTTCTAACCCTCTTCTTTGTTTAACTTTGTTGTGAGGGAACATGGATCGAGGGAGGCTCTCCTAGGAGACTTACGCACCCACGTGATGCGGAGTCAACTTTCTGACCTAGCAGATAGGATAGAGCAATAAAGAACTTATATGATTTTTTGAAGATAGTGCCAGTTCATTTTATTTCATTTTATTTTATTCGTAATTTGAAGTGAGAGAGAGACTTATAATTGTAATAATTTGGACTCTCTAGGAAACTGACACTTAACTAGGTCCATTGCCCGAGTCATTGTTCACTTGGAGGTCTTGTCGGGTTTTGTCACGTTTTCTTCATTTTATTTTTCTTTGTTTCATGATTTTATTTTTATTTGTTTTGTGTGACTGAACCCTAGCTTAGGAATTGTTTCTCGATAGACTAAGGTCCAAATCCCTAATTGACTTGCATGTACCTATAGTTTGTGCTTTGATCTAGTCAAAATAAATAGTTGATTATTTGGACTTGAGACCACAAGCTGTGAGAAACCTCCTATTATGCTTGCAGGACCCACTGTGGTGGGCATCGAGAGGTTTCCAAGACCAGACCCTTGATTTCTTTTGTAGATATTCAACTCATTTTCCTCACAATAACAACAATTACTATTCTAGGGCGATTTCATCGGCTTTGCATTTCATATAGATAGGTTTCAAGTCTGCTTAACATCATTGCATGAAGAACGCTGGAGGTAAGGTGAGCATTTCTGGTTTGCATTCATCATTATTTTTGTCGCGCATTACTTTTCCATTCTTTCCCTCTGATTTTGATCACATGGTATCTATAAGGAATTCACTTTATGTTAGGATTGCGCATTTTTATTAAAAATACAAAAAAGTGGTAAACAATAAACTTGGGACTGCTAAGATTACTCGACTGTAAAATCAAAAAGAAAAATTCTTGTCTTGGGGAGAGTAACCCCCTCATTTATTCACATTTAATTTTCTACGTACACATTAAGGATTAGTGCCCCAATCCCAGGTCTACCTACGTGTTTGTACAACTTGTTGAAACTCACCTAACTCTAAAATTTGAAAAGATAAAAAGACCGAACCTTCACGGTCTTCATTATGTTGAGTAGGTGAATTGAGGAGTTTCTTTTGTGTATATTTATTTGTAATTGTTTGTGTTTATACTCGATCTTCTCTGTGCATTTGCACCTTTTTCTTGCATATCTTAATTTAACCTTCGTGTTCTCCCGTTCATTTCTTTTGTTTCAGAGATGGCTTACTGGAGTGATTTTTATCCGGACTTTGAGGATCCCTCGTACCCTCCAGCCAGTCCACTTCCATTTTTCCACGAGGAATTTGCTCCTAACTCTTCTTTTTGTACATATCCACCCTATCCACTCTTTCAGGCATCGAATTTTGAGTTTTACCCATCACCATCACTCTCACATTTTCCACCATCCCCCTCACCCGATACTGAGCTATTGGAGTCACATCTTTTGGGTACCATTATTGAGTTAATGGACAAAATGAATCAGAGGATAGATGATATCACTAGTCTAAATAAGAGCCACATTGCCACGTCATCACCGAATTTTATGGATTCATTTGAGGACACCCATGAGAGCTTGCAATTACCCAAAATACAAAAAATGAGAAAAACCAAAAAAATACAAAAAGATTTTGGGATACACATAGCCGAGTCAGTTTGTGAGAAGAGGGCACCACTGCCAGATCCTTTACCCACAGAGACATTCACCACAGTTCACACCTTTGACCCTAAGGACAACACTGTACGGACTACTTGTCATCCTTATGTAGATGATGATTCTGATCTTCATCCTTGTATGGAGGAGATCCAAAATCTTAAAATAATGTAGTCTAAACCTGAAGTGGTGGTAGCTATTCATGAGATTATTGAGGCCCCACTTCGCCAGGCCATGACCCAATTATCTACTCCTAAACCTAAGAAGAGAAAGCGAAGGAGAAGATCTGAGCTAGACACATTTTGACCACGACCACTGCTTATTCCATCACTCACTATCCACACATTAGGAAATGGAACATTGTCACACCTCTTGTGAGTTGCACCATTTCTGACCATTCATGTGATCACACTCTCCTTGATGGTGGTGCTTCCATTAATATAATACCTTTCTCACCGTTATAGTCTCTTCATCTAGGGTCTCTCAATAATACCAGGATGATTTGTCAATTTGTTGATGGATTAATAAAGAGGCTGAAGGGTATTCCTGAAAATACAATCATTCAGATTCATGGCATGAGATTCATTATTGACTTTATCGTATTGCTTATGGAGACCTTCATGTTCATGGGATGACCTTTCCTCACCTCTACAATAGTCGTTATTAATCATGGATCTGGAGAGATTCGCTTCCATTCTGCTAACGAGAGAAATGTGTTTATCATTGCGTATGCCACTGAACAAAGACCTGCATCCCACGAGAGTGTGCCTGTGTTAGCCGATCTCGAGGACTATGACCTAGATGTTGATACAGAGAGGTTTGCTTTTAGATGGATAATTCTGAGACTTGAGGATTCCTCTTTGGAGAGGAAGACTCGAAAAGCATAGACCTTGGAGATCCCCCTTCTGGTGAGTAGCGATGCATTGATGACGTCCATAGTATTTACACTATAGACTCTTTAGAGCAGAGAGCAGACTTAGTAGAGACCGTATAGGTTGAATTTGACCTTACTTTTTTCATCAAAGAATTTGGGCCTTTCGATTGTGACTTAGCTAAGATGCCCTAGACCGACCATGACCATACTACTTCCATTGACTAGTTCATGCCTTTCTGCTTCGATACCACTACGGACCTTCTTCAGGTCGATCCTGATCGGTTTTTGTCTGTTGATGTTCCCAATATCGATCTACACCTTGTGAGATCCATTCCTCAGCGATCATGTAAGAGGGTCTACTTTCTGCTTTCTTGATCCATGTATATTTACTTTCGTTTTATTTCTTTTCATCTACCATTTTTGCTCATCCACCTCATTCCGTGTGTTTTGCCTTGCTTAGGATGTTCTTTGTCCTACGTATAGGGGAGGTGGATGGGTTGAGTAATCTTTCTTCTTTTCATCTTTTCATTTTCATTTTCTTTTTCTTCTGAAAAGGTGTCACCCCTTCTTCATTGATGTACTCAGGACGTACTTTGTCCTAAGTATAGGGGGTTGTACACCCTGAATTTCTCATTCTTTGATCCCTCACATGTCCCTTAAACTCTCGACACTCTACCTATACTTAGGGATATTTTACCCTAAGTATAGAGGGGATAGGTCGAGCCGATGATTTTGTTCATTCCAACCCTTGACCCTCCATGCCTTCTGTACAGTCTATTATAGTTAGGTTTATTTCATCATAAGTATTGGGGGGACGGTCAACTTCTCATTCATTCATTCTTTAGTCATTGTATTATAGGCTCTTCAATACTCAATACGAGTTATGTATTCTCTTTTTCTCTTTGATCTATGAGGACATAGCTCAATCTATGTATAGGGGGATTGTATATACTCCATATATAATTTAGCCATAACTCATACTATTGTATTTTCAATAAGTACATCTAAAATATAATTAATTACACACTTGAATAAAATTCATTATATATACTAATTAATAAATCATGTAAAAAAGGTGTTTTTTGCAAAATGTTTGAAAAATAGTTTGAAAATACTTTTCAAAAATCTTTTGAAAACTATTTGGAAAATATTTTGCTAGAAGTTTTCAATCTTTGTAAAATTGATTTTATTTATAAAAATTTCTTTTCTTTGTTTTAAATAAAATGTTTTGAAAATATATTTCTAAATGATTTAGAAAATGGTTGCAAAAATATTTTTAAAAATCTATACATATAGTTTGAAAAATCTTTGTGATGAATCCCTGATTCACCTCCCTTATTCTTTTATTTTAGCCAAATTCCCTATGCAAAATACCTGTAAATATATATCAAATATAAAAAATTAGCATTGTGCATACATTTGTTAATATTGTGTAATTAACATTCTTTTTGACCAAAATAAAAGAATGAAGAAGCAAAGAAAAAGAAAATAAAATAAGGATGTATTTATGCAATAAATGTAGACTGCCCTGAATCCCGAGAGAAGGTGAAAATTGGCCTGATCGACAAGGAATAAAGTGGGAGAGATAGTGTCCTTATTCACTGTATATATGCTTTACTACTCATTCTGAATATATCCTCCACCTATTTTCTGAATACACTAATCTCAAAATAATTTAATTTATCTAGTAAAATTTGTAAATAAAAATGTGATGAAAATAATAAAAATAATTGCAAAATAAGATTGTATACAAATGTACAACACCTATACTTGTATATATTTATTTATTTTGTAAATATTTTTTTGTATATTTTGTATTTTTAAACTATTGTATATACTCCTAATAATTACATTAAAGTGAAATAAAATTCATAAAAATGTAGAACAAAACAAAAATAAAATCAATTTTTCAATGTACAAAAAGACCAATATTGTATATAATGTACATAAGATTAATTTATTAACATTGGTAATTAATTTATAAAAATCCAAGAAAAATGTTTTTATACTCTTTACATTATTTTTTAAATCAATAAAATATGAAATATAATGTATTTTTGTAAAAATAATAAAAAAATACATCTATATATTATATAGGTATATTATACTTATCAATAAAAGTATAGGTTGTATATACCATAATATATTTATTACTAAAATGATTAAAAATCACATAAATTATTTATAAAATAACTAACAATTTTTATTTTTATAATTTTTATTTTAAATTCGTTTACTATTTTTACTTTAATTTTCTTTTATTTTTGCATATTCATGATTTCTGACGTCAACCCGGGTCTGTTGACCCGGGTCAACCTCTCCCTTCCCAGTTCTGAATCCGGGCAACATTTGCCAGACTTGATTTCTTGACATTTTACAGCCCAGGTCCAACCCCATCTTTCCTTGGATTGCGGGCCCATTCTTTCCTGCAGATCAGTGATCCTCACGGATCCCTAGGAGGGTCCGAATCATCCCAGGGTTGTGCGTGTTTGCTCAATCCTCCCAGAACCCTATGACACATATAAATCATCTTCATCCACCTCCTCCATGAGGTAGCTTATTTCTCATTCATCCTCTCCTCCACTTGAATCTCTAGGACAGCGGTAGGGTCCTCTAGCACTTATTTGGAGTGGAGCCCTGTTGAGCGCAACTCACATCGTGGCCGGACATCACTGTCGAGACCAGCCTCCTCGATCTTTCGCAGTCGGGTTGAGGCCACGAACTCTCCTTCAATTCCGTCGTTCTTCGTTGATCGATCACGCAATCTAAGGTATCCTCACTCACCTCCATTCCACCGTGCATTTTTGATTTATTCCTCACAACCATTGTCCACTATCTTAGCTCTGACCATAAGGTCGGAGCTCTATCTTGACCATCTAGCCGTTCAGATCGACTCGCCAGATCGACTCAATCATCGGAGGGGGATTAGGCTAAGATGCCCCTCCTCCACTTACACTAGGCGTCGAACACCATCCCCCACTATTTCTTTCTGTTTCAGCTATAAATAACCTTGGTCGGGGCTTTGCCTTCGAGCCACGAGACTCCTTGCAGGATCAGGATGCGTACGAGGCTCGAATCGAGCCTCAACTCTAGTGGCAAATCACGTCTAGGTGCTGCACCTCCATCTTCCATATCCAGCTGCTCTTCACTCCATCGAAGTACTCAGTCAACACGGAACACCTCCAGCTTAGTGTTGAGCCTCTCAGTGAGCCGATCTAACCTTTGGAGTGCCATATACACTTGATCGAACCTCCTCATGCACCACCTTCTTTCAGTTCATCCAGAGCCACTCAACACTATCAGATCGAGAACTCCACCTCCAGAATGGATCAAGACCGTCCATTCACGCTGCCACCCGGGACGTTAGATCTTTTCCAGGAGCATCTGATACATACATCTCACATGTCATCTGAGTAGTCAGATCTGCTCCCCAATAGTTCATCAGGACTGTACACCTATGCCATGAGCCGCAACCATCATATCTATAATAGCTTTTCATACATGCCATATGTCAGAGAGCTACCACGCATGTGTCATGTGTCCTACAAGAGTATATTGCACTTTTTACCCTATTATTTCCTTTATTTTGCTTTAGTATAATAACGTAAAAATTAGTTTTAAATATTCGCATTCAAAATCTCGGATTTTTATCACTTGTGTTTCAGTCCATTCAATGGAAGTCGTGTGCATTTACACGTGTTTTGTGGGATATTTGCATATTGTTCCCCGTGTTATTCAAGTGTTATCTAAAGAAGGAATAATTTAGCGTTTTGCATTTATTCCTTTGTGAGACTTTGTCATGATTGCGCACATTTTCACTTGATTTTTTGCACTAGGGCCCGTAGACTTTGATTGCTTATTATGATTTAGCCTTGAAACTTTAAATATTTGCATCTAGATCCTTCTATACTATTTAATTTTTGCTCTCTTTTATTAATCAAAATAAACAACAAAATAACTCCAAAAATGAGTAAAAGTTACTTGTATCTCCTACTCATGTGTTTTATTTGTGGTGATTTTTGTTTGTTATTATCCTTTTATGAAAAAGTCCATGTTTACCTTTGAGAAATCATAAAAATTCAAAAAAATGCCTTACAAATTTTACAAAATTAGAATAGCTTTGTTTTGATTTGTTTGGTTTTATATCCAAATTTTATTTATTTCTCTTTTATAAAAGCCTAAAAATTTGCAAAACCCCAAAAACAACATAAAAATTATCTAAATTCATAGAAAAAACTAAAAATTATGATTTCAGATTCTATTTGTAGATATTTCGTTTTCAATAAAATTGATTCCTAGGAGTTTTGAGCATTTTTTATATTTTATTTTCCAAAATACTCCTGGATGTTTATTGTTTCCATTTTTCCTAGTTTTTGAATTATTTGAAAATCATATAGAAACTTAAAAATCTTTGAAAAATTACCAAAAATAGTATAAAACCTGAATAATATAAAAAAATTGTTTGGGATTTTTTAGCACTTCTACTATATTTTAAAAATACAAAAGAGTGTGTGTTTTCCTTTTTTATTCATGTTTTTATTTGCCTTAATTTCAAAAATTAAAATTTGTAAATCAAAAACCACTAAAAAGAAAATAAAAATCCTTTGAATCTTTTTGATTTGACTACCTAGGTATAATTGTGCTCCTTGTGTTTGACCCTAGTAGCTATATAAGGTTAATAAAAGTAGCTTAGACCACCATTTTCCTTGCTTGATTTTTCTTGTGGTTGAATATATTTCTCAATTTTGACTCGATTGATTTGGGTGACAACGATATATTAATTAATAAACTTAACCTTGTCGATCGTGTTTGTCTTCACTTTAAAAATGGTTTTCGAATTTTGTAAAATGTATGTAAAACTTACTTGTCAAATTATTTTTCAAAATAATTTTTCAAAATGTTTGCAAAAATATTTTCAAATTATTTTAAGAACTATGTACAAAATTCAAGCAAATAAAGATTCCTTACCAACCTTGTATATACAACCTGTAAATTCCTGAATCCATAATTCTTGTAAATAGTAAGAAGCACTCATGTGTAAATATCTGCATATGCTCCCTTTTTATTCCAACATTCTTTTTGTTTTGAAAATAAATCCCTAAAATTTTGCAAAATGGAAAATCCAAAAAAACATTTGAAAAACATTTTCAAAAATTGCACAAAAATTGGCAAAATCTTTTCAAAAATCTATAAAAGTTCAAAATCAGAAATCTGCATCACAAAAATATTTTCTGCATTATGCATAGAATTTGCGATTTTCAGATTGAAATTGATAGTTGAACTAGTCTAAGTAAAATCCGAAGATTGGAGCTTGGTTGGAACTCAAAACTACTTAATCACATTGACCTTATAGGAACTGGAATTGAGATACTTCAAGTCTACTAGACTTAATTCTTTGAGATCACGAGACTTGGTTCAGTGTCGTCTTGACTGCCTAAGTAGAGTATTTAGGAGTACATGAACGACTCTTGTTGATAATGACCTATCTTGCACACCTGCACCTAACACTTTGCTCACCTCAGTTGAACTGATAGAGTGCTGGATTTGTTGGCATAGACACAAGCAAATGGAAACATCGGAAGTCACACATTTATGGCCATCGTACCTCAACCCAATCTAGTGGCGACGAGGTCTAAAGACAGAAGTTTTGGCTTGCAGTAATGCTTCAAAAGAGGGATAGTCTACTGGCTCAAGAGGAAAAAGTATGTATGTAAATGTTGTATATAGTATTAAAAAATGCAAAATAAAAAACTCAAAAAAGTGGATAGGCCTGAATGAAAATAAATTGCCTACTGAAGTTTTTATATATGTGTACAGTCAAATAAGCAAGCTTGAGCTTCAGAGTCAGATATTTCTGATCCTGTGGTCGGATGACTTGGCTACATTGGTCAAGCATCCTAGGATAGGTAGCTATAATGCTTCTGTCCATTCTTCACTCCACCCCCTCTTCTTGAGTTGGTTGTACTTGAACATAAAAGGGAATACCCCGCTTCTCGGGGAAAGAGTTGTTGTATTGGGGATTAGGGTCACCATGTTGGAGAAGACTGACTTTTATCGCTTCAGTCGAGGAGAGCTACGTATCACACACATTGTCTAAGATAGATTCATAGTCATAAGGGTTTGCGTATGAGTCGATTTGTTCTGATATGGCTATTAAGGAGACTTGAGTAGAGTTTTGTGATTCTCGAAGGCTGTTGTATTTCAAATCTGTTTCCCAAAAAGGTTCCAACCGCACCAAAAATCCAAAGGTCTTACTTAAGCTCCAAACTTTGATTTTATAAAGACAATAAGCATTAAAATCAATCCAAGTTCTTTCTTTTTCTTTTCTTTATTTACATTTTCTGTACTTATTACAGAAGTGTTTGTTAAGGACTAGCAAAGGCAACTATAGGAGGTGATGAATACCCATTTATTACCTTTATTCATTCAGTTTGGCCATTAAACCCTAGCTAAATGCATGTAAATACCATTATTTTGCATAAATTAACATTCATTATTTATTGTATATATACTGTATGAAATACAATATTTAAAGCCATAATAAAAGAATAAAGAAAAGAAAAGAAATAAAATACCAAAGTTATTTTATGACCCTCAACCTTGAGATCTAGGCATTTTGCTGACCAGGTCGGCAAGGAATAAAGTAGGGGAGATAAGGGTTGAAGATACAACAAAATCCTATTTTTTATCCTTCAATAATCTATTTTTGGGACCCATATTATTCTTTATTATTTATACCACAAATAAAGAGACTTTGTACATGAATGTTGCAGATAAAATTATATAGAAAAATAAAAAATTGATTTCACATAATAATAATATATAGTGTATTTTTTTTACTCAAAATAAAAAGTAACAACCCAAACTTCCCAGACCCATATCTTCTCCATACTCAAAATGTATCAAAATCACCATTAATGATATATAACTTTTAATAAGATATTTAATGAAGATGGTTTAATCCAATTTGGAGTTAAGATGCAAGATTTAGGTTTCAGACCCCTATTGTATAATATACTTGTATATAAATAAAAGTGGAAATTATTCTTTTAATTCTTTCATTCTTTTATTTATTTTACATTTCTATACCCTTATAAATATCATTTCTATTCTTTTAAATACATAAAAATAAAATAAAACTATAAAAGACTACAAATAATTAATATATAAGAACATATATAAAAATAAAAATACAAAACATAGGTAAATATACCTATATTTATACCCTTAAAAAGTAACTTGTAATAAATTAACTCATAAAAATAAATAAAAATCATATTAAAGTACTACATAAATTAATTAAAAAATCATGTTTTAACCAAACATTAATAAAATCATTTTCGTATTTATTTTTATTTATTTATGAATTTCATGTTTGATTTGTCTCTTTATGGGTGGCATGGATCAATCAGGTCATGCCACCCATTGATATGGGTCACCTCCCTGACCCAAGTCATAGGCCTGTCAGAATCATTCATTGATCCCTCCTTCTCAACTTTTTACTCCGTGATACACTGCTTGAGGATCCTCGACTCCTCAACGAAAAATCTTGACAACTCGATGATCCCTTCAAATAGACCCATGCCCTTCCTCATACCATCCTTGGACTGCGTGAAAATCCTCGATCTTCTAGCCTCTTTTCATCCCCGTTCATAAGCTCCATTACCTCTTCCTTTGATGGCAGTTCACGTTTCCCCTGCTTTTAACCCCTCTGAGTGAGTTAGGGTAGAGCTCTTGGTGATAGGAGGAGTTACCCATGCATCGCAGCGAGGAAGGAGAGGTGCGGAGGGTGTTCCCGCCATCTCCGGCCATTTCGGCTATCAAGGTACCATCTCCTTGGCTCCGGCTGAGTGAGGTCAGTTTCTTTAGCTTTTTTGATAGCTTTAGTTGTAGGATTTTATTCTATGCTTTTATTTTATCTTTTATTCACCTGTTTAGCTTAGACTTTAGGATTAGTTTCACAGGAGCACAAATGCTCCGACCACCTCCATTCCAATGTACCACAACTTCTCCGACCACCTAGACTACCTGATTATCTTCCCCTCATGTTGTTGCATCTTCCCCCTCACCCAGTTCTCCCTAGATCTGGTCTACCAGTGCTCCATCCCCATTCCCTCACTGGAGCACACCCGCTCCATCTCACCAGCCCTCGACATTCCACCAATAACTACTATCACCTTCCCCATCCTCTTGCCATGTCTTTTACCTCTTGTGCAGGTGCTAAAGGGGGAATCTGAGCCCCATCTAAAGCCAAGAACAACCCAGGAGGCTCGCTGGATATTATTGAGCTCTAGGGACCTTCCAACGGTCCCCGAATATTTTTGAGACCTCCAGGGACACCACAATGCAGGAACAAATCAACAACTCGACGAGGCTCCAGTATCTAGGGGATTCGAGCTTCATCAGATTTTATCTTGCAAAGGGATAGTTCATCATCATTCTTTGTAGACTCCTCAGTATCATTGGATCAAGTGCCACTCCCCTAGGTCTGCAGTCTCCGTCGGATTAGCCGCACATCGACCGTCATATCCTCATGCAGGATCTAATCCCAACAAGCTGAAGGGGGATGCGCAAGGTGAGGCCACCATGCGTCAAGTGAACCAATCTCAGTCAATCATTCGCTTGCATGTTTGGGGGTAAATTGCAAAGAACCCCTACATTTCTTTCATATTGTTTTTGGGTCCATGTTAGGCAACCCATGTGAGGTGGCCACTTTGCATAGAAGTCCTTACGGATTTTGTATTTCGTTTTAGTATTAAAAATTTAAATATTAGTTGTAATATTTTAGGTATTTTGCAAAAACAACCTCGCATTTATTTTTAATTACAAAAATATCCTTTCTAGGTCAATTATTTGTGTGTTTGTATTTCATTTATTAAAAATATTATCCATGATCCAAAATTTATGAAAAAATTAGGGTTATGTGTGATGCTATATTTTTATTTGTGCATTTTAGGTATTTTCCATATTTATTATAAATCAAAAGAGCACGTTTTTCCCATATTTGGTTTAAAAATTACCAAAAAATATAAATCCTTTTTTTGAAAAAAAATCCAAAAAAATTATATTTTGTGTATATCTGTATTTTGTAACTCCATGCCAAAAATACCTAAAAATAGAAAAGAAAAATTTAAAAAATTAAAAAGTTCCAAAATCCTTTATATAAATATAAAAATCACAAAAATGAAAAAAAATATTTTTATAATCTCGGAATTTCCTTTATATTATTTATTATTAATGAAAAATAGTTTTGTAAAATTTTGGCTTAAATAGTATTTTTAAATTAAAAAAATTGGCTTATTTATTTAATCCCATTTTTGGGATATTTTTTGAATTTAGAAATATATAACAGTTTCAAAAAATTCCCCAAAATTACAAAAATAGTAAAAAGTTCATAAAACCCAAAAATGTTTTATTATATAATTTTTAGTTGTTTTTAGTTGTATTTATAAATCTAGTATCCTAAATTGTATATACAGTTATATATTCCTATATCATATATTAAAAGAAAAAGAAATATAAAATATAAAATAAAAAAAGAAAATAAAAATTATAAACTTAAAAATAATTAAAAATAGAAAAAAATCTGAAAAAAAATTAAATTAAAACCCCACAAAAAAAGAAAATAAAATACAAGAGAAAAAGGAAAAAAATTAGAATTCATTTTCCAGATTATCACATTTGCTCCTTGTGTTCGACACTCAACACATACTTGTACCTATAGACATCTTTTGTAGAGTTAAGTAAAATAAACTTTAACTCCACGCATGTTTTGTTTTGCATTTCTATGTCTATTTTTAGGTTAATTGTTGAATTTTGTAATTTCTTGAGTGGTGAACTCAACGACTGTTGATCCACCTTGTGGATTGACATGACCCTCTAGAAAATTTTGTCTTTTCAGCAACACAACAACATGATGTTCAATGTTGTATTCCTTCATCAATTTCTTGACTTCATTGTTCATGAAGTGGCTTCCCCCATCGGATATCAAAAATTTCGAAATCCCGAACTGTAAAATGATGTTGTCCTTCAGGAATCGACTGCCAATCTGACTATCTGTGGCTCGAGTGGGGATAGCCTCCACCCATGGACTTAGATATTCAACGACCATTAGGATGTACTCAAACCCTAGCTGTTAAGGAACAAGCCCATAAAGTCAATACCCATGCGTCGAATACGTCCAAAATCTGAATGTATATCAAGGGCATCAAGTCTCTTGAACTGATTATGCCGCTCATTCTCTGATAGTCAGTGCATCTTTTAACATAGTCAACTGCATCCTTGAAGATTATTGGCCACCAGAGGTGAAATTGAAGCACTTTTGTTTCCATTCTCTTTCCAGAATGGCGTCCTCTCGCTTCAAACTTGTGATAATTTTCTAGGACATCTGTAATCTCTTCCTGAGGTATCCACCTCCTCTAGATGGAATATGCTCCCTCATTAAATAGATGTGGATCTTCCCACTGGTAGAAATGGATGTCTGATAAGAATTTATGAACTTTGATCTTCAACCAGTTAGGCAGTCTTCTTGATGATAAGGTAATTGACAGTGTCCATATACTAGGGGAGTGAGGTGACATACAGATTTGCCTCATCTGGAAAGGTTAATGTGATATGAATTGCATTTATCTCAGAAGTCTCGGATTCAAAAATTTTCGAAAGATGGTCTGCCACCACATTTTTTACTCCAAGCTTGTCAAGGATTTCTATATCAAATTCCTAGACTAAAAGGATCTGATCAGACGAGGCTTGCCATCCTTCTTGCTTTGGAGGTACTGGATGGCAAAATGATCTACGAAATGATGACCATAGATCCCAATAGGTGTGATCTCAAATTTTCCAGGGTAAACACTATAGCTAGCAATTCTTTCTCTGTGATAGTGTAGTTTTTCTAGGCCTCATCGAGTGTTGTGCTAGTGTAATGAATCTCAAATGGAAGCCCATCCTATCTTTGTCCTAGCACAACAACAATTGCATAATGTGAGGAATTCGTCATGATCCCAAAAGGAAGAGATCAATCAGGTGGTTGGAGGGCAGGAGCATGTATGATGAGGCCCTTCAGCAGATTGAATGACTAGAGAACCTGATCATCGACCACAAAATCAGTCTCCTTTCCCAGAAGCCCAGTCACCAGTCGGGAAATCTTGTTGATGTCATTGATAAATCATTTATAGAATGCTGCGTATCTCGGGAATGACTTCAGAAAACCCTTTGTTAATTTATATGAATTAAATGTGAGAAATTAATATCGTCATTCGTTGTAGGTGGGTAATCAGAATCTATAAAAAAATAACCACTTAATTTAAGTAATCAAATTTAATTTGATTGGTTTTATGTTTATTTAGCATGGGCAAGCCCTAGGGTCAAACTCGAGGAGGCAACGGAATAATCAAGGTTAATGCCTATCAAAGTTCGTGTACGATTTTTGAGACAGAATATTTTTGGTATTTTAATGCAATTTTTTGAATGCTATTGAAAATGTAGCAAATTTTAAGGACTGCAAAATTAATGTCAATCGAACAATGTCCAAAAATTACAAAACTTGGATTAGATGCGAGTAATGGTGAAATAAATCCACTGTATTTTTTTTTAGAATTTTTGGATGCAATATGAATATTTAATGAATTAATGAATGAAATCAAGGTGGATTACATTAATTAAATATAATAAATATTAAATCTCTTTATTTTTTGGAAATAAAATTATCCAAGATAAATCAATAAGTGAAATATCCTAGCAAAATCCTAAATCCTAAAAATGTTGAGTTTAATACCTATTAAAAATTAATTACATAAATACACAAAATGATTTTTACAGGATAAAATATGCAAGTAAATGCAATTCTTTTTGCGCACAATGTAAACAACAATAAATTCTACTATCAATGAATTTTTGATAATTTTTCGAGCAACGGTTAATTAAATAGGAATTTTAGAGCACAAAATGAGTAAAATCAGCAAGATTCCACAATAATATTTATTATTAAATAACCACAGAATATAAAAATATCAAGCACATGCCACAATGTGTAGAATCAATTGATGAACAAAATGTTACTTTTAGGATAATAAAATGATGAGGTTCAAAATAAAGGGAGAATACAGTGGTCTCAATGCAAATTACAATACTTAATTAAAATAGAAATTTCAAAGAGAGGGCTTCGGTGGAAATAATAGGACCCAAGGGGGGCAGAGTGCAAAATTCTAAGAGAGGCACGTGCACAGCACGTGCCCCCTTGGGCAGGTGGACCTGCTCTCAAATCGGAGAATCTTCAGGGGCTCTCTTGCAAAGTTTATCACCACTCACGTACAGGTCATGTGAGGTGACCTTTGTCCTTGTGCCCGGTAGAGGGAGCTAATGAGGCGAGGGCGTCCGACGGTTGTCGATGGCTCAATGATGTCGATGAAGATGCGACAGTGAAGTTGAGATAGTGGAGGAGGTCGTTATCAATGTAGTGGCCCTGTGTGGAGGAGATGTCATCGAGGTGGAGGATGGAGGCGAGTCAGAGGAGCCTAGCGATTAAGCTCGAGGGAGTTGAAGATCAGAGCCTCCTGGATGCTCCAGGAGATGTCGAAGAATCTCAAGAGATGAAGGTTTTCCTGGAGTGCTGTGGTGAGGCGAAGGCACAAGAGGTGAGTTGTAGTCGACGGTGGGGCTCCTGACATGGCGTCGAACTATGAGGTGGAATGGAGTCGATGAAGAATGTTGTAGCCGAATCTTCAAAGTGAAGGTGGAGGCTGACGGAGCGGTTGAATACGGTGGTGCGGTGGTGGTTGTCAAAAGGGGGAAGATGATGTGCTGAGAGTGGTTGCGATATCGGGGAAGAGGCTCGATGACCTAAAACGAAGGTGGGCAAAGAGGTGTGGGCTCAACGGCATGATGCTGGAGCTAGGGGTATTCATGGCAGAAACGAGCACATTGCAACGAGGGGGAAACCCTCGGAGCTCGCTGGATCGAAGGGGGAGGATATGCACTGTCACCTCCATTTCCTTCTTGAGTCAAGACTATCGGCGGATGATCTCGAACGAAGGGGAGGCAGTGCTTTACTAGTCAAGGAGAAGGAGGGTCGACGATGGAAGGTTTGAGAGATTGATTGGGGTTTGATTGACATGGTCGATGGTGATTGAAGATCTGACAAGGGTGCCGTTGGCCAGGAATGGAAGGACGACGATCGACTAGAAGAGGAAGGTGCAACAACGAGAATCACGGTAGGTGTGGCACCTGCTCCCGATTAGGAAAGGGGGAGAGACGAACAAAGGAAGAGGATAACTAGGGAATCGTCTGATCGGTCGAGATCGGACGACCCAAGTCAAGACACGTGGCCCATTTTTATTTTTATTTTTAATTTAATTTTTTAATTGTTATTAAATTAAAAAATGAAAAAATAAATACGAAAAATGTGTGACAAGTAACAACTCTAGGAGCTACCACGTGTCAGCTCTAGAAAAATCAAAAAAAATAAAAAAGAAAAAGAAAAATTAAAAAGAAATACCAAATAATCTCGGATAAAAAAAATTCTTCGTGAAAGTTGCTCGGCTCGACGTGATCTACAACTTTCACGAAGGGACTGATACAAAATAAGTCATTTGCATAAAGTGAATTTTTTGGGACATAGAACACCTTGATTTTTGGATTTTGTATTTTTTATCATTTTTAATTAAATAAAAACCAGAAACAAATATGATAAATCGAAGATAATTTACACATTACTTTAATTTTTTGGATTTTTATTAATTAAAAATTAGAGAAATAAAAGAAAGTACAATAAAGATAACTTTTGTATAGACTGTTAGTGAACACTCAAACTGGTTAGTTTCTTTGATTTTGGTTTATTTTAGGTTTGGATTTTTACGCATTTTAGTAAAACTTTTATCAAAGAAAATAAATAAAGAATAAATGAAATGAAAAGAGTCAAATATGTACATAAAAAATAAGGTCCCAAATCGGGTAAAATATACAATGTACAAAAGAGGCCCAAAACCAACTTTCACATATGATCTCCTATTCACTTGAACTTTGTCTTGTTGTGAAGGTAGTTGAATGTACATTAGTTCAAAAGTGGGTAATATTAAATCAAACATTGTATGAGTAAGATATCACTATTTTAGTTTGGCTATCCTGCAATTAGGGCCTGGGTTTATTTCTCAATTTTTTTAGTTAGTGATTTTTTTGTATTTTTATTTATTCTTGTTAGTGATATATATAAAATGGAGGTGGTTTCGGGTGATTTGGAGTTAGCACGAATTAATTAATAATCAAGGAATTTAGCTAGTTTTCAGGTCAAATAGGCTGGTGATTTTTGGCTTCTTATTTTAAGCAGTTATGCATGATAAAATACAATTATTAATTATAATGCATGAATGCTAATTATGCAAGATATTTGATAAAATGCATATGAATTTTGGGTAATTGAGCCTAATTAATCTCTTTTAGAGTGATGAATCACATATTCATCAACCCTTTGTACTAAAACCATGCTCGTCCCTGAGCAATTAAAGCAATGAAATGAGGTGAAATGAGATTGGATTCCATATCAAGAACATGAGAAAAAGGTGAAAATAGTGCTAGACTTGACCTTTTAATTATTAGTTTGGTAAAACTCCTGTGAGAATTAGGATTTTAAAATCAACAACCTCTAAGTTTTACACATCATTATCATAGTTTCGGCTCAAAAGTCATCTTAGATCAATCCTCTTCCCAAAGAATACCCCATGAACATTGAACAACCATCTCATGTGTGTGAAAGGTTTTAGCTCTTTCCATAAAGAATGTTGGACTACCATGCAAACCTCTCCCTCAATAACTTAGCCTCGGGGAGTCAGGTATTTCCTTCTATGGTCTGTCACACTATCTTTACAATCGAAAAGGGGGAGAAATTAGAAGAAGGGGAAAACAACTAGAGGGTGACCAGTGTAGTTACCTCTCCTTGTGAAACTGACCAATTAAGCCAAGTCTCTACCAAGATCTGCAGGTTGTCTTGAAGCTTGGACCTTTTTTGGTAAAATATTTATTTGGTAGTTGGCTTCTATTTGTTTGGATTTTTGGTAGCTCTGCTTGGATCTTGTTGTGCCCCCGCAGATATGGAATCTTCCTTTCCACACATGTTTTGGGTCTTATAAAAAATTGCGCAGAGCCATCCATCTCTCATCCGAAGCATTATTTAAACATGTACTCCGGTCTTTAGATGTCCATGCTACTAGAAAAGAGACTCGCACAGTCTTCCAACACCCCGTCTGAGTTGTGCTAAGTGCATAGTGCGAGAGTACAAATTAATTCCCTATTCAAGGGTCGTACCCAGAACAAGGCGACCAGGTTGGACACTAAGAGTTAAATTCTGCACATTGTCATGTGGAACTCGAAGAATTAAGTCAAAGATCTAAAGCTTCTAAAATCCTTTTTCTCGATGAAGTTCCTCTGAAAATTAGGCGGACTAAGGTCAAGTCAAGTCCACTTTTGGTTTCTGCTCATAACTTGGTTCAAAGCCCAAGGGCTTTTCACCCATGCTGATGCATGTAATACCGTATGAAGTATAAATGTATGGGATGCAGACAATTTTTTCTATTCTTTTTTATGCTCTTTTTTTAATGTTTTTTTCTTAAGATTTTTTTATGCAAGGTTTTTTCAAAAAAATTATAAGAATCCATTTCTTTTCAAAAATTTTGTTACACATGCATTATTAGTTGCACAAAAACACAAAATTAGTTTTTTTTCTTTTTTTTAAAGTTAGTTACCCACCCCATAAATAAGAATATAGACTTACATGAAAGTACGAGCTATGGGTAAAAATATATATAGAGTATATACACATCCTCTATACTTAGCATGTGTTATATCCTCAGAGCACAAGAAGTGCAAAGAAGACATAACTCGGGCTAAGCGTAAGAGAGTGAAAACGAAAAAGAAAAAAAAAAGATCGGCTTGCCCCCTATACTTAGGCTGAGGATAGTCTAAGTATAGAAGAAGAGCAAAAATGAGACGGTCGAGAGAAGGAAATGAGGAGAGTATATACAACGAGCATCGAGTCCCACTATACTTAGGCTCTAGTCAGCCTAAGTATGGAATAAGGTGGAAGTGGGGTGGTCGAGGGCAGAATTGGATGAAGAGAGTGGAATATACAGATGGTATCGGTCCTCTCCTATACTTAAGCCTTGGCATAAGTAGAGGGAGAAGAAGTACAAGGGAACAGATGGGGTCGGGAGGTAGGTTGCTGATAATTAATTCGCTAGGTCTTTTTGTTAACCTGAGGTGGGAGGTCATAATGATAGGAAGAAGATGTAGCAGATGAGTCCTAGACATCATCTGTATTATCCTCAGAAGAATCATATTGGGGAGTGTATTGATGGGAAGAAGATGAAGCATACAAGTCAGAGGATTCCCAGCCATCATCATAATTATCCTCATAAGAATAGTACTGGAAGGTGGAGAAACTTCTAGTATTCTTGTTCTTAAGCTTGTTCTTAAGCTGTTTTCTCAAAATATGCTCAGTCTTGTGGTCAATTGACTCAGATGATGAATATTATGAAGCACCAGTCTCAGTCTAGGCACAAAAGATTATTTTGGTATATCTAATGAGACCAGGGGAATCGGCTCTGGAGGAATAGTAGTGAGGAGCAGGAGTCATTCAACGAGGATTGATATTTTGTTGCTTGCTTAGATAGGGCTTCCAAGCTACCAAGCTAAGCTCACACATAAAGATCACCTTATACCTAATGAGGAATCATCAGAAATTCCTTTTCTAGTATGTCAAAGGCGACTTTCATAGTCGGTTTTCTAGAACCTGAAGCAACAAGATGAGGAGGAGATTGATACGGCTTTAAAGTGTTGGGGGGAACACCTCAAGGAATTGGTACTCTTCTTCTCATCGGATAACTGACTAGATGAAGGAGCAACTGGTTTAACAAGATTGGTCAATTTAGTCCTTGTCATCTATGAAGGTTTAGGTCCTTGGGGTGAGGTGCTGACAATTAGTTCATCATCATATGAAAAACTGAAATATTCCTCTCTGGTCAGCGGACTTCCCACGTATTTGATCTCAGTTGGCTTGGCATTGGTGATTTCTTTTGTTAGATTATCAAATGGGTAAAGGCATTCAGATAACATCTTATCCAAGTCAAGGTTAGCCCATGCTTGTGTGTCCTCATCAGGAGCACCATGTAGATGGTAAAATTCCTGCATCAGGTGGTAGTGGTTGAGGTGCAAGCAATAGGAAATGGAAGGGTTGTGTGAGTCTCTGATCCAATGGGCTCAACAACTCAAGGTTATTCTTTTCCTGCCTGATTTTTTTCGGCATCAATTTACTCATTACAAACTTTTAAGGTCGAGGAAATGTTAAATTGCATTTATTAGGGGAATTTCAAAAATCAATCTTTTATCCAGTGCTTCCCTCGTAGAAGGATCCAAATTCTTCAAATCCTCTTCACTTTCAATTTTTATGGTTTTTTTTTCTAGTTTTTCAATTTTTTTGGGGTCTTTCCGGTGTGATGTGTAGATGTGGTGCTTTCCAAAGCCAAGGAGGGGCTTAGATATGCAGAGTTAGAGTCATTCCTAAGGGAGTAGTATGTATAGGTGTTGTTGTTAGAGTTATCCCTAGGGTGTGCAGAGTTTATGGGTTTTTTTAGTATTCTCTGGGTTTGCAACCTGAGATCCAATCATTTCATCTTCCATTTTCATCCACAAGCTAGGTGGAAATTCTCTCAACATATCCCCTCTCTGTCTTAATGTTTTATCCTCAAAAATTTTTTTCATGATCAATCACGAGCAGAGTCTGCTCTATGGGAGGATTTTGAGGAAATCTGTAGGTTTCATACTATAACGTCCCAAGCATAGGTCCTCGGTCTGTTATTGAGGAAAACTAGCTCTGACAACTTGTTGGGTATGGGCCCAGATGGATCCGTTGACAACCACCCAAAATGCTTAAGCTCGAGTTGTCAAGCAGTAATCCCAATCACTTATAACACACTCTCACACTTTGTGAGTTTTAGATTTGGGGCTATCTTTGGGGTATGGGTGTTACAACCTCTCCGACTTATATTCACAATGTCCTCATTGCGACATGGCCCATCACTTATTCCTAGTGACAATGGCAGCTGCACGCTCCCGGCTTAGGTCCCTTCAGGTAGCCCTTTCCGCTATCAGAGGAAACTCGCTCTCATACCAATTATAACATCCCGGGATTAGGTCCCCAGTCCATTACCGAGGAAACTGGCCCTAACAACTTGTTGGGTATGGGCCCAGATGGATCCATTGACAACACCCCAAAATGCTTAAGCCCAAGTTGTCAAGTAGTAATCCCAATCACTTATAACCTACTCTCACACTTTGTGAGTTTTAGATGTGGGACTATATTTGGGGTATGGGTGTTACAACCCAAAAAATCATTATATGTTATGAGAGGAATGGTTTAAGAATAATTAACCATCACAAGTCATGCAAAAGCTATTTATGGGGTTAATCCAAAAATATGATCTAAATGATAAAGGATACATATACATATTATGAATGTTATGAAACATACCCCTTATGATGAAAAATGATAGCTTATATATTTTTATGTATATTGCACATGCATATTCATATTTATGAAAGAAGCTACACTACCTATACTAGAGAACGAACTAGACATGCATGAGAACAATTAGTCACGTAATGATGTTTTTCAATGGAATCTCTAGTGCATTAAATATAAGGAGTTCAACGATCGTTAGAATTCCCATGCATGGACCCTGATACATACTGGGTATTAGGCTCATGCAAATTATGTTTATTTATTTCAGGTGAAGAACAAGTTTGATCAAGCATTCAAGTTCATGCGACAAACTCAATAAGACATTCATCGTGGTATGAATATTGCATGATTTATGGTGGATATTTGTATGCCCACTAGAACAGGGACCCATGTTGTGAAATTATTTAGTTTCTTTTGCATGTATACCCTTTATTGATGTTGTAATAATGGAACTCTCAGTTGAATTAGATTTTATGGATATTTTTAAAATGATTTTGTATGCTCCATGATTACCATGCATGAATCGGTAATTGTTTCGGTCGTGTGAATTTAAGTAGCATGCTTCAGCCTGTCAGCGTGACCTGTTCCGCTACACATACTCTACATATCATGACTTAGGCATACAACGTTGGGTAGAGTAGAGTCCACTTCTATGGTCATGAATGGCCGGATCCTCAAACGGTGAAGTCAACATACATGGTTCATGTGTGTCGATATCATCAGTCCCATCCTCTGTATGTGCAGTTCGCCCGAAGGAGTGGTATACAAGTTGGTGAATAGGTATTTGATCATTAGGGTAAATCTAGTATGGATGATCATCAAGTGCAGACTGCTCCATAATATTGGTTGGGTCATCACATTATTCCCTAAGTTCCACATCGGATGTATTTCTATGAATGGTTGACCTATCTGAACGAGATTTTGATGAGAAAATGAAGTCAGTTGGGGTTGATATCTCCACCGCTCAGTTGTCACAATAGTAGATTGTTCTTCAAATGGTTCATGAGTTCTGGAGAGAAATCAGAAATAAGATGGGTCATTCCAAGATGGAATTTAATCATGTGTAAAAAAGGGTGTGGGAGGTGGCAAATATGGAGTGTTGAATTCAGTTGGATGTTCTGAGTAAAATTAATCAAAATTCATAGAGTGGACTGGATTCACTTGAGGTGAGAGTCTGCTAAAAATGTTGGAGGATTTTGGTAGAAGAGAGTTTAGATGATTTGGGTTTGATTAAAAAGAAATAATTTGGTGGATACATGGACCAATGTCCCATCAATTTCAAAGGAGATGGATGAGCTGACATAATGGATCTTGTTTAAAATGTTCAAGTGCACGGGATACTCAACAGAAGAAAACTGTAACTTTTAAATCAAAGAGAGTGATGGCATGAGTATGCAGTTGTTGATATCCGAGCTCATTTTACACACACTAATTCAAACACAATTCAAACCCCATGTTCACCAACTCACACACTAAAGGCCGCAAGAGTCCGACCAATTATCTTTTCAATTTTAATTAGTGATAAAATCAATCTAGGAAAAGAAGTTGGGAGCTGTTAGGTGCAAGACTTTTTCCTAAATACTGGCCCGAATTCGTACGGCTAGTTGCCTCTACTTTTAGTAAGTATGAGTGTAAGTACGGACCGCAAAACGGCTACCTGTGTTACTCTAGGACGGTGCCAATTGTGTTGTCCTTTAACCACCCACTCTGCTAAGGGAGAATGTAGTTCCCTCATTGAAAAGTTGCTAGTCATTTTTAAACTCAATAGTCTGAATGAATATTCTGAAGCTTGGCTCTATACTAACTGTGTGTTCCTCACTCACTTAGAAAAATAAATGAATCTAATGACAGGGTTGCGCTTTCGTAAAAATTCTTAATTTTATGGGTTAATTTAAAGTCGTTCTTGTTTAGCAGTCTCAATTTTAATTTAGGTGATCAATGAGATATTAAGTGAGAAAAAAAATACACATCTACCATCCAATCCCAATTTCCTTTAAAATTTACGTGATGAAACAAGAGGGAGAAAATCGGGAAAGCTGATGCACGTGGAAAACAATGATGAATGCTCAGTTAGAATACTTATAATGATTTCTCGCAATCTCCATGTAGGATGCAATACAAGAATTGTAAATTTATTCTATATGAAATGCAAACAGACAAAACCGCACCTAGCATATAGTACTATTAGTTCGGAAGAAATGAGTTAGTTTTGACTAAGTTGAACGAGCTTATATGCGTCTCAATTAAAGTGAAGTGTGGTCCTAGGTTCTACGAGCACAGACAAATTAATCCTAGAAGCTCTAATAGCCGCATTGTAGGTCTAATCCTACGAGCCACTCAAGTCAGGGCCCACCCTCATTGGAGAGTGAAACATGCCACAACACACTACTGAGAAATAGTTTAAGTACACCCTATAAATGAGCAATTAATTATAAATAATTAAATTTACAGAAGTTAAAATCCTAGATCAACTCTCTCTCATGACTAAACTCGATCTTAATTTTATGCAACTTTTTGGAAGTCGGTGAAGATACATCGGTTTCCGAAAAAATCGCTTCACTTACGCCAGGTACCTCACATGAAAAATAAGAGAGATAGTCTAAGAGAATGACAAAAAATAATCAAAAAAATAAATAAAAAAGTAAATGCAGAAAAGAAAAATAAAAAAATGCAGGAAAATAAAAATGGAAAATGTATAATGATGAGGCTCGAGGGACAAATTACTTGAATATATGGAAAACCTAACATTATTTTTTGACAAAAAAACCAAAACCCTTTGCCTCCCCATTAACAGCGCCATTTGACAAGTCCAAAAAACTCTCTATTTATTTGTATGTATTAAATGTCCGAAAATAATGTCATCGTTTGTTGTAGGCAGGAAATCGGAGTCAATAAAAAATAACCACTTAATTTAATTAATCAATTTTAATTCGAGTGGTTGTATGTTTATTTCACCTGGGCAAGCCCAAGATCGAACTCGAGGAGGAAAAGGAACAACCTAGGTTAATGTCTATCAAAGTTCGTGCATGATTTTCGAAGAAAATAATTTTGGAATTTTTTAATGCAATTTTGATTGCAATTGAAAATGTGGCAAATTTTAAGGACTAGAAAATAAATGGCAATCAAACGATGTCCAAAATTATAAAACTTGGTCGAGACGTGAATACCAGTAAAATAAATGCATTATATTTTTTTGGAATTTTTGGATGCAAACAATGTGAATTACAATAATTAATTACAATAAATATTAAATCTTTTTATTTTCAAGAAATAAAATTATCCGAGATATATCAATAAGTGAAATATCCTAGAAAATCCTAAATCCTAAAAATATTGAGTTTAATACATATTAAAAATTAATTATTGAAATACACAAAAGGATTTTTACAGGATAAAATTGTTGGACATGCAAGCCCACGATTAGCCATTATGCAATAAATGTTATTGTGAATATCATTCCCTGATGTGAAATGAAGAATAACTAATTTGCATAATAGGTCCCTTAGTACAATTAGGGTTATGTACCATGGCTGTCTTAATGATCATACAGTTGTTGATTCAATTATTGAATCATAGAGGCTGGTGCTTGGATGAATATCTAAAGAGTTAGATTGAAGACTCATCAAGTACCGTCAAATTATTATTAAGAGAGGATCTCCTGCCTGAGTAGGAGATGGCAATCCTTTCTCACTTGGCTAATATCTGACCGACCACTTGATGCAGGTCCTCTATATAGGAATAGAGATTCAGAGGTGTCAGATTAGTTAGGTCAAAGAGTTGACTTAATGAGATCGAGATAACCAAAGTCCTATGCCGTATGCTGTCATTATATAGGCACACATCCTCTGACTGGAGACAGATGTGTTACTATATATTTGAGTGTGTACATTTGACAGACCAATAGGTTGATGATAATCAAGGTCTATACACTGGTGCGCTGGTGTGCATACAAGGGTATATGAGTAATACAATCTCTCAAAGGGATCACACAGGTTCATTACTGAACCGGAAGACATAAGCTCACTCATGAGATATTGGGAAGAATCAAATTCCGCACACGGTCATCTCTCTTTGGAAGCTTGACTGAATTTGTATGGTTTGATATATACTTTTGTAAACTATATGATCAATACCTAGGTATGATATATTCTTTTGTAAAGTATATGATCGATACCAACTCCCAATGATCAAATGAGAAACTTAATGATAAATCCTTGAAGTAGACAGTGTAAAATTGATATTATACTTCTGGATTATTCTGGGTCTTCCAGTATGCAGGATGTACAGGTATTGGGAATACCTGAGGGTGATTTGATCATAAATGGTTGTATAACCAAGACGCTTCCATTCCTAGGAAGTGACGAAACGAGTCTGGATTTTAGTGACTCCTCTCAGTAGAGAAGTAATCTGATCATAGTCCAAATGTTGGACATTGATCTGAATGTGATTCAGATGAAATGAGAAGATTAGATTTACGGTCTTGATTTAATCAAGCATCTATGGGAGGCCCGAGATCTAGATTTGAGATGTGATCTCAATATCCAAGTCACTATATGTGGAACAATACAATCGCCTCATCCTTATCTCCAAGTATCCGTGGAGAAAGCGCATTATTCTTGAAAGAGTTCAGGATAATTTCACTGTTGATATATGTATCCGAGCTTTGAGAAAATGGATAATTAAATGTGATTTAATTATCATGATAATATGAATTTGATTCATATTATTAGGAGAGTTATCTTAGATAATTAAATGTGATTTAATTATCAAAGATGTAAATAATATGAATGTGATTCACATTATTTGAGCACATGAGAATAGAGATCCAAGATGATTAAATGTGATTTAATTATCATGGATGTGAATAATGTGGATAGCACTATACATATTAATCATATATATTATAAATGTGATTTATAATATATAAGATAGAGCAATTTATAATTTAATTTGTTAATTAAATGTTGATGTGAATTGGATACACATTAGATAATTAATTGAAAATTTAATTCACATTTTATTTTGGATTGTGAATGTGATTCATATTTTTCCAATGGCAAGATTGCAATATTCACAAAATAATTATGAATTATTTTTATTTAATAATTTACAAAAAGTGTTGTTGTAAATCTTGGAGATTTCAATGGGAATAATGCAATCTCATGAGATCGCAAGAGATTACATGAGATTGCCACCAAATCCCATATTATAGAAGGAGGCAATCTTCATTCCATAATCTCCAAGCTTGATTGATTTAATTTGGGATTAAATCATATTGATTTATTAATATATATTTAATCTAAATTAAATTAATTGTTGTTGATTTTTACAAACAAAATCTTAGCCATTAAAAGAAACACAAACTAATGAGAGCCCTTAGATTTGTGTTGTCCATGGATTGAGATCCATGGATCTAAAAATATTATAAAAGGAGAGGCACCCACTTTGATCTTCTTTACACAATTTGAATCATAAGGCTCTCTCCTTCTCTCTTTCGCTCTACACACCCTCTTTCCCTCACTCTCTTATGACGTCCACCATGGATGATGCCCTAGAGAGATTCTCCATCACTGTAGCGTCGTTGTTGTGCTACCCGATCATTTTCTTGTGGATCTTCATCTCCTTCGGTGTGCCTCGCTCGTGAAGAAGATGTCGGATCTCATGTGTCTAGATCAGGAGATTCATTGCTTGGATCATCATCATGGATTGCGAAAGCACGTGTTTCATCAACACGCTCGCAAGTGTCTCCTCCGTCGGATCGGACTTGAGATGGGAGGTCTCTTCGTTTAGAGAGTCGATCGCAACCGCACTTCAATAGGTAATCATAATACCTTTTTGTGGTTTATATGAATGATACGATAAGTGTTCTTGGATCATGTGGTTTCATCGCATGAAAATTTTTAATTTCCGTTGCATCGAGCAACTAGTGCGACTAGTCGCTCCTGATTGCATACGATGCGATCCTCATGCTTCCGTGATGCTCTTAAGTATCTAATCATATCCTTCAAGTGGTATCAGAGCCATAGGTCGAAGATTTCAGATACGATCCATAAACCTAAGCCGACTTGGGTTCGTTAGGGTTGCGAAAGTTTTATCGTATTTTATTTTCGCATCTCTGTTTTGTGATTATTTTCGGCCCTGTTTAAAATTTTTAAACATGAAAATAAAATTTGGATTTTTTACTCATTAAATAAGGAAATAGTACGATCTGAGTTTGCATTATCGAATCCGTTTGCTCAAATAATGATCAAATTAATGAACATGTATCCACTATTTTGGGGACTGCGAATCTTAACGTAATTAAGGAGTTAATTGCGGATTTAAAATGCCTAGAAATGCGTTACAAATTATGTAGGTTCTGTTGTAAATTAAATTAGCAAACTTTGTAAACTTACTTTGCTTAATTTAGATTTAAAATGATTGAGATATGCTCATTTTAGTAAGTGAGGGTCATTGCTGGAAATTACTTTCCTAATCAAGAATCTTGTGATTGTCATTTAATTAATTAGTTAGATTAAATGGTTTAATTTCTTGAAATATTATAGATAAATATTTGTGAAATATTTGATGATAATTATTTCCTTAAATGACATTGCCTTAACTAATAATTGATTAGATATGATCTAAATCATAATTGGTTACACAATCCACTTTCCAACAATGTTGTTTGAATAAGATTTGGGATTTGTTTAGCAAATTTCATTATAATGTTAATCAAAAATGTTTTGATTATTATTATATATGGTATAACTTCGGTTGAAAGACCGATTATCATCTCAAGTACACAATGATCAATTTGGCATTATCCTTTCCTGAGGTGGATATGGTGTCTAGGCGGGGAGAGTTGGGGGTAGCAAGTTGCACCGTGTGTGGTCTGTCCCACACCCATCGGTACTGGACATGACAGTGGGTAGTGACTCGATAATGCAGGAAAGATCACGGTGTATTTTCATAATAATTAAAATTCAAAATAATACGTATTTGAGATAATACCGTAATTCAAGTAATAATAAAGATTGTTTGTTGGGTATTAATTGAATCATTAATTTAATATGATTAGATTAATTAGAATCCTATTAAAATTAAAACACTTTATTATGAATAGATATATTATTTACCTTGGAAGAATTAATCATAATGAATATGATTCATGATGATTAATTAGAATTTGAATATGATATGGAGGATCACATAATTGACATCCATGGTCTCCTGTTAAGGAGGAATGTTCCGTCGCTAGGGATTGTATGTAGATGCATGTCCAAAGTGACATCTCCTGTATGCAAGCGTATCTGGATTGGACTCTTCGCTTCTCGAAAGAGTAAGGACGTATGCGTAGTAACCCCAATATCGGGTCCTCATATTATTGGGGTGATATTGGATTGCGCATAGCAAGTTGTATTCATGTTGACGGTTGGTTCAATTAATGACGGGTCAATATCACCTTAGGGTGGTGGGCCCGGGTGTTAAAGACCAAATTGGGAAATGCAAGTTGAAATTACAAGGCGGAATGTGTTCCCGCTTCTTTTTATCGGAGTTACAGGTTCTCATATAATTGGGATGTAACAAAGATAAGGAAGGAGATCCCAGATCTTGCTTGAGATATAATGGTAAGTATATCTCTTACATTGAAAGTGATTAAGGGAATGAACTTTCATTGTTGACAAGGCAAGATAACTTTGATATAAAAAATCCTAAAACAAAGTAAAATAAGTATATATATATATATATAAATATTTGCACTTATGCAAATTTCTTATTTCAGATAATCATTCATTAAACCCACTCAATGTTATACTCAATAATAACCAGTAAATTATCATGGATTGGATCCCATGATCATGATATTGTACTTGCAGTTGGACACATAATGTATGTGGTTGCAATGTGCAAGTCTTCCTCATAATAATGAGGAGTGACAATTAAATAAACAATAGGACTACAACTAGGGTTTGTATGTCTCTATAGTCTTGATCTCATCCGAATGTACTTTGGAAGTGACATGTCAATGATGGTCGTAATTGTCAAATAATCCTTATAGACTTTAAGAAGATGTCCTGGCATATATATGTGCTCTCGACATTTAATTATGAATGACAGGGTTCACTGCATCATGCAGAATGGGTGGCTGTATAAGAGATGATGTATTCAAAATATTTGAATACCTACCTAAACCAATGTTTTAAGAGTTAAGATGTATGTAGAGTACTATCATTCTACTGTCTCAAGTAATTCATGAAGCTTCATAATATTCATATTGTAAGAATTGAATGAAGCATGTATAAATGTTGAAGTGCTCTTATATTGAAATATTTTGAATTCAACATAAGAGATTCTTTGTCTTGAACAATGGTTGTTTATAGATGAAGAGAGCGCAGTGGAAGCATGGATCAAGACCCAAGATGAGAAGTATAGTCAAAGAGTTGATTGTACTTCTGTGAGTTCCATATGACATCCAAAGAGTTGGATGAATGTCAATACTGCAATAAGTTGATGTGTTGATAGTATGACTATCAAATCTATCTAGAATCCTTAGAGAAGGACGCGGATAGTACATCAGAATAATCTACATAAAATCATTGGAGTTGACTTACTTATTTGATAAGATAAAGTCTAATAATTGTATCTAAATCTTCTAATGACACTTGCAATTGGTTGCATATGTATTAGAATATTAGAAATTTGATCTTAAGGTTTAATGATCATCCATGTTAGAATTGATGCAATTGTTGCAACAATTTCCATTGGATCAATAGACTTCATATTTTCAGTGGGAACCCTTAGTCTTAGAGAATGTCTCTGTGACATGGATATTAGAATATAGTCATATTTTATTTCTAAATGTTGGAATAAACATGAATTCTGGAATAAACCTATCATAGAGAGTTATGATGGATATATTTCATATAGTAATCTAACATCTATTGGACTCCACTAAATTAGAAAATTAATGAATGATTCATTAAGATTTCTAATACTGAAAATTAAACCTTTAAAGATCAATAGGAGGATGAAGATCATTTGACAATGATCTGGCATCATGTTTTGGACATATGTCTATTGATGGGATCAATAGACAAGTAAGAGATGAAACTTTAGAATGCCTAAAATTTCAAAACTTGCATACTTATGAATATTGTATTCAAAGTAAAATGTCCAATACACCGTTCTTTGGGAAAGGTGTAAGATGTCAAGGTATTCAGGATCTCGTACATATTGATGTATGTGAATCATCTATATCATAGTAAACATTATGGATATGTGATATTTGTTGATGATTATATATAATATGAGATTTCTTCTCTTCACCTAAGAAACCTTTGAAATGTTCAAAGATTTCAGAATTTTTATTTAGAACCAAAGTTTGAAGGAAGATAAAATGAACTTAATCTAACCTAGGTAGCATGTACCTGTTAGATGAATTCAAGAAATACCTTATGGAGATATGCATATCATTTCTATCTCGCTCCACTTGGTACACCTAAACTCAATAGAGTTGTAGGGAGATACAATTGATCATGTGTAACATGATCTTGTCAATGATGAATCTTAGCATAATTATCCCTTAGTTGCCAGGTATATATTTGTAGTAGAGACTCCAATATATATCCTTAATAAGGTTCCATGCAAGTAAGCTGGAATCTGGCACTAGAGAGTGCTACTTAATTAGGAAAATAAAGGATGGTATTGGATACCTACTTTATGACCTTGAGATTCTTAAAAGATCTCATTTCTGAGAATGTGATTCTTAGAGGATGACTCTCTTAATAATCAAGATGAAAATGAAGTAAAGGAACTCATTTAATCTTGAAAAGATAATGAGGCTCCTAAAATGGAAACTAAAAGGACAACTAAAAACACTAATACCTCTTCATAAAAGTTTGAAGATGGATTCCATGTGTCAGTTGAATCTGGCAATGATCTTACTTCATGTGATGAAGCTTTTGAAGATCATATCATGGAAAGATGGATGTTATCAATAAAGTCTAGAGTATACTTCATATACAAATGTTGTATATGGACCTTCTAGGATCCACCTATATGGGTAAGACCCATTAAGGTGTAAATAGATCTTCAATAGAAAGAGGGAACCTGATGAGAAGGTAGAGGCCTTCAAAGCACGGTTCGTAGCCATGAGCTACACACTGAAGAGATGACATCGCTTGCGATGAGATTTGCTCTTCAGGGACCATGCTTAAACCCATCAGAATATTGCTAACCCTAGCTACACAACATGACTATGGAATCTTCAAGATGTGAGTCAAGATTGTATTTCTCTAATAATACCTCTTTGAGGATATTCACATGAAGTAGACCCATGGCTTCATGGATGAGGAAAGTAAGGTGTGCAAGCTGGGGAATTCCATCGATGGACTAAAATAAGCTTCTTGTAGTTGGAACATCAGAATTGATGAAAATATAAATGTTATGATTTCCGATAGAATCTTGATGAACCATGTGAAGCTTAGTGGGAGTGCCATTGTGTTCATCATGCTAAATGTAGATAATATCCTAATCATTTGAATTATATAAGGATAATAATAAGTATTTAATAATCGGTTGTTCCATAACTTGAGATATGATCTCAATGATACCTATTAGATCTTAGTTCTGAAGTTGTTCAGAAGCAAAGAAAGAGGGTATTGGGACCGTCGCACACTTGGACATATTTCCATTTTCTGGAAAATTTCAAGAATGGCTACTTTCCCTCTAGATATGGTATTAGCCTATCTAAAGGGATAGCACCTCAAAGAAGGAAGTAAATGCTAAAATGGGTTGCCCTTTGTGCATCAGTTACAAGAAGCTGAGAGTATGCTAGATGTGTACAAAAGCCAGATATCTGCCATGCAGTGCGAGTAGTAAATTGTTACTAATCCTACTATGGAGATAAAACACATGATTTCAGTATTAACAATATCTTCAAAGATGACAAGACTTTAGAGATAGTGATCTCTAAGTCTTATATTCAAGAATTTAAGACTTTATAGATGGAGATCTAAAAGATCTTAACTATGAATACCTTGGGAGATAGAGATCTCCAAGAATAAGGGTATTATGATAAGGATAATAGAAATTGCAAAATGGTTATAATAATTATTGAGGTGTAGTGTCAAGGACACTATGACTGACATGGTTGAGTATAGGTTGCATGAGATGCAACATTCTCATTGGATGAGAACACTAGGAGATATGCAAGTGTCGTAAAAGGACTTGGCATAGTCTCTTGGGAACAGAGTGACTGATCAGCTTACCTAGCTATTTTCTAAATAGCCTATGATTGTCACATGAGTGTGGGTTTAAATGATTAGCCCATTAATGGCTCTTTGGGCTGGGAGATTATAGGACATGCGAGCCCACGGTGAGCCATTATGCAATAAATTTTATTGCGAATATCATTCCCTGATCTGAAATGAAGAATAACTAATTTGCATAATAGGTCACTTAGTACAATTAGGGTTATGTACCATGTCCATCTTAATGATCATACAGATATTGATTCAATTATTGAATCATAGAGGCTGGTGCTTGGATGAATATCTAATGAGTTAGATTGAGGACTCATCAAGTACCATCAAATGATTGTTAAGAGAGGATCTCCGTACTGAGTAGGAGATGGCAATCCTTTCTCACTTGGCTGATATCTGACCGACCTCTTGATGCAGGTCTTCTACATGGGAATAGAGATTCAGAGGTGTCAGATTAGTTCGGTCAAAGAGTTGACTTAACGAGATCGAGATGACCAAGGTCCTATGTCGTATGCTGTCATTATATAGGCATGCATCCTCTGACTGGAGACAGATGTGTTACTATATATATGAGTATGTACATTTGGCAGACCAATAGGTTGATGACCTAATCAAGGTCTATACATCGGCGCGCTGCTGTGCATATAAGGGAATATGAGTAATATGATCTCTCAAAGGGATCATACAGGTTCATTACTGAACCGGAAGACATGAGCTCACACATGAGATATGGGGAAGAATCAAATTCCACGTGCAGTCATCTCGCTTTGGAAGCTTGACTTTATTTTTAAGGTTTGATAAGATATTGTTGACTTCAATAAGAAAAGTTTTAATGGCTTCAAACTTATGTTTTAACAAAAATACCATACTTTTGGAAAGCATATGATAAACACCTAGGTATGATATATTCTTTTGGAAAGTATATGACCGATACCAACTCCCAATGATAGAATGAGAAACTTAATGATAAATCCTTGAAGTAGACAATATAAAATTGATCTTATACTTCTGAATTATTCTAGGTCTTCCAATATGCAGGATATACATGTATTAGGAATACCTAAGGGTTATGTGATCATAAACGGTTGTATAACCATGACGCTAGGGAGTGATGAAACGAGTCTGGATTTTAGTGACTCCTCTCAATAGAGAAGTAATCTGATCTTAGTCCAAATGTTGGACATTGATACGAATGTGATTCTGATGCAATGAAAAGATTAGATTTGTGGTCTTGATTTAATCAAGCATCTATGGGAGGCCCGGGATCTGGATTTGAGATGTGATATCAATATCCAAGTCATTATACGTAGAACAATACAATCGCTCTATCCTTATCTCCAAGTATCCGCAGAGAAAGCGCATTATCCTTGAAAGAGTTCAAGATAATTTCATTGTTGATATATGTATCCGAGCATTGAGAAAATGGATAATTAAACGTGATTTAGTTATCATGAATAATATGAATTTGATTCATATTATAAGGAGAGTTATCTTAGATAATTAAAAGTGATTTAATTATCAAAGATGTAAATAATGTGAATGTGATTCACATTATTTGGGCACATGAGAATAGAGATCCAAGATGATTAAATGTGACTTAATTATCATGGATATGAATAATGTGGATAGCACTATCTATATTAATCACATATATTATAAATGTGATTTATAATATATAAGAGAGAGCAATTTGTAATTTACATTTGTTAATTAAATGTTGAGGTGAATTGGATTCACATTGGACAATTAATTGAAAATGTAATTCACATTTTATTTTGGGTTGTGAATGTGACTCATATTTTTCCAATAGCAACATTGCAATATTCACAAAATAATTATGAATTATTTTTTTAAACAATTTACAAAAAGTGTTGTTGTAAATCTTGGAGATTTCTATGGAATAATGTAATCTCATGAGATCTCAAGAGATTACATGAGATTGCCACCAAATCCCATATTATGGAAGGAGTCAATTTTCATTCCATAATCTACATGCTTGATTGATTTAATATGGGATTAAATTATATTGGTTTATCAATATAAATTTAATCTAAATTAAATTAAATGTTGTTGGTTTTTACCAACAAAATCTTAACCATTAAAAGAAACACAAATCAATGAGAGCCATTGGATTTGTGTTGTCCATGGATTGAGATCCATGGATCCCAAAATATTATAAAAAGAGAGGCACCCTATTTGCTCTTCTTTACACAATGAGAAACATAAGGCTCTCTCTCTGTCTCTTTCTCTCTACACGCCCTCTCTCCCTCTCTCTCTTATGTCGTCCACTATGGATTCCTTAGAGAGATTCTCCATCACTGCAGCGTCGTCGTTGTGCTGCCCTATCGTTTTCTTGTAGATCTCCATCTCCTTCGGTGCACCTCGCTCGTAAAGAAGACGTCGGATCTCGTGTGTCGAGATCAGGAGATTCGCCACTTGGATCATCAACATAGATTGTGAGAAGCATGTGTTTCATCAACAAGCTCGTAAGTGTATCCTCCGTTGGATCAGACTTGAGACAGGAGGACTCTTCGTTTAGAGACTCGATCTCAATCAAGATTCAATAGGTAACCATAATACTTGCTTGTGGTTTAGATGAAATGATAGGAGAAGTGTTCTTGGATCATGTGGTTTCATCGCATGGGAAAAAATTTAATTTCCGCTGCATCGAGCGACTAGTACGACTAGTCGCTCTCGATCGCATACGATGCGATCCTCACACTTCCATGATGCTCTTAAGGATCTAACCATATCCTTCAAAAATATGCATGGAAATACAATTCTTTTTTGGCACAATGTAAACAATAATTAATTCTACTATCGATGAATTTTTGGTAATTTTTCGATTAATGGTTAATTAAATAGGAATTTTAGAGCACAAAATGGGTAAAACTGGCAAGATTCCACAATAATACTTATTATTAAATAACTACATAATATAAAAATATCTAGTACATGCCACAATGTGTATAATTAATTGATAAACGAAATTCTATTTTTAGGATAATAAAATGATGCAATGTGGAGGTTCAAAATAAATAATACAAGTTCCTCAATGCAAATTACAATAATTTAATTAAAATAGAAATTGCAAAGACAGGGCTTCGATGGAATTACCATGACCAAGGGTGGTCAAGTGCAAAATTCCAAGAGAAGCACATGCACAACATGTGTCCCCTTGGGCAGGTGGACCGGGTCTTGAATCGGGGAATCTTCAGGGGCTCTCTTGCAAAGTTTACTACCAGTCACATGCAGGTCATGTAAAGTGACCTTGGTCCTTGTGCCCGACAAAGGGAGCGAATGAGGTGAGGGTGTCAGATGGTTATCCGTGGCTCGACGATGTCTACAGAGATGCGACGGTGAAGTCGAGGTGGTGGATGAGGCCAGTGTCGTTGCAGTGGTGCATGATGGAGGAGATGCGATTGAGGTGGAGGGGCGAGTCAGAGGAGCCTGGTGATTAAGCTTGACAGCTTCGAAGGTCGGAGCCTCCTAGATGCTCTAGGAGATGTCGAAGAAGCTCAGACGATGAAGGATTTCCTAGAGTGTTGTGGTGAGACGAAGGTGCGGGAGGCGAGTTGGAGTTGACGGTGGGGCTCCTGGCATGGCATCGAACTGTGAGGTAGAATGGAGTCGATGAAGAATGTTGTAACTATAGCTTCCTAGAGCGAAGGTGGAGGCTGGCGGAGGGGTTGAATACAGTTGTGCGGTGGCGGTTGTCAAAAGGGGGAAGATGATGTGTTGGGAGTGGTTGCGATATCAGGGAAGAGGCTCGACTGCCTAAAAAGAAGGTGGGTAGAGTGGTGTGGGCTCCACGACACGATGCTAGAGTTGGGGGCAGTCGCGATAGAAGCAGTAGGCTGTACTAAGGGAGAAACCTTTGGACCTTGCGAGATAGAAGGGGGAGGATAGGCGTTGTCACCGCCATCTCCTCCTTGGGTCAGGGCTATCAACGGATGAGCTCGAATGGAGGGGAGGCAGTGGTTTTTATAGTTGAGGAGAAGGAGGGCCGGAGACGGAAGGTTGGAGCGATTGATTGGGGTTTGATTGGCACGACCGATGGTCATTGAAGATCTGATGAGGGTGGCACTAGAAAAGAATCGAAGGACGATGATCGGCCAAAAAAGGAAGGTGTGATGATGAGAATCACAAAGGGCAGTGGCACCTGCTCCCGATTGGGGAATGGGGAGAGACAAATAGAGCAACGGGATGGCGTGGGAACTGTCCGATCGACCGAGATCGAACGGTCCAGGTCGAGACATGTGGCCTTTTATTTTTATTTTATTTTTTTAAATTTTTCTAAAATAAATAAATGAATAAATAAATGCAAAATATGTGACATGTGGCGGCTCAAGGAGCTGCCACATGTCAGCTCTAGAAAATTAAAAAAATAAAATAAAAGAAATATCAAAATAATATAGCCATGAACCTAGGATCGAAAAATTTCTTCACAAAGGTTTCTCTTCCCAACGAGATCTACAACTTTTATGAAGAGACTAATACCAAAACAGCTCATTTGCATAAAGTGATTTTTTTGGGGTATTTAATGTACATAAAATACTTTGATTTTTTGATTTCGTAATTTTTTATCATTTTTAATTAGGGTAAAAATCGAAAAAAAATAAGATAAATTAAAGTTATATATTTACATATTACCGATAAATACAACTTTTGTACAAACTCTTAGTGAAAACTCAAACTTAGTTAGTTTCTTTGATTTTGGTTTTGTTTTAGGTTTGGATTTTTGTGCATTCTAGTAATACTTTTGTCAAAGAAAATAAATGAAAAAGAAATAAAATAAAATAAAAAGAGTCAAATATGTACATAAAATAATAGGTCAAAATCGAGTAAAATATACAATGTACAAAAGAGACCCAAAACCTAACTTTCACATATGAGCTCCGATTCACATGAACTTGGTCTTGTTTCTAAGGTAATTGAATGTGCATTACTTCAAAAGTGAGTAGGATTAAATCAGACTCTGTGTGAGGAAGATGCCACTGTTTTAGTCTGATTATACTAAAATTAGAGTTTGGGTTTATTTCTCAATTATTTCAGTTAGTGATTTCTTTTGTATTTTTTATTTATTCTTGTTAGTGATATGTACACAATGGAAGTGATTTGGACTTAGCATGAATTAATTAAAAATCGGGGAAGTTAGCCAGTTTACAGGTCAGATGGGATGGGGATTTTTGGCTTCTTATTTTATGCAATTATGCATAATAAAATGCAATTATTAATTACATCTATATGAATGCTAATTATGTAAGATAATTGACAAAATGCATATTAGTTTTGGGGGAACTAATCTTAATTAATCTTATTTAGAGTGATGACTCATAGATTCATCACGAGACTTGCTTCAAATTTATTGGTGTCTCAAGTTTCGAAATCAAGTCCACATTGGCTGGGTCAACCTCCACACCATGCCTGGAGATAACGTGTCCAATAGAATGCCTTCAGTCACCATAAAGCAACTCTTCTTGTACAAGAGCACAAGTTTCACTTCACAACACCTCTTCAGAACTCATTCTAAGTAACTCAAACATTGATCAAACTTGTCCCTGTGGACCGAGAAGTCATCGATGAATACTTCGAGGAAACTACCAACCATATCTGCGAAAAACTGCCAACATATATCTTTGGAATGTAGCAGGTTCATTGCATAATTCAATTGCCATTCTTCTGAAGGTGTAAGTCCTAAATGGGCAGGTGAAGGTAGTACTCTGTTGATCTTCTAGCGCAATGGTGACGTGATTGTACCTAGAGTAGACATCCAAGAAGCATAAATATTCCTTTGCAGCCAGTCTTTCGGATATCTGGTCAATGGAGGTCAATGAGAAGTGGTCCTTCTTGGTGCCAAGATATAGGCATACTTAGTATATACAAACACACTATGAAGTCAGCACTCTGGTTAGAATCTCTTCTCCTTTATCGTTAGTCATAATGGTGATCCCATATTTCATCGGCACTACATTTATAGTCATAGACATGATAAATGAATCTTGTGTCACACAATTTTGTAAATTCTTTCATGACAACCTCCTAGTGGTTAGGGTTCAGTCTGTGCTAGAATTCCTGAGAGGGTTTGCTATATTTTTTGAGCTAGATGTGATGCAAGTAGAGTGAAGGATTTATCCTATGGAGATACATTATATTCCAACCTGTCGCCTTGCAGTTTCTTTCAAGAACCTCAAGCAGACAAGATTCTTATTCTGCGGTCAGATGAGAATTGATAATGATCGGATGCATATCTGGTGCACCAACAAGGAAGGGATATTTCATGTTAGAGGGAAAGGGTTTGAGATCCGGTGAGGTGGGAGTCAACTTGGTGGCGACTTCAACAACTGTAACATGTGTCAGATCTTTCATTGGTTTGTTATCCACCATTGAGCATTCAATCTGATTTCAAAACATCACATAGATCTGTAATAAAATTATCATGCTCAGATGAGGATGGTTATTCAATCATCTCAGTGAATCCATCAGTGAAAATCTCATCTTCAAAGACATCAGTAAATCTCACTGTGTTATCCATGCCTTCCTCGGTGGAGAGGAATTCATGTGTTTCTGTGTAATCTAAGAACAAGTTGTGTCTTTGATCTCAACCAAAATGGTGTAGTCTTCCTATCCATATGCTTCGAGCTCTCTCAAAACAAATACCACTTCAGTCGATTTTGGTTCTGGGACCATCTCTATCAACACTTTGTCGCTGCTGGAGTGGAAGGTGATCTCTCCAGTGCCATAATCCACTACTGCTTTGGCTATCCGAAGGAACGACCGACCAAGAATAATCGGAGTGTGGAGTAGAGGTGCGGAGGTGTCCATATCCATGATAATGAAATCAATAGGGAATTGCATACCTTAGACATTGACAATCACATCCTCCAACATGCCCATGGGCTGCTTAACTAATCTGTCCGTAAATTGTAGAATCATCTTTCTGGGATTGAACAGCCCTACTCCAAATTTGGTGAGCAGGGAAGAAGGAAAAAATTTATAGACGATCCACAATCAAGCAATGCATGCTCTAGCACTTGATTGAAGATCTGGCATTTGATGAGCGGAGCTCCCTTGTCTTTCTTTTTTTAGGAGATTGTTGATGGCATTTACAGTGGCCATGGTGATAATATGCGTCTCTGGTTTTCTACTTCTTTTCTTGTGGTTCGGTCGCTTTTTTGTGCATTCTTCTTTCAATCTCTTTTTCATAATAGGCATGTACTCTGTGACTTTGAGCAATGACATTTCAAGCATAATGATTTGCAATATTTCCAGAATACCAGAATTAAATAAATCATTTGTAACTTTTTATGGTTTTTGATTTAATTGCATTAGGAAAAGAAATAGGCACATCAGAAAAAACTATATCTATAAATTAGTGTCCATATCTTTGTTTACAGGTAGATGGAAAAAATGTGCAAAATCATCGACATCATGTAGACCAAAAAGAACTACAGGCTCGGCTCCATAGGCTGGCTCGGCTTCAGTTATTGCTCCTTGCTTTTCCACTATTGGCATGGCTTCACCTTTGTTGCTGCTTTCTTTTTAAGTTTTCTTGTTTTCTTCATTTTTTATATTTTTGGAGTTGGTGCTCCATCATCAAAAAGTTCTTTGGTCCCTTCTGTTGGCCTCGTTGAGGACTCAACATTAGATGCTTTCAGCTTCCCCATTATTGTTGCAGTTTCTGAGAGTGTCGTACTGCTCCTGAGAGTTACAACATTTGATAAAGCAATATTTTTTTCATCTGAATCGAGTTGGGCACTGCAAACTACCTAGTCCATGCAACGGAAGTTGTTCGGGTTGGCTTCGACTTGAGCGGGATGATAATTTTGGTGGGTATCAGGTCATCTATCTTCTGGATCATCTCAGCCATATTCTTGAATGTTGGGCCAAACAATCAAGGTCTCAGTTGACCAGCACTTCCTCAGAGGATTATGCATGATGTGGCCTCTGATTGTGCTAATACGAGGGTGGCTACTGCTAGTAACCCTGAGAATATTTAGGATAAGGGGGAAGAGAAGGATATAGCTGGTATTGTGGTGAGGAGTACTAATGTTGATAAGGAATAGCCTGATGAATCTGCATTTCATCATCTTTATTCATTTATTTTAGCTTAAAATCCCTTACAAAACACATGTATGTAATACTAACTCCATATTCTTACTAATTTGCATCTATGTGTAAATATTGTACACTCCTTTCCATTTTAATCTAAAATAACTAATTAAAGAAAGAAAGGAAAAATAAAGAAAATAAAATAAAAAAGAGGAAGACTGTATATATGTAATAGATACAGGCTGACTCGAACCCTAAGAGAAGGTGAAGACTAGGCATGATCGACCACGAATAAAGTAGGGGGAGATAGGGTCCTTATTTAGAAAATCCAAAAAAATTATATGCTGTGTATATTTGTATACTGCACTATTTTATTTGTACATAAATTGAAAGTTTTTTATATTTTTTCTGATTTCTGTTTACATTTAAAAAATTCAAAAAATTTAAAAAAAAATTTTTTTCAAAACTTTTAAATGTAAATAGAAACCGGAAAAAATAAAAAAACTTTTAATTTTTTATTTTTTTTAATTTTTTTGAAAACTGTAACATACTTTTTTTGAAGTTTTATTTATTTATTTATTTGTGTTTTTTTATTTACCTTGCAAAATAAATGTTAGAAAGAAAGAAAACATATATTTCTCTATTTTTTATAAACAAATTAGGACGCAAGCATGATGACTTGATCCTAAAATCAAAACAAAAGATGTGAACGAGTGTGGTTCCGAGGAAAATAGCACATGGAACTGGATCTCTGACCACCGTACGTGGTCGGAGGCGAGAGATCGTGTGAGGTAGAAAAGAACGCATAGAGAATGAGAAAGTGAGATGAAAAACCAAAGTCGAAGGTGAATCATATCGTGATGGATTTTAAGATTAAAAATAAAAATATGACGATGAAATTAAAATCGGATAAAATAAAACTACGATTAATCCGAGATTAAGAACAAGAAGAAAATGATGGATCTCACCTTAGGAGCGGACAAAAAATATATATTTTTTCTTTCTTTCTAATATTTGTTTTGCAGGATAAATAAAAAATACAAAAAATAAATAAATAAAACCTTAAAAAAATCTGTTACAGATTTCAAAAAAATAAAAAAAATTTAAAATTTTTTATTTTTTCTGGATTTTGCTTACATTTAAAAATTTTAAAAAAACAAAAAAATTATCGTTTCTGTTTTTTTAAAATTTACAAAAAAAATAAAAAAAACTAGACCACGGCAGGCGCCGCCGCTCATCCTACCATCAGCGCCCGCCGCCCCCAATCCACCGACACCACGGGCTCTCCGCCGACCTGCAGCACCCGGCATCGCTCCAACTGTGCCCAAGGAGCCATCACCTCCAGTCGCCTGCATAGGAGTTGCCCCAGCATGCTCCCCCCCCCCCCCCCCCCCGACCGTGGATCTACCATCGAGCGGCACCGTCCCACTGCCGCTAAAGATCGTCATGTGCCACAGCGGTGCCACAGCCCTCCTAAACCCTCCTCCACGACGCATGGATCCCCTCTTTATCGTCGCATGCGCGAGGCAGCCAACACGACGCTTGGAGTTCCTCTCCCCGACGATTGGCGCTGTCTCTCCATCCTCTTTGGTCGTTCCTCCCTCATGTAATCGAGCGTCCACGACTCCAACCCCACCGTCAATTTTTGCAGCCGCCCAGCCCTTCCTAGTCGTATCCACCGCGCCCTTTCACGCACGAACCACCAGCGAGCGTGCGCCACCTCTTAGCTCCCCTGTTTCGGCTTGAGCGAAAGAGAAGAATGGCGGTACCCCTTGGCCTCTTGCTCTACTTGTGAAGACGAAGGAAACCCTAGAATTTATAAAATAAAAAAATTGGAGAATTTACAATCACACCCTCAAAGGTTCTAAAAATTACAAAGAAGTCTTGTTCCAGAACCAACGTACGTGCTTTGCATGTAAATTCCTGGGTAAATAACCCATTTCCCCCTCTGTTTTATTTCTTTTATTTATTTAATGCAAAAACAATAACTATTTACATTTCAGTCCTGTCTTCCAGACTTTAAGTTGCAAGTTCTTTTCATTAAAATAAATATTTTACTTGGTCAATAAATTCGTGAAAATTCATGCTATGCTCCTGAAATGTGGATATTTGTAGCATAAAATTTTCATTGCATTTTCTTGTCATTTATTATTATTAAAAAATAAAAACAGTGTCATTTTCTCTTCCTGAAATTTAAAAAATCATAAAAAATTGATTGTTCCTCTAAAAATTTAAAAAAATAGATTAGTTTTATTTTATTCTCTTTTAATTCCTATCCAATTTATGGACATTAATTCTTTTCAAAATCAAAAAAATTAAAACACCAAAAATCTATGAAAAATCACAGAAAAATGTTAAAAAAACTCAAAAATTGTGATTTCACTTCCTTTTCGTAGATATTTGGCTATAGTTTAACATAAAAATAGTTGCTAGGAGTTTTGGGCACTTAAAATATCTTTAAGTTGCAAATTACTCGAAGATGTGCACTTTTTATCATTTTTGTCACTGTTTGATTTATGGAAAAATACAAAAACATCTGAAACTTCTACAAAAATTCCCAAAAATGTTTCAAATCCTTTAAAACCAAAAAATGTTCTCTGGATTTTTCTGAGCATTTCTAACTATTTTGAAAAATACAAAAAAAAAAGTGTGGTTTACATATTTCGTCCCTTGTGCATATTGTTCCATATTTTCTAAAATAAAAATTGCAAAAATCAAAATCATTAAAAAATTTAAAATCAAAAAATAAAAAAAAGAAATAAAGAAAAAAATAAAAGGAGAAAAATTCCACAAAAACCAAGACTAGTTTGCCTTTGAGATTCTTGCTTTTTCTTTTAATTGTTTTTTTACCGGTTATTTGAATAACCCTCGAGAATTGTAGCCTCCCTGAGTTTGATCTTGTCTCTTATACAAGTAAATAAGTAGCAAAAACATTTCTCTTACTCCACATTATTTTCTGTAATTATTTTGCAACGAGAGAAGAAATTTTTTTTTGTTTGAATCGAGAATTTTGGAGATCGCGACGACTTCATATCCACCAATAATAACCAATCCTCGAAGTTTCCGTCTCAACAAAATGGTGTCGTTGCTGGGGAGGCATGGCGAGGGTAGTTAGGTTTCTCTTTTGACCTACTATTCTTGGTTGTATATATTTGTGTATATTTTCCACATTCACTCCATTGTTCATATTCACTATTTCATTTCATTTTTTTCTGCTGATATTTGATAATTGTGTTTCTTACACATTCTCTCTTTTCTTTTTCTTGCGAGGGCCCGTAGAGCAAAGGAGGCAATCCTATGAGATCCGAAGCACCCAAGCGAAGCGGGGGCGGCTTGATTCTTCACCGAGTGTGAGAGGAGGAGAAGAAGAAATGAAGAAGACCAAAAAAGACCTTTTTATTTATTTTCTTCTATCATTTGAACCCTTGTAAACGGACATTCATTTGTTGCGGGGTCTGTTTTGCCAAGTGTCGGTGCACTTGGGGGACCTCACCGGTTTTGTTTTCATCGCTTTATTTTTCTTTGTTTCCCGCGGATTTCATGAGCTAGCTATTGATTGCTTTAATTAATTTGCTTGAGCCGGGTAATTAATTAGGTCCAAACACCCTAAATAAGAAAAATAGAGCGTAGTTGGACATAGTCAAATTAACATGTTCTTTCCCGTTAATAGAAGCTATTGTTAGGGCGATTCACATGCATTTGCATATAGGTTAGTTTCTTTTTTTGTATTTCAATTTTACGCGGATCATTTTGCATGTATAGTGTTGGCTACAAGGTACGCATCTCTAACCCCTGCATGCATCATTGTGTTTAATCACGCATTGGCATTTTTGATCTCCTTCCTTGTTTTCACTCACATAAATTTGAAAAATTGGACAATCGATAGGCGATTCATTAAAAATACTCAAATCAAGTGATAACTGCCTAAAATTGGGACTGCTAAAGAAAACACAACCCTAAAATAAATGTAAGGAAAAATCATTGTTTTGGGGAGAGTAATCCCCGTCTTCTTTGATTTATCTGCAGCGAGAGAGTGACCTGCGCAATAGGATAGAACCACGCCCGAACTCTCTTCAGGCTATTGTCTTGTGATTAGTTGTTCTCCAGTGAGGACTTCACTGGGTAGCCGGTAATCGGTCTGGGATTTCCTTAGCAGAGTGGGCAGACCGCGTAGTCGATAAACGATCCGCACCCATAGTGGCTGGGAAAAACTAGTTGTGGGTTTGAGATAGTCTCCTGGGAGCATTGGTTTCCTAACAGCTTGCTTTAACTGCTCTGATATATTGTATTCTCACCAAACTCTAAAAATTGACAAGATAATTGACCGAACCTTCACAGTCTTCACATTGCATTGAGTTGGTGAACTGGGGGTTTATATTTTGTTTGATTTCTTATGTGCATACTAGATCCTTCCGCACATTTGCGCCATTTTTCTTGCATAGCTTTACTTAACTATCGTGTTCTCCGGATCCCTGTTTTTTTGTTTTGGAGTGACTGATTGGGATTATTTTAATCCGATCATCGCGGACTTCTCGCAATCTCCAGTCGATCCACCTTTCTTTTTCCAGGAGGACTTTCCTCCTGACTTTTGTGCATATCCACCTAACCCATTATTTCAGGAATCGGACGATGATTTTCACCCACCCTTATTCCACTCACCCGACCCCTTGATTTTGGAGTCACATTTCATGGTGTCAACACTTGAGAACCTGAACCAGATGATGGAGCATATGAATTCAAGGATTACTAATCTATTTAACATAAATACGATCGAGAACACTGCTCCACTGTTTGAGGATATGGATTCACTTGAGGATACTCACGAGAGCTTACAATCGCCCAAAATACAAAAAATGAGAAAATTTCAAAAAACTAAAAAGACTTTGGAAGACACGTTGTTCATTCATTTTGTGAGGAGAGGGCACCCATGCCAAACCATTTTCTCATACAGTCATTCATCCCATGTCCCAACCTTGACCCGAGGATTCCACTATACAGACTGCTCTGGGAAATCCTTGTGTATATGCTGATTTTGATCTCCTCTCTTGTATGGAGGAGGTCCAAAAATTAAAAAAAATTGTTTACTGAACCTGAAGTGGTGGCCGCCTTCATGAGATCATTAAAGCCTCACTTCACCAGGCCATGACTGATTTATCTGCTTCTCATCACAAGAAGAGAAAGCGGAGGAGCAGCTCTGAGCATCACATCTTGACCATGGCCACTGCTTACGCCATCTCCCACCATCCACATTTTAAGAAAGGGAACACTGCCACACCTCTTGTAAGTTTCTCCATATCTAACTATTCTTGTGATAACACTCTCCTTGACGGCAGTTCATCGATCAATATAATACCCTTCTCTATGGTACAGTCTCTTCATCTTGGGCCGCTCAAGAAAACCAAGATGATAGTTCAATTTATTGATGGATCTATCAAGAGGCCGATGGGTATTCTAGAAAACGTTGTCATTCTTATTCAGGGCATGAAATTCACTTCTGATTATGTCGTGTTGCCTATGGAGACCTCCACCCCTGTGGAGCACCCTCCAATCATCCTAGGACAACCTTTCCTTGCCTCTGCGAGAGATACGCTTCCGTTCTGATGTAGCGAGCAATGTGTTGATCACTACCCCACTACTGACCAGAGACTTGCATCCCATAAAAGTGTTCCCGTGTTAGCCAACACCAAGGAATTTGACCACGATGATAATATCAGAGATTCTTGTTGTATGTTGGATGATACTGAGACCCAAGAATTCCTCTTCAAGGAGGAAGACACGGAGTGCATTGACCTTGGAGTTCCCCCTTCTGGTATGTGGAGATACAATGATGACATCCGTGGGATTTATACGATAGACACCCTAAAGCAGAAGGCAGACTCTGAGACTTGACAGGACGGACATGATTTAGACCACTTTCACTGATGAGTCTATTCCTATTCACCCTGATTTAGTAGAGATCGATAAGGCCAAATTAGATTTGATTGCTTTTATAAAAGAATTTGGGCCTTTTGATAAAGATGATTATCCAGTAGAGGCTCGCCAGTTTGGAATTGATCTTACTTTTTCTGATAATGATTTCGAGCCTTTTTACTTTGATATTTGCGAGACTTCCCAGGCAGGACATGACCACACTACTTCCACTAATCGATTCTTTCCTGCACACTCTAAGACTACTAAGGATACATTCTTGGTCGATCATGACCAGTTCATGTCTAATGAAAACCATTATATCGACCTACACCTTGTTAGATCCATACCTTAGCGGTCCCGCAAGAAGGTTCCCTTTCGACCTTCTTGACATTTGTACATCCACTCCTTTTGTATATCCTTTTATTTCACTATTTCTTCTTATGTTTTATCATTCACCCCTTTTCCGTGTGTGTGTGTATTTATTCTATAGATAGGATGTGCTTTATCCTAAGTATAGGGGGTGAATGATTTGTGTTGTTCATATTCGTCATGTTCATCACTCTTGTTGTTGCCTATACTTAGGGATACTCTACCCTAAGTATGGGGGGTGATGTTGTTCATATCATTTTTTATTTATTTTTACTTTGTTTTTGATTCTGTACGTTCTCTGCATCGATTTTCCCCTTGTGTACAGTCTTCTATACTTAGGATTACTTGATCCTAAGTATATGGGGGATCACCGACTCCTATTCTTTTCATTTCTCTTTGAATCGTTGTAGCATAGGAGTCTTTTCACTTTTCTATACTTATCATGACTTATGTCTTCCTTTGCCGCTCTCTGATCACTATGAGGACATAGTTCGAGCTAAGTATAGGGGATGCCGCATATTATATATATATATATATATATATACACACACACTTTAGACATAACTCGTACTTTAATGTTTATTTTTGGAGATATTTATATACTACGTGCGTGTATATAGACTTTGATCACATTTAAAAAAAACAAAACAAAAAATAAAATAAAAAACAAACCAAAAAACAAAAAAAAAACAAACAAAAAAACAAACAAAAAAATCTTGTATATACTTGTATATATTTTACTAACCCTTATCCTTCTAAAAAAACTACAAAATCAAAAATCAATAAAAAAAAGCTGCTTGTGCATTATTTTTCCTTTATTTTCCAAAACCCATAAAAAGTTCAAAATTAGAAAATATTTTCAAAAAAGCTCTTTCTTTTGCATTGTACATATTTCCTGCATTTGCATGTGCATTATTTAGGATAGTATTGACATTTAAACTAAGTCTGGAATAAAATTGAAGAATGGAGGTTAGTTGGGCCTTAATCCACTTACAGAGGAACCTTATAAGAATTGGAGTTAAGACTTTCAGATCCTAGTGACTTATTTATTTGAGTCCATAAGACTATGTTCACATGTCATCTTGATTAATATAAGTAGAACATTTAACAACACACACACACGGTTCTTTCATACCGTGGCTTATCTTGGACAAGAACTCTACACGTAGCTCTTCATGGAGGAGGTAGTGAGGAGGCAGAATCTTTTGTCTTGGAGTAGCATACGAGAGTAGTACATCTAGGCAGAGCCTCTCGTCTTCATCTAGGGAGGGAAGTGTATCTCAACCTGGTCTAGCGATGTTGAGGTCTAAAGACAAGATGCTGTGGGGTTGCAATAATGCTTCAAAAGAGGGGTAGTCTACTAGCTCAAGAGGAAAAACTCCTTCTGTACATGTTGCACCTTGTATATATTTTCCAAAAAAAAGGAAAAAAATACAGAATCTCCAAAAGTGAACAGGCCAGATTAAAAAGTAAAATGCCTACCGGAGTGTATATACAAGGATAAAAAAGAAATTAATAAGAGCTTCAAAGTCAAAATTTTTGTAAGCTTACATCCGGATGACTTGGCTACACTGGTCATGCATCCAAGGATAGGTAGCTACACTGGTTACCATTCATTCTTTTATCCATCTCCTCTTCTTGAGCTGGTTGTACTTGAACTTAGAAGGGAATATCCTCGCTCCTCGAGGAAAGAGTTGCTAGATCGAGGACTAGAGTTACCTTGTTGAGGGAGGCTATTTCATTGCTACTTTTGAGATGGGGAGCTATCTTTCACTTACACCGTACAAGTAAAGATTCATAGTCATACAAATTTGTGTATGTAGACTTGTTCTGACCTGACTGTTGAGGAGACCTGAATAGGAGTCTTATAGAACTTAGTGGTTGTTAGGTTTTAAATCCATTTCCCATTATGGTTCTGCCACACTAATAATCCAAAGGTCTGATAGAGCTCCATACTGCAATTTTATGAAGATAAGTTCAGTATTCAATATTGTCCTAATTTATTCATTTTTCCTTTCTTTTTATTTTTATTCGTTTATTCTTTCAAATAAGTATTTTCTAAGGGACTAGCAAAGGTAAAGCATAGGGGGATGATGAATATGCATTTCATCATCTTTATTCATTTATTTTAGCTTAAAATCCATTACAAAATACATGTATATAATACTAACTCCATATTCTTACTAACTTGCATCTGTGTGTAAATATTGTACACTCCTTTCATTTTAATCTAAAATAATTAAAGAAAGAAAGAAAGGAAAAATAAAAAAAGAAAAGAAAAAAGAGAGGAAGATTGTATATATGTAATAGATACAGGCTGACTCGAACCCCGAGAGAAGGTCAAGACTTGCTGATCGACCATGAATAAATTAGGGGGAGATAGGGTCCTTATTCAGAAAATCCAAAAAAAATTATCTACTGTGTATATTTGTATATGACACTATTTAATTTATACATAAATTGACCTCAAACAAAATAATATTCAAAACAAAAGTTGTAAATAAAAACATGTCCTAAATAATAAAAATAATTGCACAATCAAATCATGTACAAAATAAAAGCAACCACACTTGGAAAAAGCCACTAAGCGATAATTGAAAGACAAATTCCGACTCCATATGAACACAAATTGGACAAAACTCACTTCCATTGTATTCTAAATTAAATTATCTTTAAAATGGTTGTGATTTCATAATTTTTGGAGTTAAGGGTGAAAAGTCGATTTTCTGGGGTGGTTTGTGTAATTTTCCCATGTATTTGTACATATTGTATTTGTAAATATTTTGTAAATATTTTTACTAATTATTTATAAAACTAAAAAAAATAAAAAATTAAAAAAAAAATTAATTTCCTTATTTAACTATGTAAATAATGTACTATATGTATATAGTTACTTTTCTTAAATAACTACCACAAAAAAATAAAAAATTAACATCTAATTTTCAAATTAATAAAGTAACAAAAATACAATAAAAATAGTTAATTTTTGTACATAATTTTAACACTCTTTTTACTTTATCTCATTTCAATTTTTTTCTCTCTTATCTCTTATCTTCATCCAAAAATTCAAATTTCAATTCTTATCTTTTCTATTTATATGGGTCCTTCTCCATCATTTCAATTTGATCAATCATTGGTGAGAGGAGCCTGATCTCCGAGAGTCTTCTTGTCGCAGAAGGGTGCCTAGCCTCCGAGTCGTCCGGTGACAGGGAGTCGGCCTTCATCGAGGTGATCAAGGTCTTTTCCGCTCCTAAGGTGAGATCCATCATATTCTTCTTGTTCTTAATCTAGGATTAATCTTAGTTTTATTTTGTCCAATTTTAATTTCATCGTCATATTTTTTATTTTTAGATATAAAATCCATCACGATTTGATTTGCCTTCGATTTCGATTTTTCATCTCACTTTCTCGATCTCTACGCGTTATTTTCTACCTCACATGATCTCTCGCCTCCGACCATGTACGGTGGTCGGAGATCCGATTCCATCCGCCATTTTCCTCGGAACCGCACTCATTCACATCTTCCGTTTTGATTTTGGGATCGAGTCATCATGCTTGCATCATAATTTTTTCATAAAAAATAAAAAATATATGATTTCTTTCTTTCTAACATTTATTTTGCAGGATAAATAAAAAAACAAAAAAAATAAATAAATAAAACTTTTAAAAAATATCTGTTACAGTTTTCAAAAAAAATGAAAAAATGAAAAGGTTTTTTTATTTTTCTGGTTTCTGTTTACATTTAAAAAATTGAAAATTAAAAAAATATTGTTTCTATTTTTAGAATTTATAAAAAAACAAATTAAAAAAAACTAGACCACGACAAGTACCGTCGCTCATCCCACCAGCAGTGCCCGCCGCCCCTATCCACCGACGCCACCAGCTCTCCGCCGACCTGCAGCAGTTGGCGTCGCTCTAGCAGCGCCCCAGGATCCATCACCTCCAGTCGCTTGCGTAGGCATTGTCCCAGCACGCTCCCCACACCCTCCCGACCGCGGATCTACAATCGAGTGGCACCACCCCACCCCCGCTCAAGATCACCGCACGCCACAGCGGTGTCGCAGCCTTCCTAGACCCTCCTCCACAATGCCTAGAGCCCCTCTTCATAGTCGCTCGTACGCGGCCGCCAACACGACGCTTGGAGTTCCTCTACCTGACGATTACCATCGTCTCTTCATCCTCTTCGGTCGCTCCTCCCTCACGTATTCGAGCGTCCACGACGCCAACCCCCCCATCGATTTCCGCAGCCGCCCAGCCCTTCCCAGTCGTCTCCACTGTGCCCCTCCATGCACGAACCACTGATGAGCGCACGTCACCTCTTGGATCCCCTGTTTCGGCTTAAGAGAAAGAGAAGAATGGTGGTGCCCCTTAGCCTCTTGCTCTGCTTGTGAAGATGAAGGAAACCCTGGAATTTTTAAAATATTGGAGAATTTACAGTCACACTCTAAAACTTTCTGGAAATTTCAAAGAAGTCATGTTCCAAAACCAACGTACGTGCTTTGCACATTATTCCTGGGTAAATTGCACATTTCCACCTCTGTTTTATTTCTTTTATTTATTTAATGCAAAAAACATAAATATTTACATTTCAGTCCTGTCTTCCAGACTTTAAGTTGTAAGTTCTTTTCATTCAAATAAATATTATTTTTGGTCAATAAATTCATGAAAATTCATGCTATGCTCCTGATTTGTAGATATTTATAGCATAAAATTTTCATTGCATTTTATTTTCATTTGTTATTATTAAAAAATAAAAAACAGTATCATTTTCTCGTCCTGAAATTCAAAAATTCATAGAAATGTGATTTTGCTCTAAATATTCAAAAAAAATAGATTAATTTTATTTTATTATCTTTTAATTCATGTCCATGCATTAATTCTTTTCAAAAACCAAAAAATAAAAAATATCAAACTCTTTGAAAAATCACAGAAAATTCTACAAAAATCCAAAAATTGTAATTTTACTTCCTATTTATAGATATTTGTCTATAATTTAGCAAAATAATAATTTCTAGAAGTTTTGGGCACTTAAAATATTTTTAAGTTGAAAATTACTCCAGGTTGTGCACTTTTTATCAGTTTTACATTGTTTGATTTTAAAAAAATACAAAAACATATGAAAATTCTACAAAAAATCCCAAAATATTTCAAATCCTTTAAAACCCAAAAAAGTTTTCTCTGGATTTTTTGAGCATCTCTAACTATTTTGAAAAATACAAAAAATAGTGTGGTGTGCATATTCCGTCCCTTCTGCATATTGTTCTTTATTTTTGAAAATAAAAATTGCAAAAATCAAAATCATTAAAAATTTGAAAATCAGAAAATAAAAAATAGAAATAAAAAACTAAAAAATAAAAAGAGAAAAATTCCACAAAAACCAAGGATAGTTTGCCTTTGAGATTCATGCTTTTTCTTTTAATTGATTTTTGTCGATTATTTGAATAACCATCGAGAATTGTAGCCTCCCTGAGTTTGATCCTATCCGTTATACATGTAAATAAGTAGCAAAAACATTTCTCTTGCTCCACATTATTTTCTGTAATTATTTTACAGCGAGAGAAAAAAAATTTTGTTTGAACCGTGAATTTTAGGGATCGCGATGACTTCATATCCACAAATAATAACCAATCCTCAAAGTTTCCATATCAACACAACCAGCTGCTGAAAATTCTTCCGATGATATCAAGATTGCTGGTAGTTCTGCCTTCAGATATACCCATGCTACAGAGGCAGCTGGTGATGGGACTGGTTGGGCTGGAAGTTCCTCCCTCCACGTTGTTGATGTAATGGACAAATGGTTCTGTTCTGACCCTAGGGTTTCCCCTGAGGACGGGTCAGATATCGATCATTGCTCCAAATACCATTCACTTCCTAGATGTGTGGGGCGATGAGGAACATGGCTCCATGTACTGGGGTTGGTACTCAGGTGGTTGGTAGACAACCATCTGTGTTTGCGATTGTGACTTCTCGGGTGCATGCACGTATATAATTGTCGGACTTAAGGGTGACTTGGACTCAACTAAGGCTGATGTTGCACTATGGGCTCCCTCTTCTCAGCGAGAGTTTTGGGGGCAGCTGCCACAGAGTTGCAGGAATTGATAGTGTTCACTAGTATCTCCAGTTGCTTGGTGATTGTATCGTACTTTTCCAAGCCCTTCATTCTATGTTCGATCACAGTGAGTTTCTCTAAATCTTGTGATCTCTTATTTGTGTTCTCCACCTTGGACCAATGACTACCAATGATGTTGAGATTGGAGTTCTCGTACCTATCCATTTCGTGAGTGTCTTCCATATTGGCATTTTTGCAGAATATTTGTAGTTGCACTTAAAAGGAACGAGAGGAGGAGAGTGTGGCTTCTACTTCATCTATCTCCTCGAAAATCTATCAAACTACATCCTTATCCTTGTTAAAATGTGAACCTCTACAGGTGACATCAACCAGACGTTGACAGTTCTCAACAAGTCCCCTGAAAAAATGCTAGACCAAGCCGATCTTCGAGATGTCGTGATGGGGGCACTTCTCAATCAAATCACTAAACCTCTCCCATGACTCTTGAATGGACCCTGGGGATTCTTGGGAGTTGTTATAAATCTTGGAGTGCATTGAATTGAGACGACCAAGTGGGTATTATTTATGCAAGAATGTGTACTTCATCTCTTCCCACGTCATCATCACTTTCCCCAATTGGTTGATCCAATAGAGCACTTTCTCCTTGAAGGCTGAAGGGGAAAGTAATCATCTTGACTATGCCCAACAGGATGTTTGGGTAGTGAGTTATGCTGCAGATGCATCCAAACTTCTATAGATGGATGTATGGTTCCTCATTTGGGTTCATGTGGAAACTAGGGAGGAAGGAAAGGAGCCGCGTCTTCAATTCAAAGTGTCTGTGAATCGGAGGGATATGGATCGACTCGATGATTCGGCCGGCCCTAGGGTTGTATGTCTACTTCAGCGTGGGCTTGGGTCAGCCTCTCTTTCCTTCTCCCTTGCCTCCACGAGCTCCATCTATAGAGTCTTTATCTTCAGCATCACCATGGAGATCATCATTTCCTCCTCGTTGTGCTTCTCTCTCTTCTAACCTCCTCCTATGGCCATTAAGAATATCCTGAACAGTGATCTGGGATAATGTTTGATCAGTCAACTGCTGCTGGATTGCCTATATGGAGGATAAGAGCTGACTATTCACCTTATTCCGGTTCGTGCCCTACACTATGTTCTACTTGATGCTCGGAAGATGTTGTCCCTTTCCTCTACATGTAGGAGACATCTCAGAATATGACTGTGAAAGGTCAGGATGTAGATCAGGGTCCTGATCTACAATTGGAAAAATACCTCGATCAGTCTGCATGCAAGCACCAGATGTAGATAATAATTCAGAATTAGGCTCAATTATGAATTTTATTAATGATGGATAAGTGTAAGGAGTGAAATCAATCTGCACCCAAAAAGGGTAGAACTCAGGAAGATAATTTTCCTGATCTGTGAGAGGTACAAGAAGCGAGGAGTCCTGAGGATGGTTCGCAAAGTCCTAACCAATCACTTGGGGATTGCCCAGAATTATTGGAGATGTCGAACCCGTGGAAGCAATGTTGGTGTCAACGGAGTCCCGACTAAGCCATCAAGGAGTCAACATCTTGAAAATCAAGAGGAAGATAGAGGAAGGATTAAAGATACGATGATGAATGAGAAATAAAAGGAGTATAAAATAGTAGAAGGCTCACAATGAGCAAGGGTCAATGAGAATAAAGAAAAATAGAAGGAATGACAAAATGGTTCAAGTGCATGGGATTGATTTTTGAATCCTAAGCTAGATCCAAACAAACACCAAATAAAATTGGGTTCACCAACTCAACACATGTGAAGCCGTGAAGGTTCGGCTATTTTTATATTTTCAATTTTAGTGCGAATTCAGGCAAAATTGCAACATGTCCTTAATGGCTAGTCCTAGAAGAAAGTGTGTACTGCCTGGAAAGTGACCCGTACATGTTTCACCTCCTTTGTATATTGTGATTTGCATTTTTTGAGATCCTCAATATTGGTCCTTGGGGGGGCTACTTGACCAAAGAAGAAGAGAGGAAGACAATTGGCAAAACCACTACTTCCCTAAAAAATGAGGTACTCGGACGCAAGACGATGAGACAGACACACTCGTGAGGGTGTGGCCTATTCTTAATACTTTAGACCAAGTCGGATGCTCTACATAAGGTGAGAGCACCGTCGTCGACAAGGTCCTACTCGCCTACGTACGATAGAAGCACCAATACTTCACATGTCCCAAGTGATAATTGAGGCAGCCACGGATCAAGTTTTTGTCTCTATTCCTTAAGGGTCGTGCCTCACTCTGTCTGGAATGTACCTGAATATAATGAGGGCTATATGAACCTTAAACAATGATGTGTGTTAAGAATTTTAATTAGGATAAAAGTTTATTTAGCAGTCCCCTTGTTTTAATTTATTGTATTTTCACTTTTTTGAGTATTTTTTAGAAATAAGCGCCTAACTGTTTTTTGAGATTTTCTTTTAAACCTAAGTGCTCAAAATCAAAGGGAGACAGCGACAAAGTAATGCTAGGCGATACTAGGATGGAAATTTCATCTTAGTATCAAAATGATGAATGCTTAGATAGAGGACTTATAGTGCTTCCCAGCTCTCTCCATGCGGGTTGCAAGACAATAAATTTAAATATAATCTATGTGATATGTTAGATGGGGAAATCACCCTAAATAGGAATTACTATTATCGTGAAGCACAAAATTGAGTTTGATCTAGATCCAAATAGAGACTATAGGAGCATGCAAATATTAAGTGTGTGGACCTAGATTACTCGATCAAGCAACCCTAAAATGCTATGGGCTCAATCATAGAAAACAAATAAAATAAAGGTGGAAGGCATAAATTACAGGAAACAAAGGAAAATAAAGGGAAAATAGGGAGAACAAAAGTGTAGAAGACCAAGAAAATCGTGTGAAATCTAGTGAGCCTCCAAGTGAACAATCACTTGGTAAAATAGACTCGAGATTTCAACTGTCCAATTGTATTATTATAATAATAATAACAAGAAACAAAATGATTATCTCTCTCATGCACACACAAAAATATAATAAAAATGCTATAATAAAAGCTGCTCTGTCTCTCTCTCTCTCTCCCGTTCTCTCCAATTAGCTCACAAGAAAAAGAACCAATCTCCTCGTAGCTCGGGTGCACAGGCTTCCTAAGAAGTTTCCTTCACTACGTGGTCCCTCGCAAGAAATTCAATAGAGAATGTATTAGCATAGATAAACAATTATCCCAATAAAGCAAAAATAATGCAGAAAATAATGAAAGAGAAAATCCATATAAAATCTATCCTAAGCATTGCCCCCGGCAACGGTGCCATTTGATGAACATGAAGATCGCGAGAGGGATCCTAACGTCTGGTTTGGAGGGTATGCGGTGCTCGATAAGTCAGGTCCAATAATCATTGTATTGACCACTCTCTCGGTTCTCAGATTTCTGCAATTAAGTGCATCAACAATAAACCAACAATAATGTTCAAGCAATCAATTAGGTGAGCTAAAATTTATTATAACCTACAAAATGATATGTATAGTATGCAAGTGTAGGGGTCGAACCACAAAGGAGCAATTGGGATATATGTATAAAAATTAGCAATCAACAGGAAAATCAATAAATGTTTTTATTGTGTTTTATAGTGATTTTTTTATTTTTATGGGTTATAATATTTTGTATTTTTATGGATTTTTAATTTATATATATACACATATTTATTGTTTCTAATTTTATATTTTTTTATTTTCTTTTTATATTATCTAATTTTTAGTTGTTCTTCTTAATATATATGTAATATATATAAGTATATATATAGGAAAAAATGGGCAGCCAACATGGCCGCCTTGCCCCTTATTTCGATGTTTTTTTATTTGTTTGAAAAATATCACCATGTATATTCATCTCTATATCCCTCCTATATGCCATTCGAAATTTGTTAGAAACAGAGACTTGTACGACCTCCATCGAGATAGTGCCGATTTAAAAAATCCTACGATCGTTAAAAAATGACTGTCTAGATGGAGGTCGTAGGAGTTTCTGTCGAAATACGAATGGCATATAGGAGGGATATAGGGATGATTATACATGGTGATATTTCACAAAAAAAAATAAAAAAAACCCCGAAAATAGCGTGGGGGAAGCCATGTTGGCTGCCCCAAGGGGGCAGCCCCATTAATCTCATATAGATAATATGTATAATATAATAATTATATAAGCTATAAATATATATCTATATATATATATGCAATCATAAAAATACCCTAAAGTGCAGCCCTTTTTATTTTTTAAGGGTTTTATAGGGTTCTATAAATATTAATAATAAATATAGGTAATATATATTAGCAATATAAATATATATAAGCTATCTATATAGTATTCTAATTATAAATACAACTATATATGGTCAAAATTTACAAAATAAAATATTATTATCTATTAGTATTTTTCTCTATTTTTGGAAATTTTCTTATAATTTTTGCTATTTTCTGTATTTTTAATTGATTAAAAAATTCAAAACAATGGCCAATAATAATAGGCCAGATTGTTTTGGAATTTAGAAATAGATATATATCTTAAAATTTTCCAAAACTATTTTAAATATGTAACATATAATATTTGTACGATTTAGAAACATATTTTTTTAGATAATTTAGTATTTTTATAAGAGTTTTTAATATTTAGTGTTTCTTTTATAATTTTTAGTAATTTTTGGTTCGGAGCTGCAAAATACAATAATAAAGATACTTTATTTTCTATAATTTTTATGTATTTTTAAATACAAACAGGAAGAAAATGCAATATTTTTGTATTTTTAAAAAATAGGAAAATAGTTTTAATTGCCTTATGAAAAATATATGTGATTTAATATAGTCTTGGGCACTCAAAATTATTTTCCTAAGAATTTTAGATTACTTGTTTTACCAGGGATCTAAATACAATTAAAATAAAAGTTCAAAGCATTCCGGAACACATTTCAAAAGTCCAAGGCCATGCATGCAAAAATCCCACAAATATTCAATTAAATACGCCTTTTAGGGGTATATTTGCAATATCCAAAAAGATCTATGGTCTACTTGAGAATTTTCCAAGAAATATAAAACCTAAATACAAAATCCTTAGACTAAATAATAACAAAAACTAGTAGGGGTACCTCTACAAAATATCCAAACCCCTCATGTGTATTTGCACGTAAGGTGACCTATACTAGACTCGATTGCAAATAAAATAAGTGCAATGGTGATTTTGCAAATATTACAAAATATTTTGAACTGTAACTAAAAATTTAATTGATTAAAAATATAAAAATATAGGTGTGGAAGTGTAAAATACCCCTCTCGCATGTGCTCCAATGGTCGAGGCGTTCCCACTTGCCACGCATCGCTTCACAAATGACCGATGTCACTTCGTGAATGTGCGGCTGAGATTAATTCTCGGGTCTTGATCTGATGGTGGCTGGCTTGTGCATCCAACGGTAGCTATAATGTTTGGTGCAGGCGCTTTATTGGATGGCCAGGAGACTACCAGGAAGAACATGGAAGAACACCCGACTAGGTAAACTTCAATCTGATCTTGATCAACTCTGAGCACTTGAAAGGCTCACCGGTAGCGTAGAAGAAGGTCAGAGGTGATCTGCGATGATATGGTAGCTCAGAAGAGTCTAGGATGCATCAGTAGGGTCCTCGACGGTCGAGGAAGGTAAAGCTGATGGGGAACCTCTAACTTAACTAAAATCAACCTAGATGGGGTCCTCAGATGCCAGAACCTATAGGGTTAGACTCACACTAAAAAAAGAACGTTATGGGTCTGGTTTGGTGCCTAAATGAAAGAAGATGAGATACGACAGAGGTCTCCAGTGGAAGGCGGAAGGAAGAGGACTAATCTTCTGATCGGGTCTCGATCAGAGGGAATGAAGGTGTGTTGGGTGTAGAGAAGGTGAGGGGGAAGCCGATGGAGGGGTCAAGTGAGGCGGAGCACAGTAGAAGCACAATGGAACGGTGGACAAAGCTCAAGCTCCGGTGAAATTTGAGTTGGATTTTTACGAAATAAAAGTGAAAATTTAACAAAACTGAGACCTAGACTAAGCTATTGTTACCACTAGGAATAGAAATAAGCAAGAAAACTATGGCTCAACCTGCAGAATAAGGATCCAAGGAGGAGCTCCACCTGAAGGTCTCCGGCAAGCTCGGATCACCAGCTCTGATCCTCTTCCTCCACGCTAAAAGCTCTCTTAAGGATGCTACTATCACCAGCAAGCTCAAACACAAGGAAATTTGGGGATTTCGAGGTTGGAACTGGATCAAATTTCAAATGAAGGTAGAGGAGGAGTTTTATACAGGGCGCCCTTGACCTAGGATTTTCACGCGACATGAAAGTTGACTCGATCAGATCATGGATCTGTATGAAAGAGCATTGGAAGATGACAATATTTTCATAAGGAATCGAAGGGTCCAAAGAGGGGGCGAGGGTGTTGACCGAGGTCAGCATTCCCAGCCTCCTCATTGGTCCATGTCAGTTTGCTACACGATAAAATGGAAAGAAAATGCAAAAATAATTAGAAAAGATATAGTAAATAATATTATTAATTAAACAAGAAAATAGTTATTATTTTATCTAGTATTTAATGGTGATTTTTATTTATTTTTACAAGTTAATTTATTAGGTACAAGTTTTTACACGTATAATTATAGGTATATATATATTATTTTTATTTTGTATTTTAGATTTTATTATTTTATACACTTATTTTATATATTTATAAATTATTTAAACATACACAAATATATATATATTATATTACACTGAAGTTATATATTTACTTAAATAAATTTTAATTTAATTATCTACATGTATTTAAAATAATATTTACAAATTTATAAAAATATAAAAGACTTAAAAATATAAAGAGTAAATATAATGAATATTATATCCAAGTATATGGCATAATGAGGGCCCAAAAGCCAACTATTGCATCTTAACTCCAAATTGAATGTACCCACCTTAATTAAATATATAATTTAATTTTATGAACAATAAAGGTGAGTTTGGTCAATTTTGAGCTTGTATGGAGAAGATACAAGTTTGGAAAGTTTTCTTTGTAGCTTTGTATTTTCTGTGGCTAGGGCATAATGTGTATTATTTTTTAGTTAAATAAATTTTGTATTTTTCTTTGTATTTTTATCTACAAGTTTTATGTTCAAAGTTTATTTATTTGAGGTATAAAAATAATAAAATAAAATGGGTCGCAAAACCTATTTATTGGGCTATTAAGATTAGGGTTTCTGTACAATTATAGACCCTTATCTCCCCCTACTTTATTCCTTGTCGACCAAGTCATCATGATGAATGGGTCTCAAGGTTAGGGTCATCCAATACCTTTGGTATTTCATTCTTTTTCTTTTCTTTTCTTTATTCTTTTATTTTAGCTTTAAATATAATATTTTATATAATATTTACAATATAAATAATGAATACTATTTTTGTAATTTAATGTTATTTACATGCATTTGGATAGGGTTTTAAGGCCAAAATGAAAGAGTAAAGATGATGAAATGGAGATTCATCATCGAAGTGGACCAACTATTAGCAATGTGAGCCTGAGGCGAACCATTCCTACAATATATGTTATTGTAATAAATGATTTATCAATAAAAGTTATTGATGTTTTCACTCCCTTTCTGATATTGAATGAATGAATGCACTATAAGGTCCCTCTGTACAATAAGGGATATGTACCATGGCCAACTTGATAATCATACAGTTGTTGATTAAATGATTGAATCATAGAGGCTGATGCTTGGATGAATATCTAAGGAGTTAGATAGAGGACTCATCAAGCATCATCAATGATTAACAAGTAGTGATCTCCAGTCTGAGTGGGAGATGGCAATCCCATCTCATTAGACTGATATCTGATCGACCTCTTGATGCAGGTCCTCTGCATAGGAATATTGATTCGGAGGTATCAGATTAGTTGAGTCAATGAGTTGACTTAACGAGATCGAGATAACCAAAGACCTATGATGAATACTGTCACATCACAAGCAAACATCCTCTGACCAGAGACAGATATATTACTATATGTCTGAGCATGTACATTTGGCAGATCAATAGGTTGATGACCTAATCAAGGTCTATACACCGACGAGCTAGTGTGCATGTAAGGGCATATGAGTAATATGATCTCTCAAAGGGATCATACAGGTTCACTTGTGAACCGGGAGACATGAGCTCACTCATGAGGTATTGGGATTGACCAAATTCCATGCATGGTCATCATGCTTTAGAAGCATGATATGAATTTGAAGGTAAGATATATGCTTTGTGAAAGCATATGATCTGTACCATATCCCAAGGACCAAGATTGAGAAACTTAATGATCAGACTATGAAGATGACAGTGTAAAAGTGATCTTTATCTTCATGATGATCATGAGTCTTCTAGTATGTAGGATGTGCAGGTATTAGGAATACCTGAAGGGTGATTTGATCATAAACGATTGTATAACCATGACGCTTCCATTGCGAGGGAGTGATGAAACAGGTCTGGATTTTAGTGACTCCTCTCATTAGAGAAGTGACCTAATCTTAGTCCATGTACTGGACATTGATCTGAATAAGATTCAGATGCAATGAGAAGATTATGTTTGCGGTCTTGATTTAATCAAGCATCTATGAGAGGTCCATGGGATCTGGATTTGAGATGTGATCTCAATATCCAAGTCACTATACGTGGAACAATACAATCGCCCTGTCCTTATCTCCAAGTATCTGAGGAGAAATAGCATTGTTCTTAAATGGTTTAAAAAAAATTCCATGAGATCTAAGCAAAGAGAAGTTGATAATTAAATGTGATTTAATTATCATGATGTATGAGACATTATCCAATATAATTAAATGTGATTTAATTATTATGGATAAGAATAATGTGGATAGTAATATCCAATTATTCCTAATATATTATAAATATGATTTATAATGTATTAGAGAGAGGTAAAAATAATTTATATTAGTAGATTAATTATTAATGTGTATTGGATACACATTGTTTAATTAATTGAAAATGTAAATTACATTTTGTTTTGGGTTGTGAATTTGATTCACAATAATTCAATGTCAAGATTGCAATATTCCCAAAATTAATTGAGAATTATTTTGGTGAATTAAAATACCAACAAATTGTTGTTGGAAATTGGATGGAGAGAAAATCAAGGAGATTGCCCTCCCCTTTTGGAAAGGAGGGGGCGGCATCAATTCCTTGAGGGAATTGGTGGTCGTCCCCCCCTTCCAAAGAGGAAGGTGTATCTCCCTCATTTTCTCTCTCTCTATTTGTGTGGTTTAATTTGGTATTATATTTATTTGATTTATCAAATATATTTAATCAAAATTAAATCACAAGTTGTTGGCTTTTACCAACAACAATCTTGACCATTGGATTGTCATAAATCAATCTCATCCATTGATTTTATATGACACATGGATTGAGATTCATGGATCCCAAAACCCTATAAATAGAGAGGTATTCTTGGCTCTCTCTTTACACATGCTATAGTAGCAGAAACTCTCTCTCTCTTTCTCTCATACTCGACAGCCCTCTCTCCCTCTTCCTTTTGGTGGCCGTCCACCTTGGTGGAGAGATTCGTCGTCACCCTCGCCTTCGTGTTGCCGCTTCGACGCTCTGCGGTTCTCCGTCTACTTCGAGTGCTTCGCCCACGAAGGAGACGTTCGATCTCGTGCGACGAGATCAGGAGCAACCGCGCTTGGATCAACTTCTTGGATTGCGAGGACTACGCGGTTCATCCCCGCGATCGCAAGCGATCTCTTCGACGATCGGACTTGAGACAGGAGGTCTCTTCTCTTAGAGACTCGATCAACCACGCTTCAAGAGGTATTGCATTATACTTGTTGTGGTTATAGATGAAACGATCCGAGAATGATTCTTGGATCATGTGGTTTCATCGAATAAAATTTTTTTAAATTCCGCTGCACCGAACAACTAGTACGACTAGTCGTTCTTCATCGTATCCGATACGACGCTCACGCTTCCGTGATGCGCTTGAGGATCTCTCCATATCCTTCAAGTGTTATCAGAGCCTTAGGTCGACGGTTTCGAATAGTGATTCGTTAACCAAGGACGACTTGGGTTCGCTAAGGTCGTGAAAGTTTTCATCGCATTTGATTTCGCAGATCTGTTTAGTAAATAAATTCGGCACTGTTTAAATTGTTTAAATACGAATTTTGTATTTGGATTATGTTCCCCATTAAATAAGGAAACCATAGGATCTGAGTTTGCGTAAATCGGATTTCGTATGTTCGAGATATGGTCGTTTTAATGAACATGTATGCACTGTTGCGGGAACTGTGAATCTGAACGTGATTAAAATGTTAATTACTGTTTAGACTTGCCTCGAAATGCGTGAAACATCACTTAGGTTCTGTCCTAAATCAAATTAGCAAACTTTAGAAATTGACTTTGCTTAATTTGGATTTAATATGATTGAGATATGCCAATTTTAGTAAGTAGGGGTCACTGCTGAAATTGCTTTCCTAATCAAGAACCATGTGATTGTTAATTAATGAAATTAATTGTTAATTTCGAGAAATAATTATGAAAAATATTTGTGAAATATTAGAGAATGATTATTTCCTTAATTGACTTGGCCCCAACCAATTAGTTGATTAGATTTGATCTAAACCATAATTGGAATTACAATCATCAAACTTCTTGCTTGAATAGGACTTGGGAATTTGCCTAGCAAATTTCCTTAAAATCAAAATTGTTTTGATTACTATATGGTATAATTTTGGTTGAAGAACCGATGATCATCTCAAGTACAAAATAATCAATTTGGCATTATCCTTTCCCGAGGCGGATATGGTGTCTAGTCGGGGATCGCTGGTCAGCGGGTTGCAACGTATGTGGTCCGCCCCACTCCCGTCGGTACTGGCCATGACAGCGGGTAGGGCCGGGATAATGTCCGATGGATTATGATGTATTTTTCTAATTATTAAAATACGAAATAATACGTACTTTGAGAATAATATCATATATATTCAAGCATAAAATTAAGATTGATTGATTGAATTGGATTGATAACTAATTTAATATGATTAATTTAATTATATCCAATTGAAAATACTCTAATATGATTAGAGTTAATAATTCCCTTGGAAGAATTAATTATATGAATGTGATTCATAGTAATTAATTAAATTTGAATAAGAGGTGGAGGACCACATAAGTGACATCCATGGTCTCCCGTCAAGGCGAAGGGTTTCTGTCGCCAGGGATTGTATATAGGAGACGCCTGTACGTAGTGACAGCTCCTATATACAAGCGCATCTGGATCGGACTCTTTGCTTCTCGAAAGAGTAAGGCCGTATGCGTAGTGACCCCAATATCGGATCCTCATATTATTGGGCGATATTGGATTGCGTATAGCGAGTTCTATTCCTGTTGACGGTTGGTTCAATTAATGACAGGTCAACATCACCTTAGAGGTGGTGGGCCTGGGTATTAAAGACCGAATTGGAAAATGCAAGTTGGACTTGCAAGGCGGAATGTGTTCCTGCTTCTCTTTATTGGAGTTACAGTTTCTCATATTATTGGGATGTAACAAAGATAAAGAGGAGATCCCAGTTCTTGCTTGAGATATATCGGTAAGTATATCTCCTACTTTGAAAGTGAATAAGGGAATAAACTTTCATAGTTGACATAGCAAGACTAATTTGATTTAAAAATGCCTTAATCAAATAAAATTAAATTGAATATATGATTATATGTTCTAATATAGTGCATTCTCAATTTCAGAAAATGAAGTCCATGAACCCACTGAGCAGGCTTCTGGAGGTCAACCAATTGACCAGACCGAATTACTCGGATTGGATCCGTAATTTGGAGCTTGTGCTTTCAGCAGAGCGCATCAACTATGTGCTCTCTGAAAACAAACTTGAAAACCCTAAATCTAAGGAAGACAAAGCATATAATGATAAGTATGACGAAGATCATGTCTTGGCTAGGTGCTATATCTTGGGTTCTCTCTCCAATGTTCTTCAGAAGCAACATGTGGAGATGAGTACTTGCCAGGATATCATGCAGAATCTAAAGGATATGTTTGGTGACATTAACCGCACCCAGCGGTACAATGTTATGAAAGAACTCGTTCACTGCAAGATGCAGGAAGGGACCTCGGTCCGCGAGCATGTACTCAAAATGTTTGGGTACTTGTCAGAGCTTGAGACTCTGGGGGCAACGATGGATGCAGACATGCAATCTGATTTCATTCTGCTGTCATTGCCCAAATCTTTCAATAACTTTGTGGTGTCATTCCACATGAATAAGCTGGAACTGACAAATGCTGGGCTTCTTGCTGCGTTAAAGTCTGCAGAAGACGTAATGAAGAAAGATGGTCCCACTGGCACTGCAATGGTTGCACAGGTCAAAGGGAAGCGCAGTCGGAAGCAAGGTTCTCGAAAGGGCCCGACCAAGAAGAGAAAGAAGAAGGGACAAAGTGTTGCCTCATCTTCCAATGCATCCACTTTAATGGCGTCGAAGAAAACCGACGTCTGTCACCACTGCAAGAAGCCGGGGCACTGGAGGCGAAATTGCCCGGATTACCTGAAGTCGATTGACAAAGGTAAAGCCCCAGCAGGTATGAAATCTACATTTATCATTGAAACCAGCTTTCTCGTCGGACGAGAAGGAAGTTGGGTTTTTGATTCTGGTGCTTCTGTTCATGTATGCAATTTGTTGCATTTGTTTCAAGAAACTAGAAAGCTTGAAGAAGGGGAGATAGTCATCCAGATGGGATCTGATGCAAGTGTTGCAGCAGTCGCCGTCGGGACTTGTCGATTGTCATTATCTAGTGGTAGAGTCCTAGTACTTAAAGAGTGTCTTTATGTACCTGAAGTCAGAAGGAATTTAATATCTGTATCTAAGCTAGTTAGAAGTGGGTATTCATTCCTGTTCTGTAATAAATTAGTCATAAACCGTTTTGATAAATATATTGCAGATGGTATTTTAACTTCTGGAGGACTCTATGAATTGTGCATTGATAAATGTGTTATGAATGTTACAAGCACTAATAAAAACCCTAAAAGATCCAGGGAGAATGAAAATCTCTCAAATGAGATTTGGCATCAAAGGCTTGGTCATTTGTCTGTTGATAAGATCAATAGATTAATTAAGGATGGACTTCTAGATTTTCTACAGGTTCAACCTTTGCCTACTTGCAAGAATTGCATTCAAGAAAAAATGACCAGGATGCCTTTTCGTAACAAGGTTACAAGATGTGAAGGTATTATTGACCTAATACATACTGATGTATGCGGTCCCTTCAGTACCGCGACCCGAAATGGATATCAATATTATTTGACATTTATTGATGACCATTCGCGATACGGGTTTATCTTCCTATTACGTCATAAGTCTGAAACATTTGAAAAGTTCAAAGAGTTCAAGGTTTTGGTTGAGAACCAAACCGATAGGAAGATTAAACGAATTCGATCTGATCGAGGTGGCGAGTACCTATCAGATGAATTTAAGGAATACCTTAAAGAGAATGGAATTATTTCCAATCTCACTCCTCCTGGAACTCCCCAACTTAATGGTGTTGCTGAAAGACGCAACAGAACCATCATGGATATGGTTCGTTCAATGATGAGCAAAGCACATTTACCACTTAGTTTTTGGGGATATGCAGTAGAGACTGCAATATATATCCTGAATAAGATTCCTAGCAAATCTGTACCTAAGACTCCTCATGAGCTCTGGTATGGAACCAAACCTAGTGTTAATCACTTGAGGGTTTGGGGTTGCTTGGTCCATGCAAAGAATGTGGATGCAAGCAAGCTAGAATCTCGCTCTCGTGAGTGTTACTTCATAGGGTATGTTAGATATGGTATTGGATACCAACTCTATGACCGTGAGACTCAGAAGGTTTTTGTTTCTAGAGATGTGAAATTTCTGGAGAATGATTTCCTTAAGGGTCAAGATAAATATGAAGTAAAGGAACTCATTGAATCTCCTGAGGATTCTGAGCTTCCTGAATCAGAAACTGAAGAAGTAAATAAAGATGATACACCCATACCTCTTCGAAGGAGTTCGAGGGTGGTTGCACCACCTGAAAGGTATGGATTCCATGTGTCAGGTGAAACTGACAATGATCCTACTTCATTTGATGAAGCACTCGCGGATCATGACATGGATAGATGGATGCTAGCAATGAAGTCAGAAATTGACTCCATGCATAAGAATGGTGTATGGACCCTAGAGGATCCACCTAAAGGGGTAAAACCCATTGGGTGCAAATGGATCTTCAAGAGAAAGAGGGGACCTGATGGGAAAGTAGAGACTTTCAAGGCACGGCTCGTAACCAAGGGCTACACACAAAGAGAAGGCATCGACTACGATGAGACATTCTCTCCTATGGCTATGCTTAAATCCATCAGGGCATTGTTAGCTATAGCTGCATATCTTGACTACGACATCTGGCAGATGGACGTCAAGACGGCTTTCCTCAATGGATACCTCGAGGAGGATATCTACATGGAGCAGCCCCAGGGCTTCATAACTGAGGATGGCAAAGTATGCAAGCTGAAGAAATCCATCTATGGGCTCAAGCAAGCTTCTCGTAGCTGGAACATCAGATTTGACGAAACCATAAAGAGTTATGATTTTGTGCAAAATCCTGATGAACCCTGTGTGTACAAGAAGCTTAGTGGGAGCGCCATTGTGTTCATCGTGCTTTATGTAGATGACATCCTTATCATTGGGAATGATACAGGGATGATGACCAGTGTGAAGATTTGGCTGTCCCATACCTTTGAGATGAAAGATCTTGGAGAAGCCTCTTACATCTTGGGTCTGAAGCTGTTCAGAAACCGAGAAAAGAGAATATTGGGATTGTCACAACATGGATACGTTAAGAAGATTCTTGAACGATTCCATATGGATAGTTCCAAGAAAGGATTCCTACCCTTAAGACATGGTATCCACCTGTCTAAAGGAATGGCTCCTCAAACTGTTGAGGAAAAGAAGGCCATGGCTGGATGTCCTTATGCATCAGCCGTAGGAAGCTTAATGTATGTCATGATATGTATTAGGCCAGATATCTGCCATGCAGTGGGAGTGGTAAGCCGTTACCAATCCTGCTATGTAGAACAACACTGGAATGCAGTAAAGAACATATTCAAATATCTAAGACGGACGCAAGATTACATCTTGGTCTATGGAGATGGTGATCTCCAAGTCTTGGGATATACATATTCTGACTTCCAATCGGATATTGATGATCGAAAATCGACATCAGGGTTTGTGTTCCTGTTGAACGGTGGTGCTGTGAGCTGGAGAAGCAAGAAGCAGGACACTACAACAGATTCAACAACAGAAGCCGAATACATTGCCGCATCGGATGCTGCAAAGGAGGCGGTGTGGTTGCGCAAGTTCGTCCAGGAGCTTGGCGTAGTTTCCTCTGATACTCCCATCCCTCTACTCTGTGATAACACTGGAGCCATTGCCCAGGCGAAGGAACCCATATGGCATCAAAAGAGCAAGCACGTAGAAAGGAAATACCACATCATTCGGGAGATTCAAAAGCGTGGTGACATCATCATCACCAAGGTGGCCTCCGCCGACAACGTTGCTAATCCTCTTACCAAACCTCTGACACAGAAGGTTTTTGACCAGCATGTAATAAGTATGGGTTTAAGGCTTGTTCCTGAATGGTTCTGAGGGCTAGTGGGAGATTGTTAGCAATGTGAGCCCGAGGCGAACCATTCCTACAATAAATGTTATTGTAATAAATGATTTATCAATAAAAGTTATTGATGTTTTCACTCCCTTTCTGATATTGAATGAACGAATGCACTATAAGGTCCCTCTGTACAATAAGGGTTATGTACCATGGCCAACTTGATAATCATATAGCTGTTGATTCAATGATTGAATCATAGAGGCTGATGCTTGGATGAATATCTAAGGAGTTAGATAGAGGACTCATCAAGCATCATCAATGATTAACAGGTAGTGATCTCCAGTCTGAGTGGAAGATGGCAATCTCATCTCATTAGACTGATATCTGATCGACCTCTTGATGCAGGTCCTCTGCATAGGAATATTGATTCGGAGGTATCAGATTAGTTGAGTCAATGAGTTGACTTAACGAGATCGAGATAACCAAAGACCTATGATGAATACTGTCACATCACAGGCAAACATCCTCTGACCAGAGACAGATATATTACTATATGTCTGAGCATGTATATTTGGCAGACCAATAGGTTGATGACCTAATCAAGGTCTATACACCGGCGAGCTGGTGTGCATGTAAGGGCATATGAGTAATATGATCTTTCAAAGGGATCATACAGGTTCACTTGTGAACTGGGAGACATGAGCTCACTCATGAGGTATTGGGATTGACCAAATTCCATGCATGGTCATCATGCTTTAGAAGCATGATATGAATTTGAAGGTAAGATATATGCTTTGTGAAAGCATATGATCTGTACCATATCCCAAGGACCAAGATTGAGAAACTTAATGATCAGACTATGAAGATGACAGTGTAAAAGTGATCTTTATCTTCATGATGATCATGAGTCTTCCAGTATGCAGGATGTGCAGGTATTAGGAATACCTGAAGGGTGATTTGATCATAAACGATTGTATAACCATGACGCTTCCATTCCGAGGGAGTGATGAAACAGGTCTGGATTTTAGTGACTCCTCTCATTAGAGAAGTGACCTAATCTTAGTCCATGTATTGGACATTGATCTGAATAAGATTCAGATGCAATGAGAAGATTAGGTTTGCGGTCTTGATTTAATCAAGCATCTATGAGAGGTCCATGGGATCTGGATTTTAGATGTGATCTCAATATCCAAGTCACTATACGTGGAACAATACAATCGCCCTGTCCTTATCTCCAAGTATCTGAGGAGAAATAGCATTGTTCTTAAATGGTGTTAAGAATGTAAGACCATGCTTTATTCTGTGAGGTCTAGGGGTCCTTATATAGGACTAAACCCTAGGGTGCTCAGAGGAGGATTTACATAAATACCCCTATGGGGTTACATCGGGAAACAGTTGATAAGGAAACAGTGATACATAAGGAAATAGAGGTAAATGAGGGAACAATAATATATGGTATTCTCTAACACTCCCCCTCAAGTTGGAGCATATCCATCAATCATGCCCAACTTGGAAGATATCCATAAAAGACGCTTCTTTGGTAATGCTTTAGTAAATACGTCTGCAAGTTGAAGATCTGTAGAGATATGTGGTGTGACAATCTGTCCTCCTCGTATTGCATCTCGGATGAAGTGACAGTCAACTTCGATGTGCTTTGTCCGTTCATGAAATACAGGATTGGTGGCAATATAGGTAGCAGACTTGTTATCACAGTATAGCGGTATAGGAGTAGTAGCAGGGAACCCAAGGTCTCGTAGAAAAGATACAAGCCACGTAATCTCACAAACAGCATGGGCCATTGCCCTATATTCTGCCTCTGCACTTGATCTGGAGACCACGGTTTGCTTCTTGCTTCGCCATGAAACAAGGTTACCACCAACAAACATAGCATAGCCTGTAATGGATCGTCTATCCTCAGGGGAACTCGCGTAGTCAGCATCTGCATAAGCAGTAATATCAGTATGACCGTTGACTTTATAGATGAGTCCTTGTCCTGGTGATTCCTTCAAGTAGCAAAGGATCAGAAGGACATCCTGCCAATCACTGTAAAGAGGTCTCTCCATATGCCGGCTGGCTCTGCTTACAGCATAAGATATATCCGGTCTGGTAACGGTGAGGTAGATTAGTTTACCCACAAGGCTTCTGTATCGTGTAGTGTCTTCAAATTCAGGATCAGTGGATGTATCGTGTTTTCGTACTTCTGCAGGTATGCCAGATGGTTTGCATCCTTGTAAACCGACTTCTGTAAGAATATCCAAGCAGTATTTTCGTTGTGATAGATGTAATCCCTCTGCAGTACGTATCACCTCTATACCAAGAAAGTACCGGAGTTGTCCAAGGTCCTTGGTGACAAACACCTTCTGAAGGAAGGCCTTGGTCTCGAGAATTCCATTGTCGTCGTCCCCAGTGACCACCATATCATCAACATAGACAGCAAGTATCACAGTACCAGTGGATCGTCGTCTGATAAACACAGAGTAATCAGATGTTGTCTTATGAAAACCAAGAGAGCTGATTTCACTGGTAAGTCTGTCAAACCAGGCTCGAGGACTCTGTTTTAGGCCATAGATGGCCTTACGAAGTCGGCATACATACTCCCCCTCGACGGAGTAACCCGACGGTTGCATCATATAGACCTCTTCTTCGAGGTCACCGTATAGGAAGGCATTCTTTACATCCAGCTGATAAATTGGCCAATTCTTGTTAGCGGCAACAGAGAGAATTGTGCGAATGGACCCCATCCTAGCCACAGGAGAGAAGGTCTCAAAGTAATCGACTCCATATGTCTGGGTGAATCCTTTTGCCACAAGTCTGGCTTTAAGTCTGTCAATAGAACCATCTGGAGATTGTTTGGTCGTGAAGACCCATCTACAAGCAACGGGCTTAACACCTGTACGACATGGCACAAGATCCCATGTCCCTCTGGATATGAGTGCATCTATTTCTTCATTCATGGCCTGTCTCCAACCTGCATCTTGGAAAGCACTGTGATGATCTTTAGGAATGGAGATAGTCATTAGTGCATCGGCATATTGTTTGTCAGTGCATGAAAGTCCAGCAGTAGTAGTAAATTTGGACATAGGATAAGTGGCGCACTTTCTCTTTTGCCTCCGTAATGCGATCGGCAGGTTGTCAGGATCATCCGGGACAGTAGTGGAGGGGACAGTTGAAGCTGGCATATCATCCTGAGGCAGAGGTATGGGTAGAGGGACATCTGGTGATGAGGTCTGAGATGGATGGGTTTGGATGCTTGGTGATGGAGGAAGATGTAAAGGGACATTGGTGATAGGTTGTGTGAAGAAGCTGGTTTGCTCAAAAAAGGTTACGTCTGCAGAGATATAGTATCGTCTGTCAACAGGATCATAACATTTGTAACCTTTTTGAGTGTAGGAGTAACCAAGAAAAATGCATTTGATCGCACGAGGGGATCTTTTGTCTTTGGTGTGGAAATTGTGTACGAAGGAGACACACCCAAATATCCGTAGAGGTAGAGGAAAGGGAAGATCACTAGGGTGAAGCAATGAAAATGGTGTAGAACCTTTGAGAGTAAGAGAAGGAATCCTGTTGATAAGGTGGACTGCAGTGAGAACAGCATCACCCCAGTATATTTTGGGAACTTTCATCTGGGTGAGAAGTGAGCGTGCAATGTTTAAAAGATGACGGAGTTTGCGTTCTGCCACCCCATTCTGCTGAGAGGTATAAGGACAAGATGTTTGATGTACTGTCCCATGGGAAGCAAAGAAATCAGAAAGGTCTCGTTGAGTAAATTCCAAGGCATTGTCTGATCGGAAGACCTGAATATTCGATGAGAACTGATTTTTGACATAAGCAAAAAAGTTTTTGACTATTTTATTGATTTCTGAGCGTTCTTTAAGAAGATAGACCCAGGATGATCTACTGTAATCATCCACAAAGACAATAAAGTAGCGGTGTCCACCGATGGTTTGAACAGGACAAGGTCCCCAAACATCACAATGAATTAAAGAGAAGGATATTGTACGACGGGGTTCAGTTCTAGCAGGAAAAGATGCACGGTGATGTTTTCCGAACTGACATGCCTCGCACTCGAATGGTTTAAGTATGGACAGTTCAGGGAACATTAAGGAAAGAGCTTTAGCAGAGGGATGACCCAGACGAAGATGCCACAGAAGGGGATCAACAGAGATGGAGGTTGCGCCAGCGAAACCAGAGTTGGAAGGGATGTCAAGGTAATATAAGCCATTCTTCTCATGTCCCCCACCAAAGATCTGTCTCGTCCGGATGTCCTGAAAATAACAACATAAATCATCAAAAATCACACGGCAGTTGAGTTCTGTACATAATTTGTGAACAGACAGCAGACTGAGAGGAAAAGCAGGGGCACAGTAAACATCTGTTAGCCTGAGTTTAGGGCTAAATTCCATGGTCCCCACATCAGTGATAGGTGAATAGGCTCCATTGGCCACACGAACGTGCTTCACCGTAGAGGGCTCCCTAGGAGAGGTGAGGAGACTACGTTCTCCTGTGAGGTGGGTTGAGGCACCCGAGTCGATGATCCAGGTAGAAGTAGAGGTGGAGGCAGAACTTGCAATTGTACCTGTGGTGGCTGCTAGAGTCGCAGTAGGGCCTGAATGCGTAGTCTCAGTAACTGGGTTCTGAAGGAGTTGGCGAAGGCGAGCGCATTCTGCAGCAGTAAAAGATCTTGAAGCCTCTGTGAGAGACTGATCTTGTGAAGTTTCCATAGTATCATAATTCGTGTAATCAGATGGTGCCTCATATGCGTTATTAGCCTTGGGCATGCCAAAGGTAGCCCAACATTTGTCAGATGGATGATTCCAGCGGCCACAATGAGTACATGCTGGATAACGAGCATTAGAAAAATCACGACCACGGCCGCGTCCCGAGTCACGTCCACGTCCCTGTTCTCGTCCTCGACCGCGACCAAACGTACGCCCTCGTCCTCCTTGGAAAGGTGGGCGTCCTCCAGCAAAGTGAGCAGCAGTGTCTATAGTAGGTGATTGGTTAGGGGTTTCCAGTTCCTGTAATCTGCCAAAAATAGTTTCAAGAGACGGTAGGGCGGCCGCCGTCAAGAATTGCTCTTTAACATATTTGTATCGAGGGTGTAAGCCTGATAGAAAACGGTACACCTGCCATTCTGCTCTTTCACCTATTTGCTTGTCACAGCATGCAGGTTGAAAAATAAGCAATTCTTCAAATAATCCTGTTAGGAGCCGGTAGTATTCTATCAAGGAGGTTTCTCCCTGACTTGCAGACCAAATCTTTGTGTAAATGTCAGATAGCCTGTACTTGGTTGTTTTCTGGGAGTATGTATTCTCAAGACTCTCCCACATTTCTTTTGCAGTTGTTTTGTAGAGCAAATTTGATGCAATATTAGGATCAACACTATTTGTCATCCAAGTGATGACCTGACAATTGTCGACGTACCAGGTGTCGTAGTTGGCGTCTGTCTCGGCAGGAGGAATGGTAGTTAGAATATAAATCTTGCGTTGGCCACCAATGAATATTTTAAAGGATCGTGACCATAGTATGTAGTTCTCTGAGCCCTTTAGTTTGATAGAAGTGCCCTGTACCATCATCGCTGAAGTAGGGTACAGGGGCTTGGAGTCCGAAGATGCAGGAGCAGATGTCATGGTGACCGCAGTGATAAAAAAATACAATGATCTAGTATGCAGAGGAAATAGAGATCATACGCAGCTAGCAAACCATTCCGATGTATCCGTGCAAGACCAACAACATAGAGCCAAAGGCTTTTGCGAGGAGGATGCCGACGAGGTCACTGGAGCCGTGGAGTCGAGGGGCAGGGGCTGGATGCCGGTGGCCGATGGCCTGCAGTAGACGTAGTGCTTAGGCAGGAGCTTGGAGGGCGAGAAGCCGTGGATCGAGGCAGAGGCCAGGATGCGAGGCAGGGGGCCAGGATGCGAGGAGGGGCTCCTGGAGGCAGAGGCCTTGGGGCCTGGGGGCAAGTGGCCTTGGGGCCTGGAGGTGATGCGCCTGCGGAGGCGAGGAGCTTCTGGCGGTGCGCCTGGAGGGGCGCCTGCGAGGGGCGAGGGGCGAGGGGCTTCTGGCGGTACGCCTGGAGTGGCGCCTGGATGGGGCGAGGGGCGAGGGGCGAAGGTGCGCCTGGAGGGGCGAGGGGCGAGGGGCGGTGCGCTGCGAGGGGCAGGGGCGAGGAGCTTCTGGCGGTGCGTCTGGAGGGGCGAGGGGCGCGGGGCGGAGGTGCGCTGGAGGTGCGAGGGGTGAGGGGCGGAGGGGGGGGGCTCCTAGAGGGGCGATGGGTGAGGGGCGGGGGCGATGGGCGAGAGGCGGGGTCGAGAGGGTCGAGGGGCGGGGGCGATGGGCACGGAGGTGCGCCAGGCAGGAGGCGATGGGCGCGGAGGCGGAGAGGCGAGAGGCGAGAGGCGGAGAGGCAGGGAGGCGGAGAGGCGAGAGGCGAGAGGGTTGCGCGGAGGCGCCAGGCAGGAGGCGCGATGGCCTAGGGCGGCGGATGCCCTAGGTTACGGGATCGGACGAGGGCTGGTAGATGGGGTAGGGCTGGGATCGAACATGCTCTGATACCATGTTAAGAATGTAAGACATGCTTTATTCTGTGAGGTCTAGGGGTCCTTATATAGGACTAAACCCTAGGGTGGTCACAGGAGGATTTACATAAATACCCCTATGGGGTTACATCGGGAAACAGTTGATAAGGAAACAGTGATACATAAGGAATAGAGGTAAATGAGGGAACAATAATATATGGTATTCTCTAACAAATGGTTTAAAAAACAATTCCATGAGATCTAAGCAAAGAGAAGTTGATAAATTAAATGTGATTTAATTATCATGATGTATGAGACATTATCCAATATAATTAAATGTGATTTAATTATTATGGATAAGAATAATGTGGATAGTAATATCAAATTATTCCTAATATATTATAAATATGATTTATAATGTATTAGAGAGAGGTAAAAATAATTTATATTAATAGATTAATTATTAATGTGTATTGGATACACATTGTTTAATTAATTGAAAATGTAAATTACATTTTGTTTTGGGTTGTGAATTTTGATTCACAATAATTCAATGTCAAGATTGCAATATTCCCAAAATTAATTGAGAATTATTTTGGTGAATTAAAATACCAACAAATTGTTGTTGGAAATTGGATGGAGAGAAAATCAAGGAGATTGCCCTCCCCTTTTGGAAAGGAGGGGGCGGCATCAATTCCTTGAGGGAATTGGTGGTCGTCCCCCCCTTCCAAAGAGGAAGGTGTATCTCCCTCATTTTCTCTCTCTATTGTGTGGTTTAATTTGGTATTATATTTATTTGATTTATCAAATATATTTAATCAAAATTAAATCACAAGTTGTTGGCTTTTACCAACAACAATCTTGACCATTGGATTGTCATAAATCAATCTCATCCATTGATTTTATATGACACATGGATTGAGATCCATGGATCCCAAAACCCTATAAATAGAGAGGCATTCTTGGCTCTCTCTTTACGCATGCTATAGTAGCAAAAACTCTCTCTCTCTTTCTCTCATACTCGACAGCCCTCTCTCCCTCTTCCTTTTGGTGGCCGTCCACCTTGGTGGAGAGATTCGTCGTCGCCCTCGCCTTCGTGTTGCCGCTTCGACGCTCTGCGGTTCTCCGTCTACTTCGAGTGCTTCGCCCACGAAGGAGACGTTCGATCTCGTGCGACGATATCAGGAGCAACTGTGCTTGGATCAACTTCTTGGATTGCGAGGACTACGCAGTTCATCCCCGCGCTCGCAAGCGATCTCTCCGACGGTCGGACTTGAGACAGGAGGTCTCTTCTCTTAGAGACTCAATCAACCACGCTTCAAGAGGTATTGCATTATACTTGTTGTGGTTATAGATGAAACGATCCGAGAATGGTTCTTGGATCATGTGGTTTCATCGAATAAAATTTTTTTAAATTCCGCTGCACCGAACAACTAGTACGACTAGTCGTTCTTCGTCGTATCTGATACGACGCTCACGCTTCCGTGATGCGCTTGAGGATCTCTCCATATCCTTCACCAACCAGGATCCTTTTTTGTTGACCGGGCATGTCAACTGTACACCCTTCGCTGCCCCTACTGTCAAAGCTCACAGGCAGCCACCTTCTCCATTTTTTGGCCCTCCGCCACTCCGTCTCCCCCATTGAGCAGACCATATTCTTGCTCCTCCCACTTCCCTCTCCATGGCCCTATGTGTAGCTTTTACCTACCACATCCAGATCTCACGCAATCTTCTTCCCCCTTTCCACCATCACCACACCTATAAATATCGCCCGCCTTCTTCATTTTTTATTTTGACCCACATTCTCACTCGTATCCCCAAAAGGACTCATCTAGATCGTGTTCTCGATGACATCATGGACTCCTCAATCTAATCAGCAAGGATAAGGGTGGGAATGCGGTGATCTAGGTTAGTCGAGCCCAGATCTAGCGAGTCTTCCTGCTCCTCTATTCCGGCTAGGTACGAGCTGCTACCTGTAGCTTTTTCGTTCGCTTTCTTTCTAGGAACGTAGTTTGGATGTTAGTTTAGTTCATCAATGAATAAGTTAGCTTAATTTAAGGGCTTTAGATTGCTGGAGCCTTAAGCTCTAAATAAAATCATCATCTCTCCAACTGTCTATGACCCTCCTGTCACTCTATCTTTGATCCTCTACATTTTCTCATCAAAACCCCCTCACCTTGAATCCTGCAAGAATTAGAGCCATCAAGCTCCCTTCTACCACCTCCACTGGAGCTTACTTACCCGCTCATCCTTCACATGCTCCCAACTTCAAAATTGGTCGATGAGACACCCCTCGAACCAAGGATTTTATTTATGTAAGCTTTGGACCTTAATGAATCACATGGAGACAAGATCGATCCCAACACAAAGCTCTAGGCATCTAGAGCTCCAGGACGCTTCCGATGGGGCCCGTACCCATTTGATGCAGCCTGCAGACGTAGGGATCTTCCAACAGTGTGTTGAACCCATCGACAAGGAAGGAGGAGGTCGGAGGATGGAAATCTTGATGATCAATGTTTTCCCTGGTGCTTGTTCTTTCGAGTTCTTTCAACCACTCCGAGAGTCGTCGGATCGAGGAGCGGACCCAGATCTAATATGGGCCCATGAATTCAACCAAAGTGGTGTGCAAGGAGGAGCGTACGATCGTCCATATGGCATGTGAAGCTTCGTGAAATGAAGTGTAAATATTAATTCTATATTAAAAACTTTTGTAAAAATAGTAGTAGATCCCCCATACTTATTGTATATTGTAATCAGGTCATGTGCCAAATCACCTCATGTGCCCGCATGTGTGAGGGACAGCCATTTTGCATCGATACCCCTACAGGTTTGGTTATTTTTGTTTAGTATTAGAACTGTTAGAATAGTGTAACCTTTTGGGTTATTCTACATGGAGACCCTTGTAGTATATTTTTATTGCAAAACTACCCATGCTCGGTTGTTTTTTTAATTTATGTTCTTTTTTCTATTAATAGTTCGGTGCTTAAAGATTAATAGGAAAATGCTATAGATGCTTAATCGGATGATGGTACATACACATATTTGTATTTGGAATTTTATTGTATTTTTCTATTTATTAAAAATCAAATAGGAGCAATTTATTCCATGTTCATAGATAAAAATATAAAAAATTATAAAACCTCCTTCAAATTTTCAAAAAATTACTATATATATTACAATATATTATAACTCTAGACCAAATATCACAAAATTTATATAAAAGAAAAACACTAAAAAATACAAAACCCTAAAAAGTCTATAAAATTCAGTAAAAGTTATATAGAATTCTAAAAAAAATCTATTGTATACTTATATTAATATTATATATTACATATTAGAAATAGTTTTGAGAGTTGTTGAAGTGATTAGCTATTTTTAACACCCAAAACCATTCAACCGATTTATATAACTCAATGTTTTGATATATTAAATACTTTAAAAATGCATAAGGATAAGAAAAAATTATATAAAAATCACAAAAATCATAGAAAAACATTAAAAAGACAAAAAATACTTTCTTTTTAAAATCTTGACTATATATTTATATATAAAATTATAGAACATATATTGGCTATATATACTATATAATACTTATATACTTAAAGGGTGGGGCGCTTGCACCTAGGTACATGTAGCTTTACATGGACCAGTACCATAGATGTCCGTATTTTTTAATTTTTTTGAAATAAAATCATGTGGTATTTATATCACCATATATCACCATGATGTTATTCGAAATTCAACTTAATTCGAGAATCCTAACCCATCCATCAAGACTGAAATTTTAACGGCCTCAGAATTGCTGAAATTTAGCCCATCCAGATGTTCATATTAGGAATGTCTATTTTGCACGAAAGTTGAAACACTTATTCCACTAATAATTCTGAGCAACTACCCAAAGATTTTCTTTGAAAAAATAGGCGTTTACGGCACCAGTGAATGTAAAGTTACATGGACATTGGTGCAAGCTCCCCAACCTCATATACTTATTATTATTATTATCCTTAACTATATATACCTAATATATATTTAAACCCTTTAAGAAAATAAAAGGACTATTTTTGTATATATTTCCTAAATTTTTATATATTTATTTATTATATATCCTATATATTATTTGTAATGTACCTATTATTTTATATAGACATATATACCTGTTATTCATTAAAAATAAAAAGAAACTAAAAATTTACAAAATTAACTAAAATAAACATAAATAATATAAAATAAAATAATTAAACATTCATAAAATTAAATATAAGTAAAAACCCACAAAAAGTCAAAGACAGAAAAAAGTATAATAATAATAATTTTTTTTATTTTTTTATTAGATAATAATTATACATATCCAGTTTGCTCTAAATGGTTCAACCCCTACTTCTTGTCATTATACATCATTTATAGGGTATAACAAATTTCACCATTCCTCTTATTCATTATTTTATTCATATTGTAAGTTGATTGTTGTCTTATTCAATTGATTAACGTATTGAGAGCCGAGAGAAGGCTGATACAACAATTGTTGGATCTGACTTGTAGGACACCGCAAGCTCCTCTAAGACTAGACGATAGACACCTCTCATCAGTCGACTAAACAAATGGTGCCATTGTTGGGGAGCAATGAAGGATAGGATTGTACATATTGTTTGCACATTTGTTTGTCTTTTATTTCTTATATATATATATATATTTGTTTATCTATTTCTGACCAATCTCTTGGTTGACGTCTTTACGAACGATTGCGGAGTGAATGTGACTTCTCTAAGAATTTCTTTGTGAGCTGATTGGAGAGAGCAAGGAGGAGATAAAAAGAGAGGGTCAATACAGTGATTGTCGAATACGACTTGTTGGACACTACATGCTCCTCCAAGACTGGACGTTAGACATCTCCCATCGATCGAACAGTGACCTGGTGTTGTAAACAGTGGAGGGCCGGAGGTAGGAGGTGAAGCAGCAACCGTTGGGTCATCCACGATGCAACGGTTGGGGAGATGTCATGCTCAAAGTGCATGAGGAGCATGTGAGATGCAGGTGCAGCAGCTGGGATTAGGAAGGATTGATGGTGATCATTGGATCAATCTTGATCCAACAACCTAAATTAGGGGTGTTAGGCGACAAAGGAGTTTTACCAAGGTGGAGGGTGCGTTTGACCTGGAGTTTGAGGTGGTCGAATGGGAGACTGACACGTGGCATATTGACTTGACCAATGCATAAATTGAAAGAAAAAATTAAAAATAACAAATGATCTCAAATACAAAAATACCCAAAATGAAAATTATTTATCGAAATGATTATGCAATTTTCATGACTAATTCAAATGCAAATAAAATAAACCATGCAAGAGATGAATTTTTTGGTGATATTTTATGTATATAAAACATCTTTTTTTATTTTTTATTTGATTTTCTGTGGACAATATATTCATGTATAAAATTAAACATGATGTAGAATAATGAAATGGACACAAATTCAATTTCTTGGATTTTTTATGAGTTAAGAGAGGTCAGAATAAATGAATGATGTGAATTATATACATGTGAATTAGGTTAGTGAGCTCAAGTTAGAATTTGTATTTTTCTTTGCTTTCCTTTTTTATTTTTAATTTTATGTGATTAGTTAAAACATGAAATGAAGTAAAGAGATGAAAAAGGAAAAAATAAAAAAAGAGTTAAATTTGTACATTAAATAACAAGTTAAAAATCAGTGAATATGTACAATATACAGTTAGGACCTGAAATCTAAATTTCACAAATGAACTCCGATTCTTTTGAATTTGGCTTGATTTGTAGATAATTGGATGTACATTAATTTAAAAGTGAGTAGAGTGAAATTAGACATTGTATGCGAGAGATATCCTCAATTATGGGTTTCTGTCCTGAAATTAAGGTTTGAGTTTATTTCACATATAACCAAAAATGTCGAGCGAGTAGACATTTTCTACATGGTTAAAGAGTTCAGGAAGTGGGGAGTCAGAGAAGGATCATCAGTTCCCAGGGAAAATACTCTATCTATAGGGCATTACTATCCAATCCCAGTCTATTTGGCTTTCTATGTGGAGGTCTGGGGATTTTTGGGGACCCAGTCTGACTTTCCTATGAATGAAGGGAGTAGAGGTCCGTACATCACAGGATGTGGATAAACTCATAGCTAGAAGAGTGGGAAAGGTGGTCTTGCGAGTAGTAGCAAGACTGAGGCTATCCTTCATTTTTGTATTTTTTCAATGATTAATATTAGTGATATGAACACAATGGAGTTGGTTTTATGTCAAGTGGATTTAGTATGAATTAATTAAAAATATGTGAAGTTAGGTGAATATTTACAAGTGATTAAAAAACATTACGAAATGCTCATTTATAAAATTATTTACAAGTACATGAATGTTAATTATGAGTTATAAACACATGAATGCATTTAATTACTCGAGAGTAAGCACTATTTTCATCTAATAAGAGTGATGAATTTTTAGAACAAGATTTTTTTATAACACTAAGCAAATTTGACTTCTCCCGTTAATAGATCTATCTTTTCTTAGGTGGATTATTTTTTGTGGTGAATAGGTAAGTATTTTGAAAATGTAAATCAAAAAATAAATAAAAATCTTAAAGGCTTAACATATATATGCTTAAACATAATGCATAACTGTATAAGCATATCTGAATGAATTAATTACCTTATATTGTATCAAGTAAATGAGAAAATCAAACTATCATAGGGAAAATGTTTGGAAAAAATAACGTCATCAAAGTTTGACCTGTATACTTTGGTTTTACGTCAATTATAAATTTTAGAAGTTGGATCTGCATGGTTTGGTTGCAAAAATACATAAAATTCTCTTTTTAACCCCATCCAAATCGTGACCATGAGTACTTTATTGGCTCTATTTCCTGAATGGATACCTTCTTGTTGATCGTAGCTGATTAGTGATGGTTTTTCTCTAAATAGAAAGTTGCATGCCAATTAACCTCATTAACATGTCGCTTAGAATCTTATCCCTTTCTCAAAACTAGATCAATCATGGATTGTCTTGTCAATTACCTTGGATGTTATGAGTAGTTGGTCCTGAAACAAGAAAAGAACATTGATCCTTAAAGTTAACTCCAAGAAAGCCTTTGGCGCACTAAAACATGAATTGATCGTTACAGTGATGTCCACCTTGAGGTGCACTGGGAAATTCATAAACATAAACATGACCAGCAATTCTAAGAACTACAAAATTTTTAGTAAGCATAGATGGCAACTCGATAGGCTTCTTCAATCTTGAGCTTGAGTGAGACCAGAGGACCCCATTTCACTCTTATTGCTCGTCATGACATTAACATCGTAGATAAAATACTTACAAACCTGGCTAAACAAAACATGATAGGAGGTTTTCCAATTCCTGACTTTGACATGGAAGTCAACAATGTGCAATTAACGAAGGATATCATGGTTTTCATTAAATTTTACAACGCCTGGTTTCTGCTAACTCCAACTAGGTAGAAACATGAGAGTTTGCAGCCATTTATTAGCAAATTCCCCATAGGTTGGAGGATGCAAGGCAAAGATGTCATCTCCTCCATTGGTTTCTAAACTCTTACCTTACACCTTTAGCTAATCATATTGTATCCCTACTAAAACTACTAAAATGTGTCACAAAAAAGAAAGATACAATTAGGTGAGACTTTCTTTGGAATGGAAACACGCAATCCAATAATAGACATAATGTAACACCTCAAACAAAGTCCACATCTAATATTCAATGGGTTGTTTGAGAGTAGGTTATAAGAATGTGGGGACTACTACTTGACAACTTGAGCTTGCGTATTTTTTGTGGTTGTCCACTTGGCCTCGAACCCAACAAGTTGTTAGGGACAATAGTCTCTGATAATAGCTCTGATCTTAGTCTGTCACATTATGAATGGAATGAAAAGGGGGTTCCTGTTGATAGTAAAGAAGGATACCTTAAATGTGGAGCTACTTCTACAAAAAGATATGAGGAAAAGGGTACACGAAATATGCAACCACCACTATTATTAGGAATAATTAATGGATTGTATCACGACAAGGATGTTGGGAATATACGTGAGGGACGTTGTAGCAACCATTTACATAATCCCACATCCAAATGCTTAAATGCTTACAAAGTACGAGAGTATGATACAAGAGTGGGGAATTACTAATTGACGACTTGGGCATGAGCATTTTGGATTGTTGTCAAAAGATCTATTTGTCCTCGGACCTAACATGTATTAAGCGTGAGTCTTCCTTGATAATGGCTTGAATATAGACTGGGGATGGCACATACAAGGTTGTGAGGAACAAGCCATATTGTGAGGAACAAGCTATGTAGTCCCAAAGATAACAATAGATGAACGATACTTAGTCTTGGGAGTCTTGGAAGCTTTACCTAATGCCATGCTCTCAAAAAGTATGAATTCAATCATGGAAGGAAAAAAAGGTTGCCTCGAATAATATAAATGCTTACTATATGGGACATTTACTCCAAATAGCAGTCTTTAATGATTGGAAGGCACTGCAAAATGTCTCCTTGAAGTAATAGGTGCCATGCTCAAAATGAAAAGGATACAAGGCAAAGCTCAGTTGTATGGAAAGATAATTAAATGGTAATCTGTTTGTAGGAACAATCCCTTATCTTTGATTTATGTGCAAAACACAAATGGACGGTCAAATAAGACTTGGCAACATTGAAGGGGCATAAACATAAGTTCAAACCTCCTCGGATCTTTGTGGGCAAAACCATTTCATGCATGAGCTTCATTCTTCCTTTGGTTGGTTTTTAAAAACAAACTTAAAATCCAAGACAAATTATACCAAGACCTATGCATAAAACCTTTTTCTTTGCGGCAGATGGGATACCCATAAATTATCCATATTGGCATATAAAACCAAAGATGACATCAACTTAGCGGTATACCAAGAAGAATAGGAGCAAGTGAACTTTGCAGGGTAAAACATCAGCAATATCATACAATATCATGCTTGTCAGAGAACTTAAATCTTTTCTTTGCTACTCCAAACACAATAAATTTCCATGCTCAATTTTGTGTCTCGACGCATGGGATTATGCATGCACCTTCATAGGAACTAATGCCAGAAAATTTTGCGTTCTTGTTATTTAGGTCTGACGAATAAATCTCTTCACAGTTATGACAAAGATGGACCCACTGATAAAAGGACTTTCGAAAGTGTGAAAGAAAACATCTATAACATTTTATGTTGAAACAATGGTCTGTACGATTGGGCCATTTGTTTATTTTTGTCGTGATACAACGATCTTTATGTTCTGCAAAGTATCCTCGAGGTTTCTTTTCGAGTAACTACGTTGATTATTTTCTTAAAGAAAGTGGCAATCTCTGTCTGTTGTGCATCTCATTGGTTGTTGTGGTTTCCTTAACTCTCCTCTCTCCTTATTTTTGGTAAATTTAACTCCTTGATTGGTAAAAGGAATTAATATTGAAAATATAAATTTAAACCCCTTGTCTAATTTTTTTATATGTAGGAACATCTCTTTTTTGCTATCTTTCTGTAGAATTCCATATTCCAAGTAAAGGTTTCTTTTAAATAAGAATATTAACTGCAATATTTTTGAGCTACCCATTCCACAATATAGCCGAAAAAACCTACAATAGATTTGGAACTTTCAAGTTAACTTAAACTTATACACACACATAAAGAATACGGCGAAGGAAGAAGGATTGGAATTCCTAGAAGATTTAGATGTATAACGGTGTCCACTAATCAAATGAAGAGAGTTGCAACTTGATGATATAATGTGTGGACTTTTAGGGTACCTTTCCCACCACCAGTTGGAGGTAGGAGTAGATGCAATGTGCTGATTTTAGTGTTGTTTTCCCACCTCAACATGGAGGATATGCAAAAACAAGAGCCAAAACGAAAACACATATAATTTAGAATCTTCTTCATATTTATCATGGATGGCGTATTGGAACACAACCTCCAATTAAGTCCGACTTCATTACTAATGTAGGAAAAAATTTTCAAACAGGTAATTGTCGTGAAAGCTACGTTACATGTAATGTATACGACATGGCATCCTTCCTCATGAATGTCATCAAAGAAAAAAATTCAATCATTTTATTGGTTTCATTTGAAGGTTAGAGGAGGTACACCTTTCCTCCTGGTTACGAGAGAGAACGAGATAGAGAGAGATGAAGAAGGGAGGGATAGATCAGAAGGGGAGCTCCCATTAGGCGAGATTCTTGTGTGCGATGGCATTCCCCTCTCGGTGGGAGGATATTTATAGGGCATAAACCCTCGCCATGTTTGCCCCCATCTTTCATGCCCCTAGTGGTTAGGGTCTCCATGAGACTCAACCTCATCGCAACCGTCGGAGGCGATTACTTGACCATGCAGTCATGTAGGTCGTTCTAAATCTCCCACTTGATCGTAGTGGACAAAGAATTTACACTCCCACTATTTGTGTAGTGTATAGAGATGTCAACAATGAGGTTCATAAAACCTCTTCCTTGACTTATGCATTACTAAGTCCCATTAAACCAACATGTTTAATGTAAGTACTAGCTACTATTCCTTTGGTTAGGGAATCAACTGACACATCACTTGCAGGCATATAGGTTGTTGTAATTTCTTATTTTGACAATATATCTTGTATATAGTGATATTGAATTTCAATGTATTTTCTTTTAGAACTATTAGCCCCATTGCAGCTTGATTATCACAATACGTTTCAATTGGACCTTTAACCAATTCAAGGCATAAGTTTTCCAAAAAGTGTTTGATCTAAACCGCATGAGTGGTGGTCGTGCTACAAATCCTTGTTTCTTGCTACCACAAGAAACGGCTGCACAACCAAACATGAGTAGGTACCCCGATGTGGATTTTCTATCTTCCATATCCCCTCTGATATTGGCATCGGAGTATCCTACCACTTTAAGCGATTCTGCTCGATACACAAGTTTCAGATGTATTGTCCCTTTCAGATATCGAAGAATCCTATTACAGCTTCTCATTGTGTTGGATCGGGATTGCTTTGATATCTATTAACTAAGCTTACTGGATAGGCTAAGTCAGGTCAAGTAATATTGCATGCATTAGACTTCCCACCACTTGTGCATATAATACATCTAAAGGTTTCGACCCCTTTCCTGGACACTGACTCTTGCTGGGTCTCTTTCCCATCACAAGTAGTGTTGGAGCTAGAGTATTATTATGCATTCCAAATCTGTTGAATATAGTATGCAAATATATTTCATGAGTAAGGATCAATGACATTGAGTCATTGTCTCTCGTTATTTGAATTACAAGAACATAGGATGCTTCTCCCATGTCCTTCATCTCAAATTCATTGCTCAATTTCTGTTTGATTTCATTTAGCATTTGTATGTTACTACATGGGAGCAGAATGTCGTCCACATACAATGACATGATTGCAAAACTGCTCCCCCTTTTCATTACATAAACACAGTTATCCAATTTATTTGCAACAAATCCAAATTGGATAACTTTCTCATGAAATTTGAGATACCATTGCCGTGAAGACTGCTTCAAGCCATATAACGACTTTCTTAACTTGTAAACCCTTTTCTCTTGACCTTCAACCTGAAAGACATCAGGTTGTCGCATATAAATCTCATCCCTTAGTTCTCTTTTAAGGAAGGTCTCCTTCACATCCATTTGGAATAATTCCAAATCCATATATGCAACTATGGCTAAGAATATCCGAATAGATGCAAACTTAACCACTAGAGTAGGTTTCTTGGAAATCTATTCCAACTTACTGAGTATAAACCTTGACAACTAATCTGGTTTTGTATTTGTCAATATTACCATTGATTTGGTACTTCTTCTTGAATACCCACTTACATCCTATGGATTGCCTACCTTATGACAAATCACAAATGTCCCATACACTATTTCGCTCGATTGAGTCCAACTCATCCCTCATGGAGGTCGTCCATGATTCCGACTTAGACGAAGCCATAGCTTCATCAAAGGCTATGGGATATGTATAATCCATGACATCCTCATCCACGGTGTAACACGACACCCCGCATTCATAGAAATGGTAATCTTCCATCCACGATGACCGTGTTTTGGGTCTCTTGTTGCCGATTATACTCGTGGGTTGTGTGGTTCCACCCACTTCTTCTAAAGGATCATCATGTTCCATATGTTCATTCTTTATATTTGGATGATCGATATCATCCCCAAGTTCTTGTCTAATGTTCAAGTCATCTTCATTGTTCTGTAAGGCAATCAGAGGATCTGATTCCTCTACTTCATGCCCTTTCATAATGATTTTCAAGAAAAGTTGCATCACGACTTTCACTTAGACCTTTGGAGTCATGGAAAATCTATATCCTTTAGAATTCTCACTATAGACAATAAACTTGTAATTTAATGTCCTGAGGTCTACCTTATCCCTAAGCTAACTCGGTACCAAAACATGTGCAACACATCCCCATTTCTGGAGATGGTCGAACTCGGGCTTTCTGCCATTTCATATTTCATATGGCATTGATTCAACAGACTTGGTGGAAATCATGTTATGTATGTAGTTTACAGTCAACACTGCCTCTCCCCAGAATTTCTTGGAGAGTCCTGATTGCGATAACATACTCCTTACTGCATTCATCAAGGATCAATTCTTTCTCTCTGCTACACCATTTTGTTGTGGTGTATAGGGTATTGTAGTCTTCCTACAAATGCATGTCTGAATGCAATAATCCTCAAACTCCTCTGAGGTATATTCTCCACCTCTATCTTTCCTAAGGGTCTTGATTGGTTTCCCATTCTTGTCTCTACTTTCGTCTTATATCTCTTAAATGTTTCATGTGCTTTTGACTTTCTTCCTAAGAGATAGACATAGGAGAACTTTGAGTAATCATCAATGAATGTTATAAAGTATTCCTTATTTCTATATTTGCTGACACTCAGTGTTCTACATATGTCCGAATGGATCAAATGTAGTAACTCTGTTGACCGAATTTCGATTGAGAAGGATCTTCTCGTCATTTTACTGGTCAGATAGTGTTCATAGGGCAATGTCCTTACACCTGTGATCTTAGGCAACAGATTTGTCTTCATTATTTGATCCATCTTAAAATTTTCTGGATGACTCGGTCTCATGTGCTATAAGTCATAGTTGGATAAACAACACAAGGAATACCCAGAAGAGACCTTCATTGATTTATAAGGGCTTATTCCAGAAAGGCAGAATAGGTCATGCTCAGGCACAAACTTTCCCATCGCATAGACCTTATTATTCTTGCCTATAGATACATGCTTATTATAAAATCGGACTTCGAAACCCTTTTTGAGCAGCACTTGGACAAAGATCAGGTTACGCCATATCCGTGGGGCATATAGTAAACCATTCAGTACCATAACGCTATCCCCTAGATCAAGTCTATATGTCCCAACACCTTCCACATATAGGTATGTGTTGTTCTCTGTGAAGATCCTCTGTTCTCCTTTGCTCAGCTCCTTGAAGTCCACCAGTCCTTCCTTCGTCTTCATGATGTGTCTGGTTGCTCCAGAAGAGATCAACCATCTGTCACTTTCTGTGACGACGGAATTGCATTCCACGATCGCTGTGAACTTAATCTTTTTCTTGAACTTTCGTTCATGGGTATTTGAAGTTTCTAGCTTCTTCATTTTGGGACAATTGGTCTTGAAAATGCCATATTAGCCACAACCGTAACAAGAGCTGCTTGGATATTTCTTACTCTTTCCCTTGAAATTCACCTTGGAGGGGCCTAACTTTTTCTTCACGTGTACGGCATTTGCTTCTTCTTCCTCGACCTCAAAGATCTCAGTCTTCGATCTTTGTTTCGTGAGGTCACGATCAATTGCGAGCTGAGCAGGTAAGTCCGCCATAGTCTTAATGGTCCCATTCATCCTTAGAGATGTGGCGACCGTATTGAACGATGGAGGGAGGCTTCCAAGTATCGTTGCGATCAGCATCCTCTCCGGATTTGCACACTCCGCAACCTCCAGATCCTTCGCCATCATAATCATCTTGTTCACATGCTCTAGAATGCTCACTGATTCTTTCATTCTACACGAGTTATACTTGTGTAGAAGGAGTTGGACACTCACTTCCGAATTTGTGTGATATTTTTCCTTGACTGGGTTCCAGATCTCGTAAGATGATTTACATGTCTCAAAGACCCGGATCAAGTTTAGCTCCATATGCGTAAGCATGAAACTCCTAGCCCCATTATCGATCTTCTTCCACTATTCGTGGGATCGTATTTCTTCTACTGTCGGGATTTCTGACAGTGTAGGATCATGTTTATCGATGATGGTATGGATGTTATCATGCAGCAATCTATAGTAGATCTTTCTACTACATAACTCGTAATTGGTACCATTTAGGTACTCAATTTTTTCGACTTCAATGGCTATAGTTTTGCTTATCATTTTGGATCTAATGAATTAAATATAAGATTGGAATGAGATTGAGTATTTTTGTGGGAATAAGCCATTAACTTTTTTAAAAGAAAAAATCTTTTTTTAAAAAACTAACACAAAATGAGACAATTATAACCTCTTCCCCCTTTTTATTTTAAACAAAAAAACGTAGATAAAAAACTCGTTATCTAGTGATTCAAAAGTTAAAAAAAGGTTATTCTAATGAAGATGTTTTGAAAAAACGGCAATAGCAAAAGATGGGATTCAATTAAAAAACAGGATGAATGACAATTAGCTTAGTTAAAGAATTACAATGTGCTTTGAATATTATTTAATCAATATAAAAAAACTGAGAATGATGGGGGTGGATGTGCAATTCTTTAGCCAATAAAAGGTAAGGCACGAGTTTCTTTTTTAATACAATAATAACTCCCTTAAAGAAAAAACACGTGGGTTTTGGACTTAAAAAAACTCTCGTTCAACAAAAAGGAAAAAAAGGCACACATCCAAATAAAAAAAGGAAACCTGGAACTTCTTCGTAGGGTTTTGCAGGTCTTAGCGACAATGCTGGAGATCAGGATGAGCGATCAAGGATCGATCGTGTGGCGGAGGCACATGTGGTCTGATCGGGTCATGCACGGCTTTGCGAAAATGCGACCCACGCTTGTGTGCGATGGCATTTCCCTCCCAATGGAAGGTTATTTATAAGATGTAAACCATCGTCACATCCGGTCCCATTCTTCACCCCTGAACAGTTAAGATCTCCATGAGACCCAGCTTCGCCGCAACCGCCAGAGGCAGTTGCTTGACCCTGCAGTCATGTAGGTCGTTCTACATCATTTTCCACCTTAATATCCCATAAAGTTTTTTATAAGTAATGTCCCATAATTTAAATGCAAAGAGAGCACGATAAAAAATCAAAACATTATAATCACGATTGTTTTGGACAACGTTATAATGATGCGATCCATTTACCATCGTATCTATTTTTAAGTATATATATATATATATTTTGCATATATAAATAATGATAAGGATGTGTTTTTTTAAAAAATTTTGTGGATACAAATATGAATACATACACCATTTTCATCTTTTTTGAGAATATGGATACATATATTCTTACATATTTTTCTAGCGGATATTGATATCAATATCAACTATTGAATCTAACTCTATGTACTTTATAGACATATATCAGAGTGTGCATAGACATATTTATTCTATTACAGGGTTACTTAACATATTATATGTTGGAGTCATTTTCAAATGCTGGAAGAAAAATGTATATCTTTATGTTGTTTAACTATTTATTATACAATTAATTTAATTCAGAAAAACACTTTATTTTCTTTTTTATTTTGTTCTATTTGTAGTTTACATTTTTAATTTAATCAATTACTAATTTTTAGACTTTACAAAAATATTTTTTTGAATGTAAGTTTGGGAAGAAATTTATTGTTTGTGGGATAATATATATCAGTTCGTTAAATATTCGTATTGAACTACGATTATCTATTTTCATATCTTTATCCATATTTAAAGATATGGTTTGTAATTTTCATTGACCGTACTCATATCTACATTTTTAAATAGATGAGGATATATATATATAGAGAGAGAGAGAGGGTTGATCTTGTGAGAGTCAGAAACTGTGAGAACATGAGAGCAGTGAATCTGGACCACTAGATTCTGCTCTTCTCTCTCCTCCCACAATCAATCAGGAGAGAAATAATAGAATCTAGTGGTACAGAACCATTGCTCTCATGCCCTCACAGTTTTTGGCTCTGACAGGATCAGCTCTCTCTCTCTCTCTATATATATATATATATAATATCTATATATGTATTTGTGTATGTTCATTGGCATCAATAATGACAAATAAAAATGGTAGTTTTGTCATTAACAATACTCACATTATGAAATTCAAATGACATAGGCATTGTTTTCAAAACAAATGTCATTATATTCTTAATTTTATGGAACCCTCTCAGTCGTCTAGTGGTAGAAGCAGTGGACTCCCACTCAAATGACCAAGGTTCCAACCCCTACCCCCTAACTACTAAAAACAATTCTTGTTGTTGCATATATAGCATTATTATTCCACTTTAAATTTTGCAATAATGATTACTGTGTTCGTTATTATATAATTATCCACGTCGGTGACTGTATACAGTTATTTTCTAAAGAAAAAAAAAACATCTAAGGATTATCGTTCGTATCTTGAACATTTAAATTTTATTTTTTAACAAGCAAATAAGGCATCAACATGCGTAACTTTGAACCACATCTTTGTCTACTCATTGCCTATAAATAGGGTATTCCATCCAATGCCAAAAGCACATCCATTATCCAAAGATATCATCCATTAGTGGAAGACGGCAAGTGCTTCCAAAGTTGCAACCATCATTATCACCTTAATCTCTCATCATGATTTCATCCTCTAAGCTGGCTCTCTCTAAGTCTGTTGAGTATCGTTAGATGAAAGAATGTAAGCTCTGAAATCTCATATTTTCTCATAAAATAGCATCTCGTTGATTTAAACATTAGCATATTTTTTATGGAATGCATGCAGGTGTGGGGGCAGATAAGATTTATTGGACATTCGTCGCTTATTATTTATTAGTTATTGCTTACAGAATTGTCCAGGACTTTGCGGTGAGCGGGGATATAGCTATTATAGTTGTATTTACTGTTGACACGATTTCGGCTAACTCAGATGGAAATAATTAATTGAGTGTTGTTACAAATTAACGAAATCTATAAATGAGAAATTTATTAACCACTAAGCAATCAAGCAAATTAAGCACAAGTGACTTAGTACTTTTATTAACCTGGTATAGCGACCAGAGACGAACTCAAGGAGCATAATTAAAAGCTAAGTAGATGATTTAGAAAATCAAAGGATTTTTATTCTAATTTTTAGTGGTTTTTAGTTTTGCAAATTTTAAAATTTTCAAAATAAGGCAAATGAGGACAAAGGTAAAGATTACACGAGTAATTCTTTTTGCATTTTTAATAGGTAAAACATGCTCAGAAAAATAAATTAAAATATTTTTAGGCTTTATTTATTTTATACATTCATAAATATTTTAAGAGAATTTTCAGACTTTTTTGTGATATTTTAAAAATCAAAAAATGAGAAAACAAGCAAATAGTGCACAACCAGGAATATTTTTCAATTTGATAATACAATAAATGCTCAAAACTTTGAGAAGTGGTTTTTACGAAATATCTACAAACAGGAACTTAAAATGCAATTTTTGAATTTTTTTGATTTTATATGATTTTTATAATTTTTTGAATGTTTTGCAAATTTTTAGGTTTTTATAAAATTTTTTAAGTAATATTTATACAGTTGCTAAAATAGGATAAACGACAGCTCTAATTTTTTTGAAATTTATAAAAGGTTTTTCGAATTTTATAGATTTTCTGAGACAAAAAGGCATTTTTTCTATTATATTTTGATTTTTAGTAATAGAAAAATAAATTAAAATGGCGCACAAAAATTACCGTGCAAATATCAAGTTAGTAGGAGCTAAAAGGGTATTTTTATAGAACTTTTAAGGTCAAAATCCAATTTATTATGAATAATAAAATAAAATATTTAAAAACAGTGCAATAAGGACCTTTATGCAATTATTTTAAGTCACATGGCCCACTGGATAACAAACAATGTTGTAATGCAAAATGTCCATGCAAACACATGCAACACGTGATACAATGCTCACAGGGGTATAAATGCAAATAACCAAAACTTCAGTTCATTTTGTAACCATAAAATAGTTTAGAATAAATCATTTAAATGACCCTAAAAGCACGTGTGGGCGCACGTGAACAAAACTCAACTAAACTAAAATGCAAATAAACATAACAAAAGGGCCAAACTACAACTTTTTAACTAATTATTACAATTAATTAACTAAATTGAAATAATATAATGGATGAGGTTGTGAGTGAAATATACCCTTTGCAGGGAGACACGTGGCAGGCTCTCGTAGGGGCGGGCGCAAGCGGTTTTGATGCTGCTCTACTAAAGATCTGATGGCTCAAGGGAGTGTAGTAGGTGTATGTCTCGATGACCGTTACTTAGAAAATATGATGATCCCGGAAATGTGTGTTTCATGTATGCAAAGACTCTGATCTAATGTGCAGGAAAAAGGCATCAATGTACGACTCAGATCAAAACTGGGAGATGGGCTCCGTCATCCAACTGTGGAATGCTGCTCTGCAAGAAATAGGAAGAAGGAGCTGGCCGACAAGTTTTGATCGTGGATGTGGGTTGCTCTGCAGCTCGAATAAACAAATCGGGGTCCAACACGATGGAGATGGCTTTCCGCGTCGCAAGGGACCCTCAGATGGGATGGCAGACAGTCGGATGATCGTGGCGAAGCTCCACCACATGGAGGTGCTATGTGATGAATCTCCATTTCATCACCTTTATTCTATCATTTTGGCCTCAAACCCCCAGCAAATGCATGTAAATAGCATCAACTTGTACATAATAACATTCATTATTCATTGTATTAAGTGTACATAAAATAAGGTTTTTAATGTCAAAATTATAGAATAAAGAGAAGAAAAGAAAAAGGAACAAAATATTGCAAATATTTTATGACCCGAACCCCGAGACCAATGCCAGCATGGAATTGTCGACAAGGAACAAAGTAGGGGGAGATAAGGGCCAATAGTACAATTAATACCTCATTTATTTATTCATTTATTTATGCATTTTTGACACCTATTCTGTATATAATTATTCATTCATCAAATAGAGAAACTTTGTACATGAAAGTTTTAGATAATAATGAGAATAAAATTACAAAATTGAGTTTGTACAAAAATAATACACAGTGTACATTTTATACCAAGAATAAAAAGCCAGAATCTCAACTTCACAGACCCATATCTTGTAAATAAAAACTCCAAATCACCCAAACTCACCTTTAATTGTATATAGCTTTTCAAGAACTATTTAATAAAATTGGTTTCATAATTTTTAGAATCCATCTATGGAAGTTAGATTTTTGGCCCTCATTGTATATAGTACTGATTAAAATATTCATTTTATTCTATATTTATTCTATAAATTTATACTTTTAGAATTTTGTAAATAATGTATACAAAATATGTACCTATTGAAATTAGAAGAAAACCAAAAAGAAGTTGTAAAATAAAATAAGTCTATGAAATACATAGACAAAATACTTATGCTATCTATATAAATAAAAAGGGATTTCATTTTTTATCCTTTATTCATCTATATTTTTATAATAATGTAAATATTACATATAACTTATTAAACATAAAAATCCAAAATAAAAACCAAGAAAATACATTAAATAAATAAAGTTAATACATCATATAGGGAAAATACCTATAAGTATACCTACTTATATATGCACCTATTTATTTAAATATGTAAATAAACTTATAAAAATTGAATAAAAATATATATACACTCACAAAAATAAGTTACAAATTTATAAAATAAAAGGAATAAAATAATAAAATAAAAATAAACAAAATAAAAATAAATACATATTAATATACTTATAAATACATTATTAAAATAAACTCATAATAAAATACATTAGAAAAATAATAAAAAAGCAAAAATAAATACTACATTATTTAATAAACATTTTTTATTTTATAAGTAAAATTAAATAAAATCATTTATCAGGTTAAAATAATAAGTCAAATTCGGGCTGACATGGCCCAATCAGTTTCCAGCATTTAGTTGACTGCCTGGTCAACTCGACCCCCAGGCGGCTGAAATGACGTGGCTGGTCTTTTCCGCCCATCTTCTCCCTTTTTTCCCGCTCGACTCGTCCATCGTTGGCCATCGACGTCTTCTGACAAAATGATCCCCGATCATTGTACATCACCGCCACCAACCCAGATCAACCATCTAACCTGCCGATTCTTCGTGGCGCCCCGGTCAATAAGGGTGCGTATCCATGTCTATAAATAATTCCTTCGACCTCCTCCTCCATTTTGGTCTCCCTTTGGTCGCTTTCCACCCTCATTTCCAGTCCTTGGAGGATCCTCGTGACAGGGGGGTACTTCTGGAAGTCTCAATCGGTCGGAGGAGTCGAAGGAAGGACCCACGGCCGCCGCTTGCCGGAGGTCCTGCTCCCTGGTCGATCCCTGGTATAAGGGCGAACCACTCTAACTTGATCCACGCACATTCCGACCCTCACTTTGCCACCATTTCCTTCCCCTACGCATTCTTCATCTACGCCCCGTGTCAGATAAACCAGAGCCCCGCAGGCTCTGCGAATCGAGGTCCACCCCCACCCCGTCGCCGGACCTCGCCACCCTCACTCATTTTCCATCTTTTTAGCTGTAACCCCCGATCGAGGAGGATCGCCTCGAGCCCACGGTCTTTTCGGTGCAGGGAAAGAGCCAAACGGAGCTCCCTGGAGCTCGAATCGATCACCTGTGAGGTTCCAGGACCCCCCCTTTCTTCTCCGAGCTTGCTAAACCAATCTAGGGGGTCCTGGGCCTTCTGGAGTACCTCGGACGCTGCGCACCACCTCGCTGGATGTATGGAACCTATCGCCATCAACCAAGAGCGTCTGGAGGCGGAGGAATCAAGGATTGAAGCTCGGGAAGCCAGCCACTCTTCCCTGTTCTTCGTGTGCAGCAGCCACCGTCGGATGAAGGAGGCAGCCCCAGATCTAATCAGGGCCGTCCATTTAGCGGCCGCCTCGGTCGTTCGATCCAACACCAGATGCAATCTCAGCCGAGGATCGTCGAAGGGGTATTGGGCTTCGAGAGCCCGACACGTGGATAAGTGGCGCGCCATCACCGTCCATTTGCGCGCCTTAGGGGGTAAATTACACTGGACCTCCTCGCACTTTTTTGTATTTAGCGATTAATACTGTAAATAAATTCGCACGTTGTAAATAAATTATAAATTTTGCAGTAGGACCCCTATATTTTCCAGAATTGCAATTAGGTCCTTTCGCGCCTCACGTGCAGTCCCACGTGAGGCGCGTGAAAATTGCAGTCAAACCCTGGCGGGTTTTGTATTTCATTTTGACCCCAGAACACGTGTAATATTTTTGATGTTTTTGCACTACAGCCCCTGTCTTTATTTTTATTTGCAAAAATGCCCCTGCTAGGCCATATATTTTTGTATGTTTTATCCATTTATTTCATGCATCATATTAACTTGAAAAATTTTACAAAAATTAATGTAAGCTCCTGCTAGCTTGCTCTTGCACGCCATATTTTTAGTTTTCATTTTTGTTGCATTTTTGCATTTATTAAAAATCAAAAACATGCATTTTATTTACAGTCTAGCTTGGAAAATACCAAAAAATAGTAAAATACCTCGAAAAATTCCAAAAAAATTAAGTACAATCTATTTTATCATATTTTAGTGTGAATCCAAAAATCACTAAAAATCTCAAAAGAAAAAACCTTAAAAATAAAAAAATACTCAAAAACTTCTAAAAAATATAAAAAATTCTAGAAAACCCCAAAAATTGCAAACTCAAGTTCTGTAGTTTCTATATTTTATCCTCTTTACTTTAAAAATGGTTTGGAAAAATTTTGTATCTGTGTGATACTTTTAATTCCCATTTCACCCCCAGCCATTAGCTACTCCACTATTTTGCTTTATTTCAGTATTTAAAAAATACAAAATATGTTGAAAAATGCCCAAAAATCACAAAAATAGTAGAAAATGATAAAAATACCAAAAAGATTTTATTTCTGAATTTTTGACCATTTTTGTGTATTTTTATAAATATTATATGACCCCTCTCCCCACATTGTATATATATTCCCATATTGAAAAAGAAAATTAAAAATATATATATTTATATAAATCTATATATATCTGTATTTTTGTGTATAAAAATCTGAAAATTAAAAAAAATTATATTAATATGTATCTATATCCTATCTATACATATATGTATTCTATTCTCTCTCTATATATATATATCGATATTATATAAATTGTATATATATATGTATATCAATATATAATATTAACTAATATATATATCTTAATAATAATAAAAAAAGGAAACCCACAAAAATAAGATTCATACAAGGATGACTATGTCATGCATGAATACCATAGGCTACTGCATTTTGTATTCCTCTCTGTGGTTCGACCTCTACATTCTTGTTCACAATGCATTTTGTGGTAGAGTTAAATGTTAATTCACAATTTTGGGACTCAATTGATTTATTCTTTTATGTGGGTTAATTGATGATTAACTGATGTTCTTTGAGCGGTCACCTCAGCGACAATATATTTTGACCCTCGCAAAATGTCAGTTATCAGATGGCGCCGTTGCCGGGGAGCAATGAGCATAGCCTATTTTATTTTGTCATTCTTGTGTAAAAATTGATTTATCATTAATTTTGTGAGCAGCTATTTCTTATGTAATTAATCACCATGCTTTATTGATTTATTTATTTATTGTGATTAATTCTTATCTGCTCTATTTGATTGATTAAGCCTATACTAATTCAATCTCTTTGTGACTTTGATGCGAGGGCCCGCCACGCGAGGATGGTTTCTTAGGAAGCCAAGGCAGCCGAGCTTGGAGGAGGTTGGTCTTCACCTCATGACCAACTGGAGAGGGCACCAAGGAAGCAAGGGGATGGGAGTTAGATAGATTTAGAGCAATTAGGACTATTTCTATAATTTATTGTGAGAGAGAGACAATTTTGGCATGTAATAATTAACCGGACTCTACTCTTCACAATGAGGTCCAGTGCCCGGGTGATTGTTCACCTGGGGGCCTCATCGCAGCTTTTCAAGTTTTCCATCGCTTTCCTTTTTCTTTGTTTTCCGAAGTTTTGAGCTTTCTGCCTTTATTTTACTTTGTTTTGTGTGCTTGGAGCCCCTAGATATAGGTTGCTTAACTCGGTAGCTAGGTCCAAACATTAATAAGAATGCATGTCCCTATAGTATACTTCGTATGGATCTAGTCAAACTTAAACAAGCCGTTCATTTATCTCTTAGCTTTATGCCACAGCGAGCCCCATAAAGCGCTATCTCCTAAACTCAAGTGTGTTGAGCAGAGGAGGGGTGAGCCAGGACCGGACTTTTTGGGCTAAAGATGAATGAGCGACTTATGGTTCTTCACGCTAATAGCAACTAATGTTTAGGGCGATTTTGTACCTTGCATACCGCCATGTAGATAGGTTTAAAATTCTGTTTTGCATACCACATGGAGAGAGCTGGGATGCACTGTAAGTCTTCTAACTCAGCATGCATCATTCAGTTCAATGGTGAGATTTCCATCATGGAACCACTTGCACGACTTTTCCGCTATCTCCCTCTGATTTTGAGAACCTAGGACTTAATGAAAATCTACAAAAATGTTAGGCGCTGGTATGAAAACAGACTCAAAAAAAAGTGAAAACCAAAAAAATAAAACAAGGGGACTCCTAAATAAACTTTGACCTTAATTAAAATCTGTAATGGACTATCATTGTACCAGGTTCATAAAGCCCTCATTGTTTTCAGGTACCTTGGAGGGGGACCAAAACCCTACTCCCTTGAGCGAGTGCGACCCCCTAAGGATTAAAGCCAAAAACCCAGTCTGCAACTGCCTTGTGTATCGCCTGGATTTCCGAAGTAATGGCGCTTCTATCGTACGTAGGCGAGTAGGACTTGGTCACCAATGATGACTCTCTGTTGTGTAGAGCATCGACCCTGTCTGAAGTATTGAGCATAGGCCACGCCTTCACGGGGGTGTCTGTCTCATCGTGTTGCGTCCGAGTAGGTTCTTGTACGCTCACGGGTAATTCCGTTGCGAGCGAGAACCGAAGTATTGGTTTCGCCTATCGGCTTCCTCTCTATATTTCTTTGGCTGAGTAGGGATCCAGGAAGGGTTACAAGGACTCCAAAAAGTACAGACTACAGGTTACACAGGAGGAGGACAAGTACGGGATACTCTTCTGGCAATACTCTCTCTCTCCTATAGGGTAGCATACTAAGGACTTGTTACAAGATTGCCTGAAATTACAACTCTAAAAATGAAAAGATAATAAATACCCGAACGTTCACGGCTTCACATGGCGTGAGTTGGTAAACCCAATTTTGTATTGCGTTTGTATGGATCCAGATTAAGTTTCAAAGATCGAGTCACGCGCCTTTGCGCACATTTTGTTGTGTCATTCTCCTTTCTGACCACCCCGCTCACCCGAGCCTTTCTACTGTTTTACACTTCGTTTATTCCTCGTTGACCATCGTATCATTCTTCCAAAATCCAACCATCTTTTTTTTGCTTCGCGAAGTTGATCCATGGATGGCTTCCGTCGGGACCTCGCCGACACCCACATCGATTCCATAGTCTCAACTCCGCCAATAAATTCGAGGCGATTCCCGAGAAACTGATCCGGACTTTGCGGATCGATCTCAAGACTCCTCGTTTTCTACCTTTCTCTTGACCACCCAATAAACTGGGATCACTTTTGTCCTGCCTTCACCGTTGTGAATGGAAGTCGATTACAGTCTACATCCTTTTCCGTTCACAACATGCTGGGGTTGACCTGAATTCCAGCTTTATCACGACAGCTGAACAATATTGCAAGAGGTCTGATTTGGACTATCTCATTCTGCAGATAGAAGTCAGAGCAAGCCCTGGAGACTTCTCCGGAGTTCCTTTCGTCCGACTCAGACCCCGATATGGCTCCAGGAGGAAAGGGCAAGGGTCAGCAGCCACCTCAACCAGAAGGACAGATGCCAGATCAGAATCAAGTCAATGCACAACTGCTAGCGTCTATCCAGGCCATCCAACAGCAGCTGACCGAGCAGGCCCTCACGCAGACACATTTAAGTATTTGTTGAATGATATGATGAACCGAGACGAGGGAGGAGGCAGAGGCAGAGGAGGAGGAGGTGGAGGTGGTGATGGACCTAACAATGATGATACAGAATTCCCGCCACCACCCAAGCCAACACTTAAAGAGATGTACAATCCGGGAGACAGCCAGATGATCGAGTGGATCCTCATTCCACCGGTACATGCTCACTTTGAGCTGAAGCCACAGTTCATTGCTCTTCTCCCTACATTCCATGGAAACACCAGCGAAGAGCCGTACATTCACCTGCAGCAATTCTCACGCATTTGTCGCACCACTCACTATCCCAATGTCCCTCTGGACATTGTCAAGATGTTGGCGTTCCCCTTCAGCTTACAAGATAAGGCCCTCTATTGGGTCAACCATCTGGGGAAGGTTGTGACGACCTGGGAGGAACTGAAGTCAGCCTTTCTGCATAAGTATTACCCTCTCGGTCAGCTCAACCAGATGCGAGCCCGAATCAGTAATTTCTCCCAAGGAGCCCATGAGTCAGTACACGAAGCATGGGAGAGATTCACCGATCTGTAGGAGAAGTGTTCCCATCATGATATTCTGAAGACCAGCTTGGTCCAGCACTTCTTTGGGGGACTGAACATTGAGAGCCAAAGGCTCGTTGATGCAGCATGTGGGGGTTCACACTTCAATAAGGATGAAGATGTGGTCTGGCAGATATTCGAAGAAATGGCCGAAGGAGAGGCCGCCCTCTCTTCATCCAAGGCATATCAGAAGCAGCCTCAAATCCTCCAGAAATAAGTACACATGGCAGCATCCAAAGAGGCAGAGAGAGATGAGAGCTCCAACCTCAGTATCATCGGGGGCCATCTCTCTAAAGTTGATATCATTGAGAAGAGATCACAGGATCTTGAGAAACTCGTTGTGATCGAGAAGAGGACCCAGAACTTAGACAAGCTTGATCAGATCAACAAGTACCTCGAATTGTTGGTGGGCACCATCAACTCTGTTCAGTTGGCGACACCATCAGAAGCTCCAGCTGAGAAGAAGGACGAGCAGCATCTTCCGCATCAGCCTCAGCCGAGCCAGCAGCAGCCACCGGCAGTCCAGCACATGTACTACGTGCATGCGCCCGACCAGGGCCAGCCGCAGCAGCAGAAGGTGTTGTACCAGCCAGAGTTTCTTTCAGGACCTGATCCGGTTTTTCCACCACCACCCCTGATTCAGGAAGTAAACGGGGTATGGACCAATGATGCACAGCCGACCCGTCCTATGGGACAACCCCAGGGTCAGCCACTTGCCAACCGGCACTACCACCAACCTCAGGGAGGTCGCTTTGGACAGTCCTCTCAGCCTCATCAACAGTATCATCAGCCTCCCCAGTATGAAAATCAATGGAGGCAGAATCATCCATATCAGCAGCCGCAGTACCGCCATCCATAGTCGTTTCACCAGTATGCGGCTGCCCCACCTCAGCAATATCTTCAGTATCCTCCTCCCTCTTATCAGCAACTTCAACTCCCTGCACCACCCCAGCACCACCAGCAACAACCTCCGCACCCATCAATACAACAGCAGCGTGGTCTACACGCTGAACCCACCGAAGTACCCCCTGTGAACCCTACCACGGATTGCCTTGCCCAACTCGTCAAAGGGCTGGCGGAAATGACCAAGAGGCTTGACGACCTGACAGCCACTAGAACCACCATCCCAGCTCAGGTCGAAGCCAACCCCAATAACCTCAAAAAGAAAGAGCAGGTAGAATGTGATGTCCTGTCCGTGTCTGAAAATGATATTACTGTTTATTCTAATGCTGTTACTCTCAGGAGCGGTAGGGTCTTGCCTCCGCCTGCTACCAAGAATGGGGGAAATAAAGAAATAGGTGGATCGTCATCTTCTGCATCAGCCGTGCCAGCTACAGGGGCGGGTGAGGAGGAAGAAGATGGAGAAGCCATTCCAGCCGTCGTGCATTTGTAGCAGCCTCAGCTAAAAATACAAAAAAATCAGCAAAATCAAAAACAACAAAAAGAAATTCGCAGCCGAAGCGAAGCCGCGCCAGCATTTGAGGAGCCGCCAGCAGCAACCAATCCCTCGCCAGCCGACAGAGCAGACGCTACACTTCTTGCTCGCCCTGCAGCACTAGCATGCCAAGATACAGTTTGTACTCCTTTTTGTGGTCCGGATGTACAACATTCTAAGGGCGATGATTTTGATGTAAATAAGAACTCTATTTCTCCTGCTAGAGATGTACATATTCCTTTTCCTCATGCAATAGAAAAATTCAAAAAAATTGCAAAACGAAAAGGTGCATTGTCTGATCCAGGAGTTGTTGAAATAATTGACAATTTAACTGTTGAGATTCCCCTATGAAAGGCCGTGGAATACATGCCAGCCGTGAAGAAAGGACTAAAGGAGGTATGTACCAGCAAGTGTCGCCCATCAAGAAAGAACAGACGCCAGCAAGTTGAGAAGCACGTGCTCTCCATGGCCACGGTAGCAGCTATTAGTAACCTCCCGCAGAAAAAGCATGACACAGGAGTACCTCTGATCAGTTGTGAGATTTTTGACCAGGTCTTTGAGCGAACTCTCCTCGATAGTGGTTCTTCCATCAACCTCTTGCCATCATCCATAATGCAAGAATTTGGGCTGGGTCCGCTCAAGCAGACACGCATGATCCTTCAGTTCGCTGACCAATCCATCAAGCGGCCTCGGGGTCTTTTGGAAGACGTAGTAGTTAAAGTGCAAGAGATGCAATTTCCAGCCGTCTTTGTAGTCCTTGATATGGACTCACCTGCACCTCTGCTCCAGACCCTTATCATCCTCGACCGACCATTTCTACGTACTTCAGGTGCGGTGGTTGATTATGGATCTGGCAAGATTACTTTTAGCTCGAACGCCAAGCAAATCACTATGAACATGAGCAGAGAGCCGAATGCCACAACTGATGAGAGCCAGGCAGCATCCGAAGCAGACTGTGACTTTATTGCAGAAATCAGAGACTCATTCTTGTCATTGGACGATTCATGGACCCGAGAAATCCTCACTCCTGAGGAGGACTTGGAAAGCACAGTTACCTTCGGCTCCGAGGATTCTTGGGAGACAGATTCCCAGATGCAGGCGCATCTCTTTGAGCATTCACTCCAGACCGAACACGATCCGCCTAGCACAAAACCGTTCGTCACATCATCGGGATCTCAACAGAATGATGAGGATGGTAGTCCCTCCAAAGAAGTACATCCCACCACCAGCATAGTATCTGAAGTGACCGACAAGTTGGACAGGTCCAAACCAGAACTCAAGCTACTTCCGGCAGGCCTGAAGTATGCTTTCCTTGTGGGTGGAGAACAGATGTATCCGGTCATCATCAGCAGGAGGCTGAATTCGGATCAAGAATCATGATTTCTCGAGGTTCTAGAAAAGAACCGCAAGGCACTTGGTTGGTGTGTATCAGATCTCCGAGTGATAAATCCAGCTTTGTGCTCACACCACATCTATCTAGAAGAAGATGCCAAGCCGTCTCGCGAATTCCAGAGAAGGTTGAACCCTAACCTCCGGGACGTCGTCATGAAAGAAATAACGAAATGGTGTGATGCAGGCTTTATCTATCCCATCTCCGACTCAAAATGGGTAAGCCCACTGCATGTAGTTGCAAAGAAATCCGGGCTAACCGTGGTTACAAATGACAAAGGAGAAGAAATTTCCACTCGGATACCAACATCCTGGTGGGTTTGTGTTGACTACCGCCGTCTTAATGCAGCAACTAATAAGGACCACTTCCCCATGCCATTCATTGATCAAGTTTTGGAAAGACTAGCAGGCAAGGAGTTCTTCTGCTTTTTGGATGGGTACTCCAGGTACAACCAAGTGGCAATCGCCCCTGAAGATCAAGAGAAGACTATCTTCACTTGCCCGTTCGGCACCTACGCCTTCAAGAGAATGCCCTTTGGATTATGCAATGCACCTGCAACCTTCCAAAGATGCATGTTAGCAGTCTTCGCCGAGATGGTAGGCAGTTTTCTCGAGGTGTTCATGGACGACTTCTCTGTTTATGGTGATAGTTTTGATTCTTGTCTTGAGCACCTAGACAGAGTGCTTCAGAAGTGTCGGGAAGTCAATTTAGTGCTCTCATGGGAAAAGAGCCACTTCATGGTCACAGAAGGTATTGTGCTGGGTCACGTCGTTTCCAAACGTGGCATGGAAGTCGACCCGGCCAAGGTGGATGTTATTTCAAATCTTCAACCACCTCAGTCAGTCAAGAATGTAAGGTCATTTCTGGGGCATGTGGGATTTTACAGGCGATTCATTAAGGATTTCAGCCGCATTGCCCGACCTTTGACAGAGCTTCTGTGCAAGGAAACCGAGTTCAATGTAGATCAGCAGGTTCTCCTTGCTTTCAATCAACTGAAGGAGCTTATTACTCAGGCTCCAATCTTACAGCCGCCCGACTGGTCTCTTCCTTTTGAAATCATGACCGATGCGTCAGACTTTGCAGTCGGGGCTGTTCTTGTGCAAAGGAAAGAGAAAGCGCCCTATGCCATTCACTATGCCAGCAAAACATTAGATGAAGCATAGAGAAATTATACAGTGATAGAGAAAGAGTTGCTAGCTGTGGTTTTCGCCCTTGAGAAGTTCATATCCTATTTGCTGGGATCAAAAGTCAATATTTTTACAGACCACTCTGCTATCCGGTACCTCCAGCAGAAGATGGATGCCAAGTCGAGACTGATTCGATGGATCCTTCTCCTCCAGGAATTTGATCTGGAAATCAAGGACAAGCCTGGAGTTCAGAATGTGGTAGCAGACCATCTCTCCAGAATTGAGCAGCATGAGCCTCCTCTGAATAGTGCACCCATTACAGAAACCTTTCCTGACGAATCAATCTTAGTAGTGGATTCTCTTCCTTGGTATGCTGATATAGTCAATTACCTTGCCTCTGGGGTAACACCGTCGGATTGGACGAAGAATCAGAAGAACAAATTCATGTCGACCATTCGATTCTATCAATGGGAGGATCCTCTTTTATTCTGGGAAGGAGCGGATTGCAATTGGCGAAGGTGCATCCCTCAGGAGGAGCAATCTAGTGTCCTCGAGCATTGTCACTCGCTCGAATCTGGTGGACATCACTCTGGAGACCGTACGACAACAAAAGTACTTCAGTGTGGCTTCTGGTGGCCCACATTATTTAAGGATGCAGCAGAATTTGTCAAACGATGTATTGACTGTCAGAGATTGAAAGGTACGCTCACCGCAAAAAAAAAGATGCCCCTGAAGATCATTCAGATAGCAGATGTTTTCGATGCATGGGGCATTGACTTCATGGGACCTTTCCCTAACAGTCAAGGTTTTGAGCACATCCTTCTAGCCGTCGATTACGTGAGTCGTTGGGTTGAAGCTATCCCTGCTCGAGCCGCCGACAGCCGAACAATGTGTCAATTCCTGAAGAAGAACATCATTTCACGGTTCGGGATACCAAAAATTCTCATATCAGACGGGGGTAGCCATTTAATTAACAAAGAGGTCAAGAAATTGACGAAGGAGTACGCCATCGATCATCGTGTCACGTCTCCTTACCATCCTCAGACCAATGGCATGGCGGAATTATCAAACAGAGAAATCAAGACTATCTTGCAGAAACTTGTCAGGCCAAACAGAAAGGACTGGTCTCAACTCTTGGACTCGGTCCTATGGGCTTACAGAACCGCCTACAAGTCTCCCTTGGGCATGTCGCCCTATCGTCTTATATATGGAAAGCCGTGCCACCTGCCCGTAGAATTAATTCACAAGTCTCTATGGGCAATCAACATGTGCAATTTGGACTCAAAAAAATGTGGTCAGAAACGAAAGGATGATCTGAACAAACTCTTGGAATTCCGAGACTATGCATACGATAACACATCACTGTACAAGGAGAAGGTGAAACGCTGGCATGACCGAGACATCAGACAAAAGACCATTGACGTTGGACAGAAGGTGTGGTTATTCGATGCAAAGTTGCGGATCTTCCCGGGCAAATTGAAGAGTAAGTGGACAGGGCCATTTCGAGTTTGTGAAGTGCGTGACAATGGAAGCATTGCTATATCAGAATTGTCCCCTGACGTACAGCCGTTTGTCGTCAACGGTCAGCTCCTGAAGCCTTACCTCGAACCAGATACATTCTTGGCCGTTGTAGACTCCATTCAGCTCGTGCACAATGATGACATATCCACAACAGCGGCAGCATCAAAAGATTCAGACAATGCACTCCAACAACTGTTTATCTGATTTTCTTCTTTTCTTCTTTTCTTCTTTTTCTTTTCTATCTTCTTTGTATACCAAAAAGGTGTCGTCCTTGTAGACAGTTTTTGTATACATAGGACGTACTTTATCCTAAGTATGGGGGGGTGTGCACCCCGAGTTTTCAGTTCATTCTCGATCCTCTCCATTGTCTCCTCTTCTTGTCTATACTTAGGAGTATCGTACCCTAAGTATAGGGGGAGACAATCTGAGTACGATCTGTGTATTCCCACCTTTTTGTACAGTCTTCTATACTTAGGATTACTTGATCCTAAGTATAGGGGGGACGTCAACTTCTCATTCATTAATTCCTCATTCATAAATATTCTTTAGATCTGTCTATACTCAGTACAAGTTATGTCTTCTCTTTTCTCTTCGACCTATGAGGACATAGCTCAAGCTAAGTATAGGGGGGTCGTATATACCATGTATATACTGTAAGCCATAACTCATACTAAAAATTAAAACATCAACTCAATCTAAAAAGTAAAAAGTAATTCTATAATAATAAAAGATGATTGTGACCTCCTCAGACTCTTTGTACTTTTACTGATTAATAAGTCAGGAAAAGCATTTTGTGCAGAAAGTTCTCTTTGAAAAACCTTTTGAAAATTGCTTGAAAAATAGTGTGTACAAGTATTCAATGTTTGTAAAATCAGTTTTGTGTGTAAAAATTTATTTTCTTTGAGTGAAATAAAAATGTGTGAAAACTAGTATGCAAATGATTGGAAAAATTTGGTTGTCAAATTGTTTTGAAAAATCTATCTATTCTTTGTGAAAAACATTTGTAAAATCATTTTCAAATGCATGTACATGTTTGCAAAATTATTTTGGACTATAGTTTTCAAAAAACTTTTTGAAAATGAATCTCGAATAAGTATGGGGAGTCTGCACAAAAACCTATCATACAAAAAATAAGCAATAATCCCAAATAAAGCTTATAAGAGCCAAAACCATGTTGTACATCAAATACAGTTTTTCCTCTTTTGTATATATTGATTAATAAATCAGGATAAATACCTATACAGTATGATTTGAAAAATAGTGTGAACCATTTGAAAAATTTGTTGTGAAATGCTTTCAACATGTGTAAAATTGTTTTGTTTGCAAAAACTTTTCTTTGTGTGAAAGAAAGGATTTGAAAAACCTATGTGCAAATGTTTTGAAAAATGTTTGTCAAAACTATTGTGAAAAATGTATATAGTGTGAAAAATCTTTGCCAAAATAGTTTTCAAATGTGTGTAAATGATTGTAAAAAAATATTATCGTGTACTATAGTTTGCAAAAATTATTTTCAAACTACACCTGAGGAATAAAAGCATCATTACAAATACTTGTAAATCATAAATAAAATGCGTAAAATTCTTTATGTACAACCTAAATAAATTACTTCAATAAAACCTGTAAAGCCTGTATAAATCCATACATTTTGTAAATAAGGCAGCACGCCTGTGTAAATAATTATATGTACTTTTTGTATATGTCAAGCTTCTTAGTTGCGAAAATTTTTTGATTCTTGTAAATTCCTTGTGAAAAATTTGCATCATTCATTGTGCATAGCATGAGCATACCATTCATATTCTTTTTGAGTGAGCTTGATGATTGAATCAATCCAACAAAGTCTAAAATTGGAGCTTGGTTAGACCTTATCACACCTAACTGCACTGGAACCCTACGGAAGCTAGGTTTAAGGTACTTCAGGTCTATGCAGACTTAATTCTTTGAGAAATTAGGGCTGGGTTCAAGTCACCTCAACTGACTAACTAGAACTTTTCGCGACACACGCATGACTCTTGCCGACCGTGACCTAACTTGGACATCTGCACCTTTCACTTGGCTCAACTCAGTTGGAATGGTGAGGGGGTTGGATTTGCCACTTTGAGACGTACACGGGTGGAAACATTCGTCCTCGTCTAGGGAGGGAAGTGCACCCCAACCTGGCCCAGTAGCCATGAGGTCTAACGATAGGAGATTGTGGGTTGCAATAAAGCTTCAAAAGAGGGATAGTCTACTGGCTCAAGAGGAAAAACTCCTTATCTAAATGCTGCTGTGAATAATATGTCGAAAATAAAATGGTCAGGTCTGTACAAAAATAAAATGCCTGCAAAGTATGTGCATATGTTGTAAAGTCAATAAGCAAGCTTGAGTTATAAAGTCAAATATGTGACCTTCAGCTGGATGACTTGACCACACTGGTCTTGCATCCTAGGATAGGTAGCTACACTGGCTACCGTCCATTCTTCTCTTCACCCCCTCCTCTTGAGCTGGTTGCCACTTGAACTTAGAAGGGAATACCCTGCTCCTCGAGGAAAGAGCTGTTGGATTGGGGAATCATTGGGTTGTCATTCTGGAGAAGTCAGTTCCTTTGTCATCTCAGTTGGGGAGAGCTACCATCACTTACACTGTACAAGTCAGCTTCATAGTTATAAGGGTTTGCGTATTATGTAGACCAGTTCTGACCAGGCTATTGAGGCAGGTTGAACCGAGTTCTGTGACTCTCGAAGGCTGTTGTATTTTAGAGCTGGTTCCCGACCAGGTTCCACACACATCTACACTCAAGGTCTAGCAGAATCTCCAAATTCTGATTTTGTAAAGACATGCATTGCACTGAAAGCAACCCTATTCACTCTACCCTTCTTCAATTCTCTTTTTCTTTTCTTTATTCTTTTTGGACTTATTGCATATGTATTTGCTAGGGACTAACAAAGGCAAGTATAGGGGGGTGATGAATCTCCATTTCATCACCTTTATTCTATCATTTTGGCCTCAAAAACCCCAGTAAATGCATGTAAATAGCATCAACTTGTACATAATAACATTCATTATTCATTGTATTAAGTGTACATAAAATAAGGTTTTTAATGTCAAAATTATAGAATAAAGAGATGAAAAAAAGAATAAAATATTGAAAATATTTTATGACCCGAACCCCGAGACCAGGGCCAATAGTACAATAAATACCTCATTTATTTATTCATTTATTTATGCATTTTTGACACCTATTCTGTATATAATTATTCATTCATCAAATAGAGGAACTTTGTACATGAAAGATGTAGATAATAATGAGAATAAAATTACAAAATTGAGTTTGTACAAAAATAATACACAGTGTACATTTTGTACCCAGAATAAAAAGCCAGAATCTCAACTTCACAGACCCATATCTTGTAAATAAAAACTCCAAATCACCCAAACTCACCTTTAATTGTATATAGGTTTTCAAGAGCTATTTAATAAAATTGGTTTCATAATTTTTAGAATCCATCTGTTGAAGTTAGATTTTTGGCCCTCATTGTATACAGTACTGATTAAAATATTCATTTTATTCAATATTTATTCTATAAATTTATATTTTTAGAATTTTGTAAATAATGTATACAAAATATGTACCTATTGAAATTAGAAGAAAACCTAAATGAAGTTGTAAAATAAAATAAGTCTATGAAATACATAGACAAAATACCTATGCTATCTATATAAATAAAAAGGGATTTCATTTTTTTATCCTTTATTCATCTATATTTTTATAATAATGTAAATATTACATATAACTTATTAAACATACAAATCCAAAATAAAAACCAAGAAAATACATTAAATAAATAAAGTATATACATCATATAGGGAAAATACCTATAAGTATACCTACTTATATATGCACCTATTTATTTAAATATGTAAATAAACTTATAAAAATTGAATAAAAATATATCTACACTCACAAAAATCAGTTACTAATTTATAAAATAAAAGAAATAAAATAATAAAATAAAAATAAACAAGATCAAAATAAATACATATAAATATACTTATAAATACATTATTAAAATAAACTCATAATAAAATACATTAGAAAAATAAATAAAAAGCATAAATAAATACTACATTATTTAATAAACATTTTTTATTTTATAAGTAAAATTAAATAAAATCATTTATCAGGTTAAAATAATAAGTCAAATCCGGGCTGACATGGCCCAATCAGCTTCCAGCATTTTGTTGACCGCCTGGTCAACTCGTCCCCCATGCGGCTGAAATGACATGGCTGGTCTTTTCCGCCCGTCTTCTCCTTTTTTTCCCGCTCGACTCGTCCATCATTGGCCATCGGCGTCTTCTGACAAAATGATCCCCGATCATTGTACATCACCGCCACCAACCCAAATCAACCATCTAACCTGCCGATTCTTCGTGGCGCCCCGGTCAATAAGGGTGCGTATCCATGTCTATAAATAATTCCTTCGACCTCCTCCCCCATTTTGGTCTCCCTTCGGTCACTTTCCACCCTTATTTCCAGTCCTAGGAGGATCCTCGTGACAGGGAGGTACTCCTGGAAGTCTCAGTCGATCGGAGGAGTTGAAGTACCCACGGCCGCCACTCGCCGGAGGTCCTTCTCCCTGGTCGATCCCAGGTTAAGAGTTTCCCTTTATCTCATTTTATAGTTTAATTTTCATTTTTAGTTTTTAATTCAGTAGTTAGAGACATCTGTAGACCCTTAGGTGCCAGGTTAAGGCCAGATTGAGGGTCGCCGGAGATCAACTCCGGCGAACCTCTCTAACTTGATCCACGCACATTCCGACCCTCATTTCGCCACCATTTCCTTCCCCTACGCATTCTTCATCTACACCCCGCATCAGATCAACCAGAGCCCGCTGGCTCTGCGAATCGAGGTCCACCCCCACTACGTCGTCGGACCTCGCCACCCTCAGACATTTTCCATCTTTTTAGCTGTAACCCCCAGTCGAGGAGGATCTCCTCGAGCCCACGGTCTTTTTGGTGCAGGGCACGAGCCAAACGGAGCTCCCTGGAGCTCGAATCGATCACCTGTGAGGTTCCAAGACCCCCCTTTCTTCTCCGAGCTCGCTGAACCAATCTAGGGGGTCCTGGGCCTTCTGGAGTACCTCGGACGCTGCGCACCACCTCGCCAGACGTATGGAGCCTATCGCCATCAACCAGGAGCGTCTGGAGGCGGAGGAATGAAGGATTGAAGCTCGGGAAGCCAGCCACTCTTCCCTATTCTTCGTGAGCAGCAGCCACCGTCGGATGAAGGAGGCGGCCCCAGATCTAATCAGGGCCATCCATTTAGCGGCTGTCTTGGTCGTTCGATCCAACACCAGATGCAATCTCAGCCAAGGATCGTCGAAGGGGTATCGGGCTTCGAGAGCCCGATACGTGGATAAGTGGCGCGCCATCACCGTCCATTTGCGCGCCTATGGGGGTAAATTACACTAGACCCCCTCGCACTTTTTTGTATTTAGCGATTAATACTGTAAATAAATTCGCACGTTGTAAATAAATTATAAATTTTGCAGTATGACCCCAATATTTTCCAAAATTACAATTAGAGCCTTCTGCGCCTCACGTGCAGTCCCACGTGAGGCGCGTGAAAATTGCAGTCAAACCCTGGCGGGTTTTGTATTTCATTTTGACCCCTAAGATTGCAGAACACGTGTAATATTTTTGGTGTTTTTGCACTACAGCCCCTGTCTTTATTTTTATTTGCAAAAATGCCTTTGCCAAGCCATATATTTTTGTATGCTTTGTCCTCTTATTTCATGCATCATATTAACTTGAAACATTTTACAAAAATTAATGTAAGCTCTAGTTAGCTTGCTCTTGCACGCATATTTTAAGTTTTCATTTTTGTTGCATTTTTGCATTTATTAAAAATCAAAAACATGCATTTTATTTACTGTCTAGCTTGGAAAATACCAAAAAATAGTAAAACACCACGAAAAATTCCAAAAAAATTAACTGTAGTCTATTTTATCATATTTAAGTGTCAGTCCAAAAATCACTAAAAATCTCTAAAGGAAAAACCTTAAAAAGTCAAAAATACTCAAAAACTTCTAAAAAATATAAAAAATTCTATAAAACCCCAAAAATTGCAAACTCAAGTTCTGTAGTTTCTATATTTTATCCTCTTTACTTTAAAAATGGTTTGGAAAAATTTTGTGGCTGTGTGATATTTTTAATTCCCATTTCACCCCCAGCCATTAGCTACTCCACTGTTTTGCTTTATTCAGTATTTAAAAAATACCAAAATATGTTGAAAAATGCCCAAAAATCACAAAACAGTAGAAAATCCTAAAAATACCAAAAAGATTTTATTTCTAAATTTTTGACCATTTTTGTTTATTTTTATAAATATTATATGACCCCTCTCCCCACATTGTATATATATTCCCATATTGAAAAAGAAAATTAATATATATATATATATGTATATAAATCTATATATATCTGTATATTTGTGTATAAAAATCTGAAAATTAAAATAAAAAAATATATCAATATATATCTATATCCTATCTATACATATATGTATTCTATTCTCAATATATATATCGATATTATATAAATTATATATATATGTATATTAATATATAATATTAACTAATATATATATCTTAATAATAATAATAATAAAAAGGAAACCCACAAAAATAGGATTCATACAAGGATGACTCTGTCATGCATGAATACCATAGGCTACTGCATTTTTGTATTGCTCTCTGTGGTTCGACCTCTACATGCTTGTTCACTATGCATTTTGTGGTAGAGTTTGATTTATTCTTTTATGTGGGTTAATTGCTGATAAACCGATGTTTTGTGAGCGGTCGCCTCATCGACAATATACTTTGACCCTTGCAAAATGTCAGTTATCACTATACCACCTTAAATGAAGCTCGGATTGAGCCTCTCACGTGAGCCTATAACTGCAAAGGCGGTCTAGGCTCGAAGACAGTGCCTCAACCATGGTTATTAGCAGTTAAAAAAGAGAAAAGCAATGGTGGGGTGCTAAAGTGGTCTCCGGTGAAAATGGGGGAAGAGACTTATCCTAATCCTCCCCGATGAGTAGGATTTACGGCGACGGGATGCATGAGAAGGGTGACGGCAAAATGATAGTTAATCTGAGCAACTGGAGTGGAAGACGGGGCTCCGGGTTCGACGACTAGAGCTAATAAATGGTTGGAGGGAGAAATGAACGAAATCAACTTGAACGGTCGAAATGGAAGTGGAAGGAAGATACATGGGTGGTCTACTGTGAACGATGAAGCGAGGTGGAGGTGGGGGCGAGGTCCTGTCCTCGATCCTGATGCGGTGGGCAACAGAGGCTACAAGTGGCAGAGCTTCGGCCACGTAATGAGCTACCTGCTAACTGACGCTAAAACAAGCTCCCAAAGGGACCTCTGGAACCCTGTAACTACTCTGGAGGTGTTAGAGGAATGGTGGCATGAGGGACGAGCTAGAGAGCAATGGAGGCAGAGCTACGAATTTTTAGGCAATCCTAGGGTTCTAGAAAGATCAGAGGAATGAGACCTAGGGATCCACGAGGATCTTGGATCTTCGAGGAATCTAGGGGTCTGAATTTCAAGGAAGAAGATGGTCAGATTTTGGCGCGATAATTGGTAAAAATGAGGTCTGACGATAGAAATCTGAATCGGGTCATGGAGAAGGGAGGGTTGATCCAGGTCAAAAAACCTGGGTTAGCCAATTAGTAAATTGTAAATCAAAAAATCAAAGAATATTAAATAAAAATATTAAATGACTTTAAAATAATAAATAAATAAAATGAAGCGTGTTTATTATTTTTCATGCTATTATTCTGTGATTTATATTTATTTTTATGAATACATATATACAGTATTTATAGTATAGTGTATTATGTACAGGTATAGTATACCTATGTTTTTTTATTCTATTTTATTTCATTATTTACATAAATTCATTTTATTTATTTACCACATAATTAAAGGAATATAAAATAATTTTTATTTGATTTTTTCAAGTTAAATAAGTATGTTAAATAAATAGGTCTTTATACAATATATACATGTGTGGCTATTTGTTCAATGAAAATTTGGTTTTATTTTTTATTTTTTTGTGTTTAATGATTTTTATCATAATTTTCTAATATTATAGAAATATTCACAAGTATTTAGAAATAAAATATATATCCCATTATATACAAAATATGTGCATGTATATCAAAAAGCCATCTTTTCCATAGTGACACCAAAAATTATGAAACCACCCTCATTTTAAAGATAACCTAATTTAGAGTACAATAAAGGTGAATCTGCAAGAATTGGAGTTCATTTGGAATCGGAATTGATCTTTTAAGATTTATTTTGAGGATTCTTATGAGTGATATTATTTGCATTATGTATATAGATTAGTTTTGTAAATATCTTTATTATTTAGAAAAAAATATTTAGAAGTTTTATTAATAAAGTAAGTTATTTTGAAGTCTTTTTATGAATAAAATAGAGGAATGATATGCACAAAGAATGCATAATGAAGAATATACAAGGACCTTATCTCCCCCTACTTTATTCCTTGTCGCTCAGGTCAATAATTGACCTTCTCGCGGGGTTTGGATCTGTACATATTTACTGCATAATTACAACCCTCTTCTCTTTTTCTTTTCTTCTTTATTCTTTTATTTTTAACAAATTGATGTTAATCACTTACTATTAACAAATGCATGCATGATGATAATTTATTGGATTTACATATATTTACATATATTTTTTCTAAAAGGATTTTGCTAAAATAAAAGAAAAAAGAATGAGAATCATGGATTCATCATCCTCCTATACTTTACCTTCCTAGTCCCTAAGCAAACACTTATTTGAAAAAGAAGTGAAAACAGAAACAAAAGAAAAAGGAAGAGTTAAAGTCGATTATTAAACTTATCTTCATAAAATTATAGTATGGAACTCGGTCAGACCGTTGGATTATTAATATGACAGAACCTTATTGGGAAACGCGTTTAAGACTCAACAGCCTTCTAGTTCCACAATTATATGGTCAGGTCTCCTCAACAACAAGGGCAAAACAAGTCTACATACGCAAACTCTAATAACTATGAATCTTTCCTTTTACTATGTAAGTGATATATAGCTCCCCACCTCAAAATTGGCAAAGAAACAACCTCCCTCAACAAGGAAACTCTAATCCCCCAGTCTAGCAACTCTTTCCTCGAGGAGTGGGTTATTCCCTTCTAAGTTCAAGTACAACCAGCTCAAAAAGGGGGGAAAGAAAAGAATGGACCGTGACCAATGTATCCACGTATCCCTTGGAGCTTAACCAGTGTAGCTAAGTCTCCAGCTGCAAGCTTCCATGAGAGGAGACGGTGGAATACATATGCTTTTCTTATTCACTATATACACCCCGGCATGCATTTCATTTTCAATCAGGACTGTCCCTTTTTTTGGAGTTTTTGCATTTCTTCTTGAGCCAGTTGACTATCCCTCTTTTGAAGCTTTATTGCAACCCACAATATCAAGTGTTTAGACCTCAATGCTACTAGACCAGGTTGAGGTGCACTTCCCTCCCTTAACGAGGACGAGTGGTGCCTACTAGTTGTACTTGACGAGTCCTTAATTTACCTCTTCAATTGGTGTGAATTATCGTTTAGTTTTGTCACTTCGTTGTAGGCGAGAATTCAAAATCAAATAAGAAATAACCACAATAAATTAACCAATTTTATTCACTGTGGTTTTATGTTTATTTTACTTGAGCAAGTCCCAAAGTCGAACTCAAGGAGGCAAAGGAACAACCTAGAATTATGTCTATTAAAGTTCATGCACAATTTTCGAGATGGTTTTTTTGATATTTTTAATGCAATTTTGGGATGCAAAATGCAAATGAGGCCAATTTTAGGGACTAAAGTACGATTTTCAATCAAACAAAGTCCAAAAATTACGAAATTTGGCCCAGATGTCAATTATGATGAAATGAATGGATTACAATTTTTTGGAATTTTTGAATGCAAGACAGATATTTTATGAATTTATGAATGCAAATAAAGTGAATTTGAATAATTAATTATAATAAATATTAAAACTATTTATTTTCAAGGGATAAAATTATCCAAGATCTATCACTAGGTGATTGATCTCAGAAAAATCCTATACCTCAAACATACAAGGTTAATACCTATTAAAATATAAAGATTGAAATATGCAAGACAATTTTTATATGGCAAACCATGCATATAAATGCAATTCTTTTCGAGCAATAGTTAATTTAATATGAATTTCCAAGCATAGAGTGGGCAAAATATGCAATTTTCCACGAAATTATTATTTAATAATTAACCACATACCACAAAAATATCAAACATATGTCATACTGTATAGAATTAATTGTAGAACATCATGCTAATTTTTAAATAATAGAAAGATGCAATGAAGCGATTTAAAATAAAGGAGGAACACAGGGGTCTCAGTGCAAATTACAATAAATAATTAAATAAAATGCAAGGGAGGACTTAAGTGTAATTACTGATTCCCCTATGGTGTTCTACAAAATTTCCAAAGGAGCAGGTGTCGCGCACGTGCTCCTTGGAAGGAGGGGACTTTTATGCAAATTGGTGGAATCCAGGGGCATTTTTGCAAAATTGCCAAGGACTCATGTGAGTGTTCACGTGACCATTAGGAAGCAGGGTCTCTCTCTACGAATCAGGGATCTTCTAGGGAGTTTTTAGCAAATTTCCAACCAGTCACGTGCAATGCACGGGACCTTGAAGTGATGGGGATGTCTTAGCAATTTAGGGAACGCCCAGGGGCTTTGATGAAATTAACCCCCTCCCATCACGTGAGATGGGGGTGTTCTCTGACATTCCCTCCGCCATGCGCCATGCGCGTGAGGAGGGCCTCAGGCTGGGAGCCCGGCTGTTGATGATGGCGTCGTGGAGGAGCAGCGAAGTGTGCTGCAATGGTGGCTGATCCCAACGGCGGGGGTCCGACGAGGTTTCTCCGAGGGAGAAAGCATGGACGGTGCTCTGGTGGCAGAGCTCTACGACGGTTGATCTTCAACGAGGATGCGTTGGCAGTTATCCTCCTGGAGTCGTAGCGGTTGGAGTAGAATTGGTGGAGGTGGAGAAACGTTGGTGTCGGAGGCGTTGGTTCGATGGCCGAAGCCAGAGCTGGGCAGTTCGTGCGGAGATGGATGGTCGGGCGTGCTGCAGCAAAGCCACGAGGCTTTGGATCTTGCCGATGATGGTGGTCCCCGGGTTGTCACCACCAGAGGTCGTACTAATGGCGAATGTCTCACGAAGAGGGGCGGCGGTGTGGATTTATAGGGATCGAGGGTCTGCCGGAGATGGAAGGGGATCGGCGATGGAATGTTATCAATTTGGGATTCGATATAGATCGGACGAGGGGGTCGCTCGTAGATGGAAGTGCGGCCGTGAGATTCACGGAGGGGCGGCACAACCAGAGGAATCGCGGGTGGGGGGATCTGCAGAGGAATCCGCGGAGGAGGTGGCACCGCCCATTCCTGATTGGGAAAGTAGGGGGATGAGAACGACGGGTCTGGGCTGTCTGATCAGCCGAGATCGGACTTCCCAGATTGTGCCACATGGCAGCATGTGGAAAGGAGGAGAGGTCAGGCATGTGCAGTGCGCGTGTCAGGAGGCATGTGCACTGCACGTGTGTAGCTTTTGATTTCTTTTATAAAAATGAAATATAAATAAGGCCAAAAATGGGTGACATGTGGCAGCTCTAGGAGCTGCCACGTGTTAGCCCTAGAAAAATAAAAAAAAAGTACAAAGATAAATAGAAAAGAAATAGCAAACGACCTCGAATCTTCTTCACGAAAGTTGTTCGTCTCAATGAGATATACAACTTTCATGAAGAGACCAAACCAAAATCGATCATTTGCACAAAGTGATATTTTTTGGGGTATCCCATGTACATAGAATACCTTGATTTTTAGGTTTTCTTTTTTTTATTATTTTTAAACCAGATAGAAACTGGAAAAAATATGATAAAATCAAAGATAAATATTTACACATTAATTTATTTTTTGTATTTTTATTAAGTAAGAAAAAAGAAATAAAATAAAATGCGAAAACGATAGTTTTTGTACAGACCGTCAGTGAAGACTCAGACTCAAATTGTTTCTTTGATTTCAAACTTATTTTGGATTTGGATTTTTGTGAATTTTAATAGAACTTTTATCGAAGAAAATAATTGAAAAAGAAATAAAATAAAATGGTTTAATTATGTACATAAAATAATAGGTCGAAAACCGTTAAAATACAAAATGTATAAAAGAGGCCCAAAACCCAACTTTGACATATGAGCTCCGTTTCACTTGAACTTGATCTTGTTTTGAAGGTAATTGAATGTACATTAGTTCAAAAGTGAGTAGGATCAAATCGTATACTGGATGAGGAAGATATCAAGGTTTTAGTCTGAGAATCCTGCAATTAAGATTTGGGTTTTTGGTCCACTTATTTCAGCTAATGATTTTTTGTAATTTTCATTTATTCATGTTAGTAATATGTACACATGAATCTGATACTCATCAGTACTACACTCGTATGCTACTCCATGTCGAAGGATTCTACCTTCTCACCACCTCATCTGTGTAGAGCTAATGTAAGGTGTGTGTCCAAGTCAAGCCACTGTCTCTGAGAGTCATGCGCGCGTTGTTAAGTATTCTACTTAGGCTCATCATGATGACATGTGGACATAGCCTAGTGGACTCAAAGAATTAAGTTGCTAAGGACCTGAAAAGTCTTAACCCCAAATCCTATAAGGTTCCTCTAAAGTTAAATGGATTTAAGGGCTTAACTAAGCTCCATTCTTCAATTTTATTCCATTCTAGTTTAATCAACAATGATTCTGAATAATGCACATGCAAGTATTTACAAAAACTCTTTTCGTGGGAATTTTTTCAAATTATATAATTTTTTATGGAACTTTAATTTTTTAAATTTTTAGGTATTTTTGAAAAGTCAAAGAAAGAAAGGTTTTTACAAGGATATGCACATATTTACAACATAATTTATGTTACAGGTTCTATCTGCAAATGGATTTATAAGATCTTAAACTGGCTTTATTAAGGGTATTTATGTACAAAGAATTAGGGGTAGATTATGGTTTTTAATGTATATACAAGTAATTTTTATTCCAAATAGATTATTTCCCATGTGACAAAATAGTTTTGCAAAAATTTTGAAAATATTTTGCAAGCATTTTTCAAAAAGGTTTTCACAAACTATTTTTACAAATATTGACAAATATATTTATCAATTGTTTTTGCAAACATTTTATTTTACACGGTTTTTCAAACATTTTGTACTATATACATAATTTAGATACAACAACAACAAAGCCTTTTCCCACAATTAAGTAGGGCTGGCTACATGGATTCTTCGCCTCCATTCAGATCTATCTTGAGTCAAACCCGGGCTTATATCCACAAAACTAAGATCCCTTGGTATGGTCTCTTTCCAACACTTCTTGGGCCGTCCACGCCCTCTCTTAGCCGGCTCAACATCCCAACACTCGCATCTCCTAATTGGTGCATCACCTGATCTTCTTTACAAATGTCCAAACCATTTTAAGCGATTTTCTCGCATCTTATCCTCGATCGGAGCTTGATGAATCCCTGATTCATTAACTTTTCTGTCGCATTTTGTCTTAAAACCCTTAACCAATGCTTGTAAATATTTATTAATTCCCATCTTTTATTGAAACTTCATTCATGAATAAATATTCACTTTTAAGCATCAAAATCATGTAAATAAATAAAGAACAAGGAAAAGAAAAGAAGGCAAATTGGAGATATGTATATATGTATAATATGACTTATAAATATAAATATAACTGCAATGTATATTTATAGCCTAACCCCCGAGACCAAGTCAGCATGGATTGGTCGACAAACCAATAAGTAGGGGGAGATAAGGAAAGAAAACCCTAAAAATAAATTAAGACACACTTCATGTACTTTCCACTATTTATCAAATAAATACAAAATTTCAATGATTTTTATTTAATTCATATGTATATATTTTTCATCAAATTCTTTTCCTAATAATTTCTAAAAATGTATATAAAAATATAAAAATAAATTAAAATTTTTATTCTGTATATATGCCAAGAAAATCCAGTCTTTAATTTGTCAAATTCTCAACTTCCGAACGTCATAACGTCTTCATACGAACTCCAATTTCACTGTACTCACCTTTAAAGTTCATAAAATAATATTGTCTAATTAATAAAGTGGTTTCATCGAATTCGGACTCCGTTTGCAAAAAGTTAGTTTTGGGACCAAATGACAACGGGGTTTTTAGGCTATTTATTTTATGTAGAAGACATTATTTTTAGTTTTATTATTTTATAATTTCTAATTATTTTCCTGATATTGTATTTTCACCTTAATTTATTTCATATTTTTTGGAGCTTATTTACTATTTTAATAAAATCCAAAACACTAAATTATAGGTAAAAATGAACTAAATAACATATCCCTATATTTATTAATATATGTAAATTAATTTATTAAAATCCCTAAAAATTCGCACAACCCTTATTTATTATTCTGATAATTAAGAAAATATAAAATTAATTTTTAATTATTTATTTATTAAATCAAAAATCCAAAACATATTTATCTATACATATTTATTAATATAATATTTATATTTCGAATAATATTTATTATTTATAAAAAAAATAATTATTTTATAAATTAGATAATTTAATTATTTACATTTCTTGTTTTTATACCTATTTAAAATAACACTATTTACTATTTATTATCAAATTTACAAGCAATTTTACACATCTGGCCAACCAAGTGCTGATACGTGTCAGCACCTGGTTCATCTTCTTTAAGAAGGCTGTTAGCCTTTCTGTTATGACCAGCTCTCTTCACCGAATTATCCCACGCACATTATAATCCTTCTAGGCGACCTAAAGCCTTGAAACCATTCTCCTAACAACCTTCTTCACAGCCAACAATTAGATCTAGCGTGGAGCTCATGGAATCCACCTATTTATAACCCCAAAGATGGTAGTTCACAACTAACTCACTCATAACCAAATGAAACACCAGTTCCAGTGGCCGAACCCCAATCTTTCTTGCCTCGCTCCGCTCGTCCAGGAGGTGAAAGCTCTAAGCTACGGTGCCCGCTTGGAAGAAGGACCTTCGGGGAGGAGTTCCAAGGCGAAGCTCCGCCTTGCATCGCCGCCTTGCGTGCGTTCAGCTCTGGCGAAGATCGGCCGTCGCAGCAGCTACCAGAGGTAATACACCTCTGCATTCCCAAATCTACTCCTCAATCTTTATCAAATTTCTTCTCGATCCTCGTGCCACGATTAGCGTGGCAAATCCCATCATTAGTTTTCTTAACCTTCCCTCTTATTCGCCCTACCTTCAATTCATATCATTTCATTTAGAAATCAATCCAAATCACGTTTTCTTTTTCGTTGTAATCACACACATTTCATTAATACTGGAAACACCATTTTTGAGCTTGCAAAACTATAACCAATTGGCTGATTTCTTGGAAATCAAACATGAACACATCCTATTTGCAGGTTTATCTTTGATTTGGAGCAACTTCGAGTCATCTGGAGTCTTTTATCTTCACGCAATTCATCGTCCACGAAGCCGTAACAAACTCCATCATCTCCAGGAGTAGAGGACCGCCAACTTCGTCGACCTTTAACCGCTGCTTTGAGCCATCGCCGCTTGACGTCCACCGCAGGCGAGCTCGAGGGTTAGAGGAGCTAACCCTCTGGCCCCGCCGGAGGCCCTAGATCGTCGCCAGTCACCGGCGAAAAATCAGAGAAGACGACATCGTTAGCCACCTGCGTAACAACTTCAAGAACCTTAAGAATAACCTGCGCTACAGGCTTGCGACACGTGGAGGTAGCGGAAGGTCTGGATCGCATCGCACGTTATAATCTCAACCATTGAATCTGAACTGGTGGAAAAATTGCATAAAGAACCCAGAGGACTTCCAGAATTTCCATAAGCTCCAAAGTTTTCTAGATATTGCATTTAGGTCCCCGTGCAGCGACCTAAATGTAAACTTTCTTGTTTTCTTTTCAAAACAGTACCTGACCGAGGACCTCTCTACATAACTTTCCTTTCTTTTTCTTTCTTTTATACCCCTGGCATGTAGGGGTGTTTTGGACCTATTTTTGACATAATTTTTTGTAGTTCCTTTTAGGGTAGTTACACAACTACCCCAGCAAGTTTTTCATTAATTTTTCGTAAATTTTTGTCATGTTTTCACTGTGTTTTTATTCGTCGCAATTTGTCTTCATTTTGATTTGTTTTTGTGTGATCTTCGAGCCCGTTGCTCAACCGTTTCACCTACTATATAATATCATCTATATTTCTTCTACATTTCACCTATTATATAGTAGGTAAATTGTGTGAAAAATATCACTTTGAAAAATAAATAAAAATTATAAAAGTATAAAATCAATTAAAAATTAAAAATAAAAAATTCTATAAAAATTGTAGCTTTTTCCGTGATTTCTTTAAGAAGAGATAAAATAATCACAAAAATATTTTCTCTTAAAAAAATTCAAAATACCTTATTCTGCCTCCTTGTGTTCGACCCAGGCACACTTCCCTGGTTAAATAATTAGTGTAAGGTTTTTCTTAAAAAACGATCTTTGTTTGATCGACTAGGATCCTTTTGCGGTTTTTTTACACCGACAACCTTTCCTTTTAAAAAGCCGCAAACCGATTTTTAGCCGCATCAAAATGACTCCGTTGCCGTGGAGGCGTTAGTGTATTTTGATTTTTTTACATATTTTGTGATTTTATTTTCTCTCTTCTTTTTGTTTTGATTTTCGTAGCTTTTCTTCGATTTTTCTTACGGCTTTTCTCGACTCATTTCTCGATCTTCTTTAGACCGGTAATTAATTTTTGCAGGGCCTACAGGATCAGTCGGTTTCTTAGGAATCCGAGTTAGTTGAAAGAGCAGTGGTCGATTCCTTCTTTACGAGTTAGTTGCAGAGGGCATGAATTAAGTAGTGTAATTTTGTAAAAGAGAGAGAAGAGAGAGAGAAGTTGTATTGAACTCTAGTAGAAGGGGTCCATTAAGGACATCCTGACATGTACTTCCCCACACATTTTTTAGGGGTATGATTCACCGAGTACCGTGTATTCGGGGGATCAGAGCACCCACCGTGACTTTCTCGCCTCAACGGTTTTTCCGCGGCTTTTTCGATAGATGCTTGCTCAGGTTTTTTATTCTATCTGATTGTGCCTACGTAGTTAGTCTTAGGACATGCAACCTAGGTGCATGATTTTAGGATTCTTAAAAAAAAGTAGATGTTTGATTTAAAAAACTCAAAAAAAAAATATAAAGCCCCAAAATATAATCGGGACTGCTAAAGATATCTGACCAAAAAAACATAACGGTTCATCTGATTTGGGAGATATTGAGGCTCATCGCTTCCTGGTCAAAAACCAGACTCCCTCACTTCCTGGTCAGAATATTGAGATAGACTCTTGGCTCAATACATCGAGATCTCCAATCGATTTTTCGCTAAGTTCTTACGAGAGCTTTTATTTTCCAGACAATTTTCATCAAGAATCTATATGAAATCATAACTTTTAGAATTTCACTAAATATGATGTTAAAACTAATAGAATCTTATTTGAGTCCATATATGGAGTTCGACATCTTTCATTCTTCAATAATGAAGCCATGTGGCCAGTTCATATGAATATCCTCGTTGAGGTATTCATTGAGGAATGCAATCTTGACTTCTACCTTCCAGATGTCAAAGTCAAGTTCTGTAGCTACAATTAGTAATATTTTAATGGGTTTAAGCGTGATCATTAAAAATCAAGTCTCATCGCAAATGATGTATTTTTTCTGTGTGTAGCTCTTGGCTACGAGTTATGCTGTGAAGGTATCTACTTTCTCAGTAGGTTCCCTCTTTCTCATAAAGATCCAAATTTATGAATACTTTGAACACCTCAATGTTTTCTAATGGGTAAAGGAAGAAATCTCATACCATGAATAATCATTAATGGATATCACATATCATTAATGATCATTACATTATAGAGAGTCCACATACATAAATATGTATGAGGTCTTGAATACCATGGCATATTACACCATTCCCAGAAAAGGGTGCATCAGATATTTTAACTTTGAATGCAATATTCAGAAGTAATCTGAATATTCCATCTCTTACTAGTCTATTGATCTTATCAAAAGACATATGTCCAAGGCTTGATGTCAGATAATTGTCAAATGATCTTCATCCTCGTATTGATATGTTATGGTTTACAATATTTGAAATGTTAATGAACCATTCATTAATATTATAATTTAGTATAGTCCTCTAGGTATTAGATTAATATCGAAAATATATCCATCATAACTATTTGTGATAGGTCTATTGCATAATGTATGTCCATTTCTAACAAGTTTTGAAATAAACAATTAATGTCTTCTAATATCTAGGTCATAGAGACATTCTCTAATACTGATGGCTCTACAACTAAAAATATGTAGTCTTTCTATCCAATGAAGATTGTTGCAACAATTACATCTACTCCCATGTGGATGATTGTTAGACCTCAAGATCAAAACTTTCTAGTCTTATAAAACATATGCAACCAATAGCTATTGCTATTAGAAGGAGGTGCAATTATTGGAATTTATTATTATCTAATATAATTATTGTCATTAGAGGGAGATAGAATTATAGGAATTCTGATCCACCATCTTTGAGAATCAAAGAGATATATGATTAGAAATTATGAACACTGAGATGTACAAGGAATAAAATGAAGAGAAAATGGGTCAAGGCTCAAAGTAAGCGAAAGTAAAAAGAAGTGATAAAATGGTGTAATGAAAAATGGACAAGTGCACAAATTTTTTGATCTTTGACCTTTACTAAAATCAATCAAACACAAAAGAAAGGTGAATTCACCAACATAATGCGTGAAGCCGTGAGAGTTCGACTATTTATCTTGTCAGTTTTTATTGATGTCTTTAGGAAATCTTTTCAAGCTTAGCTTAGCACCACCAATATAGGAGAGTGAGTACTACCAGACAAGCTTCATGTACTTCCCCCTTCCTTTGTAACCTATAACGTATACATATCTAAGATCCTTATTATCGGATCTGAGCTTGCTAATCAGCCAAAGAAGTAGAGAACAAGTTGATGTAGCGAATCAGATACTTCCTCTGAAGGGTAACCAGAGTAGTATGATGAGACAGGTTCCCATCATCGTAGTACCCATATGCTCAAGTAATTCTGTCCTAACCCGTAAGAGGATATGGCCCTACTCGCCAAGGCAGCAATAGGAGCGCTATTACTTCACACGCCCAAGAAATGCACAAGTTAATAAACAGGATGGGTTTTCAGATGTGATCCTTAATGTTCGTGCCTCACTCAGTCTAAAAAGTACCCGAGTACATTGTGTGCCTAAGTCACCCGAAACAATGAAGTCCATTAATCAATTTAAATTTGGTCAACATTTTTAGCGAACTGTCCCTTTTTAGGTTTCGATTTTCACTTTTTTTGAATATTTTTCAAATATAAAAGCCTACCAAATTTTTTGATTTCCTTTTATTCCTAAGTCGAAGAAAATTAGGGAAGGAAAATAGAAATGTCGATGCACATGAAATCTATGAATGCTTGCAGATTAAGAAATGAGTACCTTGATCTAGTAATTTACATGCAATATGATCCATGCATAGAATTAAAACAAATCTATATGTACGTGCGTTCAATGAAATCACTTTAGGTATCGTAATTGCTAAGAACGTGAAGACCAGATTTAATTTGGCTAATTTCAAGCATAATAGACTATAGGAACTTGAATTGCATTAGGGATTCGAACCTAGACTAATCGAGCATGCAATCTTAGAATCTAAGGGCTCAATCAACGAAGATGTAAAAATAAAATAAAGGTGAAAAAACAAAACATGGGAAGTAAAATTAAATAAAGATAATAAATAGGGAGAATAATAAATGAGAAGGCGATAAAAATGGTGTAAAAGCTGGTCGGGTCCCCCATGTGAATAAATGCTTGGTGAATTGGACCTGAATAGCCTAGGTGACTGAGAGTGTCAATTATTACAATTAATTATTCAAAAAAATTACTCACTCCTTACAAATAAAATAAAACCTAACTATGCTGAAACTATTTCTCTTCTCAATCTCTTGCTCAGTTACTACTACTCTCTCCTATCAGTTCGATTTGAATGAGTTGACCTCTACCTCGCTCGGGTGCATCGTGTCTCCTAGAAGATTCTCCCTTGCTCCGCTGGCCCTTGCAACAAAGTCAAACAAAGAGAGTGATTAGAACAATTAAATAAAATAAAAATAAGAAGACATAAAAGTTGATAAAAACTGATTAGATAACTATACATAATATACCCTAACACTAAGGTTGTGTTCCCGGCAAGGTTTTGAGAGATCGATTTACCATTTCTAACAAGGTTGAAATGATAATCTTTGTGTCGGTTGAGCAATGAATCAACAAACGTCAACCCACAATTATATTAAGTGATTAAAAGTGTTTGAGTCAAAATTTATTATAACTCTACATAAATGAGTATAGGTGTAAGCAGGTAGAGAGTCGAGCAATGGGACACAAAGGGAAGGTAGAGAATTTTTGTTAATTATTTCTAACTAATAATAATTACATTTTAAAATTTAATTTTACTTGTTTTTATGTGGGGTTTTTATTATATTTAATTTTTTTGGATTTTTTTATTTTTATCTTTTTAGTTTTAAATTTATAGTTTGCTTTTAATTTTGAGAATTATAATATAGCTTTTAGATTTTTATTTAAGTCAAAAAAAAGTAAAATGAAGAAAAATAAAATGGTTTTTCGTTATATTTTTCTCTATTTTTTGTATTTTTTATAGTTTTTTTCTAATTTTTTATGGATTTTAAAAGTTAAAAATAAGTCAAAATATTAAATATAGTAAATCGATGATATTTTTCTATAATTTTTTAATTCTTATAAGATTTTTAGGGTTTTATTAATTATAAATTTTATATTTTGTATTATTTAGTGATTTTTAGATAGTTATAGACTATAGTATAATATAAATAATATAATTTTTTGAATTTTCGAATTTAAAAATTTTTTATTTTTAAATATTAAACATGGAAATTAAGCATGTTTTTTGTATTTTAAAAATCTGAAAACCAAGTTAAATGCCTATCGAAAATTATACGTGAATAAACAAGGTTCTAGGCATAGTTACTAATTTTCCTACAATTTTTTATATAATGAAAATATTTACTATGAACAAAACACAAGAAATAAAAATACGCATCTAGTAGGAACCCATTTATAATATTTAAAATATAATCCTTCATTTAATAAGAGGTCTGTAAGGCCCATCTAATAATAGGAGGGTTAAACATGTGAAATATATAGCTCCTTACGTGGGACAACACGTGAGGTGTTTGGGGCCTATTTGTAATAACAACAGTGTGCAAGGCCCAACTTGAAATTTATACTAAAAATATTACAACGCATATTTTATTTACAATATTAAAATGAAATTACAAAAGGTTGAAAGGTATTAGTGAAATACTCCCAAGCAACTCGTGCATGGCATGTGTGACACTTATCAATATTTGAGGGCATGCCATGTAGATTTACTTAGAATCGATACCAGGGGTGGCGCACCAATTCACTATACATCAAGGGCCTGGACTAGATCTTGTGTTGAAGGTCCTTGGATGAACATGGAAGAACACTTCCCTATCCTTGCTTCGATCCTTGATTCCTCCTTCGCCCAGCATCCTCTCTCGTTATTGATCAGCTCAATTTGCACCTGGGGATCTTCACAAATGTAGGGGTCTCAGCTAGGTACAGGCCTTGTCAGAGGAGGCCTAGAGGTCAAGTCTTTTCCGGCAACTTGGGGATCTTATTTTTCGATTGATTTGGCCTCCATTTGTGTGCTCTTAAGATATAGCCTGCATAAAAAGCTTGGTGGCTTGAGGGCAAATGTCCTTGGACAAAAATGAAGTGGCTACACACATGAAATGAGTTGGCTAGACTGATCTCTGATGATGTGGTGGAGTGGAGATCTAATTCATTTATCTCGGCAAGATCAGGTTGATCATGGCATTGGGGATTGGTGGAGAATTGATGGGGAAAGAAATTGTGGCGTAAAATTATCAGAACAAGGTCTAAAGCACAAGTATATAGTAGCTAGAGCATTAAGCTATGATAAAGTTTGATCCTGATATTTATGGCTAAATTAAACTTAATTATTTAAAATAAATTACATGATTAAAATAGGAATGAAATGACGGGAAGAAAATGCTTACTAACAACTCATACATGATTCTAGAGACCGAGGAGTAGAAAACCTCGTCGAAGACAAGATCGATGACGATGGACCTCTCCTCTACCACCTTTCTCCTCGTCGACACCAATAGGGGCTACCTTCTATCACCAGGAGTCTTGCTCGCTTAAGGTATAGTGGTTATGGGGGCCATAGAGGGATAACAAGTTGGAAGGAAGGCAGAGGTGATTACCTAGAAACATGGTGGAGGAGCGAACTTCATACCGTTATTGTGTGAGGGATGAAGGGAGTTGGTGAAACCTATAGACATGGCGAGGAAGAGGGAGGTGCGTTGCATAAGAATGGTGAAGCGCTCGAGTTTGGAAGAGGCATGGATATGGCACGAGAAAATGGAGAATGACTGGATCATGAGTTCTGATAGAAAGGTAGATGGGTAGTTCGTGGGGGAGAGGTGTTGACCGGGGGTCAACACTCCATGCACTGGGATTGGGCCATGTAGGACCACATCGACCCACAAACCAATAGAACAGACTTAAAAATAAAAGAATATTCAAAAAGTAAATGGTTTTATTGAAACGTAGAAAATGATTCTTATTTTGTGAACTATTTTATGGTTATTTTTATTTATTTTTACAACCTTATTTATTAGATGTTAATATTTACATGTACATATATTGGTACATATACATGTATTTTATGTATTATATTTTTATTTTATATTTCATTATCACAACAGTGTATTTACATGTTTTATATATTTATAATATTATTTAATATGTATTTACACATTTTTATTGTATTTTTTTATTTTATTTCTGTATATAATCATTAGATGTATATACATTATAGGTACAATACACATATGCATTTAACTTTTTTTATTTATTTTAGGCGTGCTTTCAATGTTTTTATTTATGTTTTTATTTTTAATATGTATATTATAATATATACGATTATAAAAAAATATAAAGAGAGTTAAAAAATATAAGGAATAAAATATCTGGTTATTTGTAAAGATATCCAGTGCAATAGTACACCCAATAGCCGGCTTTGGTATCTTAGCTCCATTTTCGATGAAATAACCTCATTTTATAGATAATTTGATTTAAATTACAACGGAAGTTGGTTTAGTTCAATTTGAATTCTTATGGAGTAAATATTGATCAATGAAGTTTGGTACGCAACTTTTATTAGTGTATACCATGTGCACTGTGCATGATTTAGTTTGGCAAAAACTTTTATGATTTGTACATATTATTATGTACAAGTTTTGTATTGAACATTTCTATTATTTGAGGTGTGTATAATTACGAATAGAACAGTGTAATTTTATCTATTTACATAGCTTATTGTATACGAAGAATTAGGGTTTATGTGTGTATTTTTGTACAATATTTTTCCCTATTGCCCCCTACTTTATTCCTGATCAACCTAATCAACAATTGAATTGGTATAAGGGTTTAGGGTCTATAAGTATCATTGATACTTCCTTTATATTTCTTTTCTTTTCAGTATTCTTTAATTTTGGGTTTTAATCATTGGTATTTACACACTAATTCCATATCAATGTTAGTTGTTAATTTATACAAGTTAGTGGTATTTCCAAGTATTTTACTAGGGATTTAAAGCCAAAATGGAAGAATAAAGGTAGATGAACATCTATTCATCAATGAGGAAGCAAAAACTAAATTTGTTTCGATGAAATTACATGTCAAGAATATTTCCCATGTCGTTTCCTCATGATTACATGATTATAAGGTCTACCTTTTGAAGCATGACCGTGATCTCATAGCCTCTAAAGGATGAGGCCCCCTGTCTCAAGTCTAATCCAATGAAGAGCGCTTGTGGGCATGTGAATGAGACACAAGCTTCCCAAAATCCAAGGCAATGATCAGAGCGAGGAATTTTCTAATTTAATCTCACAAAATCTGACGTCTTCTTCAAGAGTACGAAGCATTAAAGAAGAGGAAGATCCATGAGAAATCAGGCCAGGAGCACCACAGCATCATGGTGACGGTTGCTCTCTCAACAAACCCAAGGTAGATACCCACTATGGGTTGAGAGAGAAAGAGAGAGCTGATGTGTAGAAAGAGAGAGAGAGAGAGAGAGTTGCTACAACAAATGCTTCAACTTTATTAATATAATGTGTGTAAAAGCATACTAGGTTTAGTCTTTCTTTTATAGAAAATTGGATGGCTAGGATGCACTCCTAATTATTTTTCAGTTATTGAGATTAAATAACTTTACTTGTACTAGATGAAAAATATAATTTAGAGATAATAAAACTTTCATTAATTCATTGCCGGACAACTCAATCTCAAAATAAATCTCATTCTCATGAATAAAACAAAAAGAAGAGAGCCACTTTCTAAGAACGAGGAAAGGAGATAGCCTCCTACCTCATTATGTGGGTGGACATCCACCATAAGATGTAGGGGGGGATTTTCTGTCTCTAATCACTTTTAGTGTAATCTCATTTCATTAAATCATTATTCATAAATTTATTTATCAACAAAATGTTACCAAATAATTTGGAAATTATTTATCATTATTGTAAATAGAACAATGATATTTATGAATCGTAATCATCTGTCCAAAATTAAATATAAGTTATATTTATATTTAATTGCTCAATGTGAATCCGATTCACCTTAATATATAAATTGTGAATAATCTTCACAATTAATTCTCTAAAGGATATTCTGTATCGTTTCCACATTATCCGTTATTATTGTGGATAGTGCTATCCACATTATTCTCATTTATTATAATTGAATCCAATTTAATTATCATAGATATATCGACACATGTCTAAATAATTTGAACCATATCCGCATTATTATGACAATTAAATACAATTTAATAATCAACAATTATCTTTATTTTCCAATGCATTGATATCATCTAATGGAACTATTGTTCAACTATTTCAACAATTATGTACCTTTTCCCTGATATTTATAGACAGGGACATGGCGATTGTATATTCCATGTATAATAACTTGAATAGAGAGATCTAATCTCACATCTAGAATTAGGAGACCTCTTAGACATGTCTTATCAAGTCAGACATAATATCTAATCTTCTCATTGCATCAAAATGATATTCAGATCCATTTCCAGCATTTGGACTAAGATTGGATAACTGGTCAGCTGAGTGGAGTTACTAAAATCCAAACCTGTTTCATCACTCCCTTGAAATCGAAGTGTCATGTTTATGCAATAGATTAACATTACATAACCCTCATGTATTCCTAATACATGTACATCGTGCATATTGGAAGACCTAAAATAAACCAAAGTTCTGATCTTATTTAAACTATCTCCTTCAGGGTTTTATCTTTAAGTTTCTCATTCAATCATTGGGAGTTTGTATTGATCATATACTTTCCAAAAACACATACCATAACTTTAAATCTAGTCTTGTTTCCATAACTAGATGACCAAAATTGGAATTTGATTTATCTCAATATCTCACGAGTGAGCTCATGTCTTCTGATTCAGTAGTGAACTTGTATGATCCCTTTGAGAGATCATATTACTCATATGCCCTTCAATGCACACCAGCTCCCCAATGTATAGACCTTGATTAGGTCATCCAGCTGGTGGTCTGCCTAATTTACATACTTAGACATATAGTAACACATCTATACTCGGTTAGATGATGTGTGCCTATACATGACAACATACAACATAAGTCTTAGTTATCTCGATCTCGCAAAGTCAACTCTCTATTCCTATGTAAAGGACTTGCGTCGAGGGGTCTGTAAAATGCAAAGGTTTGTCATTTCCTTCTCAGACTAGAGTTCCCTTCTTGATGATCACTTGATGGTGCAGTTGAGTTCTCAATCCAAATCTTTAGATATTCAACCCTGCACCAGCCTCTATGATCCATCCTTTGGATCAACAACTGTATGATACCAATATTTCCTTGTTAAATAACCCTACAAGTAATAAGGTACATGTTATGGTATTATGTTATTCCTTATTTCAGATTTAACGATATATCAACAATAATTGTTATTGCATAATGTCTTGTCAGGGGCTCACATGTTCAACATTCCCCCGCTAGCCTAAAATGGCACTAATTGGGTAATAATTTAAAACACACTCATGTGCTAATCATAATCCATATACAAACAAATAGCTTAGCCAGCTGAGTAGTCAATGTGTCTTGAGAGACTATACCAAGTCCTTTTACACACTTTCATATCTCTTAGTAATAATGCTCGCATCCAATGAAAATATTTCATCTTATGCAACCAAATCTTGGTAAAGTAGTTAAAGTGCATCGCATCCTGCTTGTTTTAGCCTTGGCACTGTTACTCAACCATTATTATAACTAGTAAGGGATTTCTATTATCCTTATCTGAATCCCCTTATGCTTGGAGATCTCTATCTCCATAGACTAATACATAGTCTTATGTCTTGTAAGGTATCTATATGTAATACTTTTATAACACTATCTACAGAGTATTAAGTTCTTAAAGATAAGACTTTGAGGTCATTATTTCTAAATCTTCGACTTTGAAGATTTTATTATTACTACAATTAAGTATTTTATCTCCATAGTAGGATTGATAATAGTTTACCGCTCCCACTGCATGGTAGAGATACGATTTTCGTACATATCATAGCATACATCAAGTTTACCATAGAAGAACAACAAGGGCATGGAGTTATAGCATTCATATTATCAACACTTTGAGGTGTTATCCCTTTAGATAGTTCAATATCATATCTTAAGGGAAAGAAGCCTTCCATAGGAATTTCCCAAGTGGAATATGTCCAAGATGCACCCTTAATGTGACGATCCCAACATCCTCTTCAATTTTCTTCAGAACAACTTCATAACTAAGATCTAAGAGGCATCCTTGAGATCTTTTATCTCAAAGGTATGTGACAACCAAACTATTACACCACTATTGTCATCATTATATATTCATATATGATTAAGTTTTATCTACATTTTGCATGATGAACATAATAACATCCCACTAAGCTTTACATGGTACATCAAGTTCTGTCTGAAGTCATAACCTTTATAATTTCATCAAAGCTAATATTACAACTACGAGAAGCTTGTTGTTTGAGTTCAGATATGAACTTTCTTAGCTTAACACTCGGCCTTCAACAACTATGAATCATGGAGTCTATTTCAAATGAATATCCTCATTGAGGTATTCATTGAGGTATGCATTATTGATTTCCATTTTCCAAATGTCATAGTTAACTTGTCTAGCTATAGTTAGTAATATTCTGATAGGAATCATAGTCACAGAAGAGCAAGTCTGATCACAAGTGACGTCCTCTCTCTGTGTGTGGCCATTGGATACGAGCCGTGCTTTGAAGGTCTATAACTTCTTATCAGGTTCTTGCTTTCTCTTAGAGATCCATTTACACCCAACAGTTTGTTACCCATATGAGCTCGAGGCAAACCATTCCTACAATAAATGTTATTATAATACTTGATTTATAAGTAAAAGTTATTGGTTTAATACACACCCTTTTTGAGATTAATTGAATGAATACACTATAAGGTCCCTTAGTACAATATTGGTAATGTACCATGGCCATCTTGACAATCATACAGTTGTTGATTTAATTGATTGAATCAAAGAGGCTGGTGCTTGGATGAAAATCAAAAGAGTTAGATTTAGGACTCATCAAGCATAGTCTAATGATTATTAAGAGATGATCTATAGCTTGATTAGGAGATGTCAATACTTTCTCTTTTGGCTGATATCTGACTGACCTCTTGGTGCATGTCCTTTGCATATGAATAGAGATTCATAGGTATCAGATTAATATGGTCAAAGAGTTGACTTAACGGGATCGAGATAACCAAGTCCTATGTCGTATGTTGTCGCGATATAGGTACGCATCCTCTGACTAGAGAAAGATGTATTGCTATTTGTCTGAGTATGTACATTTGGTTGAGCGATAGGTTGATGGCCTAATCAAGGTCTATACACTAGCGAATTGGTGTGCATACAAGGGCATATGCGTAATATGATCTCTCAAAGGGATCATATAGATTCACTTGTGAATCGGAAGACATGAGCTCACTCAAGAGGTATTGGGATCGATCAAATTCCATGCATGGTCGTCTTTCTTTGGAAGTGTGACAAGAATTTGTAGGTATGATATATGCTTTTGGAAAGCATATGATCGATATCAGCTCCCAATGATCGAATGAGAAACTTAATGATAAAACCCTAAAGATGACAATGTAAATTGTTCTATGTCTTTAGGATTATTATAGGTCTTCTAGTATGCTAGATGTACAGGTATTAGGAATACCTGAGGGTAATGTAATCATAAATGATTCTAAAACCATGACGATTCCATTTCGTGGGAGCGATGAAACATGTCTAGATTTTAGTGACTTCTCTCAATAGAGAAGTAATCTAATCTTGGTTCGAGTTTTAGACGTAGATCTGAATGTGATTCAGATACAATGTAAAGATGACATTTATGGTATTGATTTAATCAAGCTTCTATAAGAGGTCCTTGAGATCTGGATTTGAGATGTGATCCCCATATCCAAGTCACTATATGTGGAATGTACAATCACCCTGTCCTTGTCTCCAAGTATCCTAGGAAAAACCACATTATTCTTGAAAGAGTTTAAGAATAATTCCATTGTTAAAGTATATCCAAGCAATGAGAAATGTATAATCAAATGTGATTTAATTACCGTGAATAATGTGAATTTAATTCATATTATTTTGATGCATGACGATGTTTATCCAAGATAATTAAATATGAGTTAATTATTACGGATATGAAAATTGTGGATAGCAGTATTCACATTATTCATATATATATATATATATATATATATATTGTAAATATGATTGATAATATATAAGAGAGAGCTAATTGTAAATAAAATTTGCAAATTAAATGTTGATGTGAATTGGATTCACATTCTGTAATTAAATGAAAATGTAATTTAAAATTTATTTTGGGTTGTGAATTTAATTCACAATTTTTTCATGGCATCATTGCAATGTTCACAAAATAATTGTGAACTATATTTTATGGAATTATGTACAACAAATATTGTTGTAAATATTGAAGATGTAAATGGGATTTAAAAACCATGAAATAGGAAAGAGGCAGTCACCCTTGCTTAAGGACAAGGTGGACGGCCACAACTCCTTGTGGAAATTGGTGGTCGTCCACTCTCCTTATCAAAGGAGGATAACCTCCTTCCTATTTCTCCAAGGAATTAAAATTAATTTATATTGATTAGTTTTCAATATATTTTGATTAACTACTTTAATTTTTGTTGTGTTTAATTACAAAATCATGGCAATTGAGAGAAACACAAATCAATGTGAACCATAGTATTTGTGTTGTCCATGGATTGAGATCCATGGTCTCCCAAAATATTATATAAGGGGAGGCAACCCTAGCTCTTCTTTACACAAAACAATTGAAAGGGCTCTCGCTCTCGTATCACATGCCATCTATCTCTCTAAGTGGGCGTCCACTTGGAAATTCTAGAGAGATATTGCTATGTCGTTGTATCACCGCCTTGACTACTAGTGAATCTCTATTTCCTTTGATGCACCTTGCTCGTGAAGAAGATGTTGGACCTCATGAGATGATATTAGGAGTTTCATAGCTTAAATGAATGCTTTAGATTGTGAGAATCATGTGGTTCATACCCCGTGCTCACAAGCGTCTCTCTAATCAGATCAGTCTTGAGACAAGCGGTCTCTTACGTTAGAGACTACCATTACAACAACGCTTCAAGAGGTAATCCTTAATATTGTCTGTGGCTTTATGAAACGATACAAGAAATGTTCCTGGATCATGTGGTTTCATCATTTATTTTTTTTAATGTCTGCTACATCGAGCAACTAGTACAACTAGTCGCTCCGATCGAACATGATGTGAGCATTTTGATTTTGTGATGCACTTAAGGATCATTCCATATCCTTAAAGTGGTATCAGATCCTTTCTCAAGGTCTTGGATATGATCAAATACCCTTGTCTATCAAGGTTTATGACATGGATGTGCGGGAATTAGTGTCTTTATATTGGATGCAAGATTCGAATCATTTTTTTTCGCGTGATTAAAAGCCAACTGCTTGTGCACTGTTTGGATGTGTTTTTTGGTTACTGAAATATATTTAGAATGTCTAATTATGTCCAAAAAATAGTAAACTTAATTTGTACCAAACTGCATGAAGCTGATTCGAATCACCATGAAAAAATGTTTTGCTTGTATTCATGGATCGCTAAGAAAAATATTTAGTTATTGTTTTCTATCATGAAATGTGAAATAATAACTTTATTTAAATTTAGAATCAAACCAGCAAACTTCTCAAAATTATTTTACGTGATCCTGACTCCATTTGCTCTAGATATTCCATATTTAGTGGAGATAGGCCGTAAGATGATTAGATCCTCAAAACTCTTTACTTAATTTATTTATAATTCAATGAAAATAATGAAAATTATGAATTGTCCTTGATTATATATGATGCCTAATAATTTTGAAAACAATTGATTAATTATCATAGGCCAGTTAATGAATGTTCCATGAAAACCCTAGTTTATCCTACAATAGTTTTAGGACAATCTCTACATCTAAAACATTGTTACTTGAATAGGAACAAGGATTTATTTAGGAAATCTCCTTGTAATATTATCCAAAAAGGTTGTGATAAATAATATATGGTATACTTCGATTGTGCTATCGATTAACATCTCAAATACAATATGATCAAATCACATTATCCTAACAGGAGGAAGATATAGTGTCTTGTTAGGGATCATTGGGGTAGCAGGGTGCTATATGAGCGATCTGTCCCACATCCTGTGTGTAATGTCCATGACACTGGGTATGGAAACGATAATGCTTGAAGATATCATGGTATATTTTTATCTATTTCCTAAAATTTGAATAATATGTATTTTGATGTTAAACCATCCTATCATGTAACAAAAAAATTAATTTGTTGGTTGATTAAATTGGATTGATAATGGATTTAATATGATTAAATCGATTATATCAAATTAGAAATACTTTATTATGAATAAAGTTGTATTTCCCTTGGATGAATTAATCATGAATACGATTCATAACGATTAATTAGAATTTGAATATGATATGGAGGATCAAAAAAGTTACATCCATGATCTCCCGTCAAGGTGAAGGGTTCTATCGATGGGGATTGTATGTGGGAGACACCTGTCTGAAGTGACATCTCCTGCATACAAGTGCATCTAGATCAGGCTCTTTTCTTCTCAAAAGAATAAGGTCGTATATGTAGTAAATCCAATTTCAAGTCCTCATATTATTGGGGCAATATTGGATTGCGTGTAGTGAGTTCTAACCATGTCGATAGTCGGTTCAATTAACAACGGGTCAAGATTGAATTAGGAGTGGTGGGTCCAGGCGTTAAAGATCGAATTGTGAAATGCATGTACAACTTGCAAGGCGGAATGTGTTCCTGCTTCTTTTTATACAAGTTACAAGTTCTCATATTATTGGAACCTATCAATGGTAGAAAAGGAGATCCTGGTTCTTGCTAGATATACCAGTAAGTATATTTCTTGCTTTAAAAGTGGTTAAGGGAATGAACTTATAGAGTTGAAAAGGCATGACTAATTTGATTAAAAATCCTTAATCAAAGAATTTAATATTGAATATGTAATTATTTTTACGTTATAATATAGTGCGTTATTTAATTTCTGGCAATGAAGTCCATGAACCATCTCATAGGCTCCTGGAAGTCAATTAGTTGACCTAACCAAATTACTCGGATTGGATCCGTAATTTGGATCTTGCCTCTCTGCGGATCGCTTCTCTTATATGTTATCTAAGAACAAGTATACAAACCCTAAAACACTATAAAAATTAAAGTTCAATAAAGAATATGATGAAGATCATACATTGGCTTGATGTTATATTCTGGGATCTCTCACTAATTTGCTTCAGAAGCAACTTGTAGAGACGGAGACCTTCCAGGATTTAACTCTTAATCTCAAGGAGATGCTCAGTGAAGTCATTTGTACCTAGTGTTATAATGTTATGAAAGAGCTTATTCGTTGCATGATGTAGGAAGGCACTTCGGTTTATGAGCATGTACTCAAAATGCTTGGGTACATGTTTGACTTAAAAACTCCTTGGGTAGAGATGGATGCAGAAATGCAGTCTAACTTCATTTTGCTGTCACTATTCAAGTCTTTTAATAACATTGTGGTAACGTACCACATTAATAAAATAAAATAAACTAATGTTTAAATCATAGCTTCATTAAAGTCTATAGATGATGTAATGAAGAAAGAGAATCCCACTGTTAGTGCAATGGTTGCACATGTCGAAGGGAAGCATAGTCAGAAGCAAGGATCTCGGAAGGGCCCGACCTAGAAGAGAAAGAAGAAGAGTGAAGGTGATGTCTCATCTTCTATTGCTTCTGCACTAGTGACACCAAAGAAGAACGATATGTGTCATCACTGCCAGACGCTGGTGCACAAGGAGTGTAACTGCCCAGATTACCTGAAGTCTGCTGACTAAGGTAAATCCCTAACAGGTATAAATTCTACTTTCATCATTGAAACCAATTTTCTCATAGGATGAGAAGGTAGTTGCGTCATCAATTCTGGTGCTTCTGTTCATGTATGCAATTTGTTGCATCAGAAAACTAGGAATCTTGATGAAGGGGAGATAGTCATCCAGATGGGATCTGATGCAACTATTGCAACAGTCACCGTCGGGATATGTTAACTATCATTATCTAGTGGAAGGATCCTAGTACTTAAGGAATGTATTTACGTTCCATATGTCAAAAGGAAATTAATATCTACATCTAAATTAGTTAGAAGTGGATATTCGTTTATGTTCTGTAATAAGCTTGTCATATATCATTCTGATAAATATATCGCGGTAGGTGTTCTAACTTCTGGTAGACTCTATAAATTGTGCATTGATAAAAATGTCATGAATGTTACTGACTAATAAAAATCCTAAAAGAACCAGAGAGGATGGAAATCATTCTAACATGATTTGGCATCAAAGGCTTGGTAATTTATCTATTGATAGGATCAATAAATTGATAAAGGATAGACCCTTATATTTTCTATAGGTCCAATCTTTGCCTACCTGCGAACATTGTATTCGAGGTAAAAGGACTAGTATGTCATTTCATAATAGGGTTACAAAATGTGATGGTATTCTTGACCTAAAACATACCGATGTATGTGGTCCCTTCTGTAACGTGACCTCCAATAGATATTCATATTATTTAACATTTAATGACCACTCGTGATACGAGTTTATCTTCCTACTATGTCATATATTCGAAACCTTTGAAATGTTCAAAGAGTTCATAGCTTTGGTTGAGAACAAAACTAATAGGAAGATTAAATGGATTCAATCTAACTGAGGTGGCGAGTACCTCTCAGATGAATTTAAGGAATGTCTCAAAGAAAGGAATTGTCTCCAATCTCACTCCTCTTGGAACTCCCTAATTTAATAGAGTTACTGAAAAATGCAACATGACTGCAATGGACGTGGTTCTTTCAATTATGATTATAACACATTTACCTCTTAGTTTCTGGGGATATGTAGTAGGGACTGCAATAGATATCCTGAACAAGATTCTTAACAAGTCTATACCAAAGACTCCTCCCGATCTTTGGCATGGTACCATATATAATGAGAGACACTTAAGGATTTGGGGTTGCTTACTCCATGCGAAGAACATAGATGCAAGTAAGATAAAATCTCGGACTCGAGTATGCTACTTCATTGGGTATTAAAGGACAGTAATAGATACAAACTTTATGACCCGGAGACATAAGGTATTTGTCTCTAGAGATGTAAAACATATGGAGAATGACTTCCCTAAGAGTCAAGATAACAACTAAGTAAAGGAACTCATTGAATCCCCTGAGGATACTGAGTTTCCAAAACCAGAAACTAAAGAAGTAAATGATGATGTAATACCCGTACAACTTCGAAGGAGTTCAAGGGTGGTTGCACCATCTGAAAGGTAGAGATTCTATGTGTTAAGTGAAACTGATAATGATGCAGTATCATTTGATGAAGCACTTGCATATCTTGAAATGGATAAATGGATGCTAGCAATGAAGTCTAAAACAGACTCCATGCATAAGAATGGTATATGGACCCTAGAGGATCCACCTATAGAGGTAAAACCCATTGGGTGCAAGTGGATCTTAAAGAGAAAAAGGAGACTTGGTGGGAAGGTAGAGACTTTGAAAGCATGGCTTGTAGCCAAAGGCTTCACACAGAGAAAAGGCATCGACTAGGATGAGACATTCTCTCTTATGGCTATGCTTAAGTCCATCAGGGCACTACTAGCTATAGCTACATATCTTGACTATGACATCTGGCAGATGGATGTCAAGATGGCATTCCTCAATGGATACCTCTAAGAGGGTATCTATATGGAGCAACCTTGGGGCTTCATAATGGAGGAAGGCAAAGTATGCAAGCTGGAGAAATCCATTTATGGGCTCAAACAAGCTTCTCCAAGCTGGAACATCATACTCGACGAAGCCATAAAGAGTTATGATTTTCGTAAAATCTTGATGAACTGTGTTTGTAAAAGAAGCTTAGTGGGAGTGAAATTGTGTTCATCATGCTTTACGTAGATGACATCCTTATTATTAGAAATGATACATGGATGATGACCAGAGTTAAGATTTGGCTATCCCATACTTTCGAGATGAGTGATCTTGGAGAAGCCTCTTACACATGGGGTTCGAAGCTGTTCAGATCTTGAGAAAAGAGGATCTTGGGATTGTCATAACATGGCTATGTTAAGAAGATCTTGGAGAGTTTCCATATGGAGAACTCCAAGAAAGGCTTCCTTCCCTTAAGACACGGTATCCACCTGTTTTAAGTGATGGCTCCTCAAAGTGTTGAGGAAAAGAAAGCCATGACTAGATGCCCCTATGCATCAGCTATAGGAAGCTTAATGTACACAATGATGTGAACAAGGCTAGATATATGTCATGTAGTGGGAGTGGTAAGCCATTACAAATCCTGCTATGGAGAGCAACACATGAATGCAGTGAAGAACATCTTCAAGTATCTAAGATGGACGCAAGATTACATCTTGGTCTATGGAGAATATGATCTTTATGTCTTAGGATACACAGATTCAGACTTCCAGTCAGGTATTGATGATCGAAAATCGACATCAAGGTTTTTGTTCCTGTTGAACGGTGGTGCTGTGAGCTAGAGAAGCAAGAAGCAGGACACTACTACCTATTCAACAATAGAAGCCAAATACATTGTTGCACTCATGAGTCGACCTAAGTGGGTATATTAATAGATACTCATTGTAGCACGACACTCAGCCAATTATGAAAAACCGAATAAAATATCTCTGTGAAGAGGACTCGATTTTTAATTTATATCCCGGGCAAGTCTGGGGTCGAACACAGGGAGGTAAAGGAACAACTTTGGATTAATTCAGAACACGTAGCTCTAGATCTCCAGTTGTTTTTTTTTGCATTTTATATTTTTAATGGAATATAAAACCAAATGCAATTAGACTAGGTTTATATGAAATCAATCAACTTAGCCTATTTAATTTTAATGTAAATTTTATGCAATTTAGCCAAGTTATATTTTCCTTGAAATCTAATCCAATGATGAATGCAAAACACATTTTCTGGAATATTCAGAGTTAAAATGCAATAATGAAAATGCACACTTTTTATTGGTTTTTATGTAATTTTTCACACAATAAGAATGCAAAAATTATGAAAATTTTATTGAAAGTTAAACATGATGAAATGAAGCTATATAACTTTTTTGGAATTTTTCGAGAATATATGAATTTTTTATGATTTTTTAATGAAAATAAGTTAATTCCTAGTAAATCCACAATGTCTTATCCAGAAAGAGAATTATATCAAAAAGTTATTTATATATGCAATCTAAGATATTGGAATTTTGCAAAAAATAATGTATGTGGATTTAATTAAAAATCATTTACTAAAATAATTCACTAATTTATTTCATGCGTAAGATACATTAATTTTAGTTGAAATTTGAATATATAATAAATCACATAAAAACATATCATTTCTGATTTTTGGGGAATTTTAAAGCATCCATAAAATAAATATGACTTTAATACCTCACAATGGGTAATATAAGAAATTTCTCACTAACACAATTATAATAATTATCCAATTGTCATAAAAATCCTATTAAATATCAAAATGATAAAGAATTAGTTCCTCAACAACATGATATTTTTCTTTAAAATAAACGATGTAAAAGATTTCCAAATTAACACATGAACATATGGGTGTTTATGTAAGTTTAGAAATCAAAATTTGACGAACAGAAAATGCACAGGGGCATTTTGCAAGTAAATACAGCTGACAAAATAAAAATGCAGTTTTTATAATATAAAAAAATACTAAAAACATAGGAACCTTCTTTGTTCACCTTCGAAGATGGGGCAATTAGGGTTGGATGGGGCGACGAGCTCGCACAACCGCTTGGGGCGGTCGTCGGCACATCGATTGGTCAGCGCGGGAGGCGAGGATGGACGGAGGCTCCAATGCGGGCGAGTTGGGGTAGAACTAGATCACCGTGGAGGAGGGAGAGGTGCGGGGTGGCACGCTCGCGCGACCGTAGGAGGAGGACACGGCTACATGGGTTGGTAGCATGCCGTTGGGGGTGGCTGAAAGGGGAGGAGTAAGGGTGTGGTTGGAGGGCTCGCACGAGGAGGAGGCGTGCAAGGAGGTTAACGCAGATGGCGTCGAGCGGCCACGGGCACGGGAGGGGTGTAGGGCCTACGCGTAGAGGTTGTTGGTGCTGGGGAAGGGCGGCCGCATGCGGTGCAGCAGGAGAGGCTGCTAGAGGCTGGTGGAGCAGCCACCTAGAGGGGGTGTTCGCTAGAAGCTGGAGGGGGTCGTGGTGGCTCGCACTCCTGGTGGTGTTGGTGATAGAGGGCCACGCACGTAGCGAGCGGCGACTGGCAGTGTTGGGTGGCGAGGACGAGGATCAGTGAGGGAGAAGTGGGAAATGTCGCTTGCTACTTCTCCTATTTGTTTTATTATTTATTTTTTCTTATTATTATTTTTGTTTTGCTACTATGATTTTTAATTGTTTTTCGGGAACAAACAACACAAGGAAAATAAACAATGGGTGATGTGGTGGTGATTGCGAAAATGGTAACGATGGAAACAAATGAGGATGATGATGTGGTGGTGTGATAAAAATGATTTGGTGGTGGAAATGAACGAAGATGAACAAAACACAAAAAATAGATGTTAGATAAAAAATGCCAAAGTTGAGATAGAGAATTTACATGTGGTTCGTCAGATTTGTAGAGCAGCTACGCTAGACTCCTGTCGTGGCCTCGATCCGATTTGGTGAAAAAATCGGAGAAGCTATGCGAGTTTGACAGAAAACTCGTGACACATCAATGATGGTTGCCGTGGATCTCGCCTGAAGGAGGTCGTCGCTTGAGGAGGATGCTCAGTCGCTGTTACTGACAAATGCACTCCAAGCTCTCTCCTTTTTATCTAAGAATGACGGGTAAAGGGAAAATGAAGAAGAAGAGAGGGAAAAAAAGAAGAAGAATGGGAAGTTGGAGAAAAATTAAGGTGGAGAAAAAGGAGTTGAATGGGAGGATAGAAAAGAAAATGGAGTTGAATGGAAGTTATTGTAGAGAAAGAAAAATAAATAAAAGAAAAGAAAGTAAAGTAGGCTCCTAAAAAGAGAGAAAAAATAAAAGAAATGGAAAATATACCTAAAGATCAAGAAAATAAAATGCAACAAACAAACAATATGTACACATTTTTTTACTTTTCTAATTTTAATTTTTTTATGTTATTAATAAAAGAAATTTATAAAATAAAAAATAATAAAATACTAGAAATAAAATAAAACACAAACTTATTTTTTGGATTTGTTAAGACATGAGAAAAAGTAAATAAAAATGAGAAAAGAAAATATGTACATTATATACAAAGTCACCTTGCCTTATTTTTAATGATAAAACATTTTTTGAGATTTTTCTAATTCTGTAGTTTTAATATAGAACAAAGAAATTAATAGAAAAATAAATAAATAAATAATGGTCAGATTTGTACAAGAAAAAAATCAAAGTCAAATTTATTGTATTATGTTACAATATACAACGAGGTATCAAAACTCAAATTTTGCAAATGGGCTCCGATTTTAAAGAAACCACTTTCAGTGGATAGATAGTTTTCCAACTTAAACTTTAAAAGTGAGTTTTATGAATTTGGAGTTCATACAGAGCAGGAATTTGGCTGAGAAGTTGGACTTACGGCTTTTTCTCTTTGAGATCTAGGAGTATTTATTTACGGTGATTTGTTTATATTTTTCTTTTTTATATACATTTTTTATAAACAACTCAGAGAAAGAGTTAGTCGAAAAGGAGTTGAAATAAAATTATTAAAAATACAGGAAATTTAGGCTATTTATAAGTAAAAAATTCCTTTATTTTATGGCTTTTTATTATTAATTTATTTTGTACAATATAATATATAATAATTAGTGTAATTTGTTTACAAGATTCGTTTTATTGATTTATTTATTTTATGGATATTTATTTGAAGTTTTACTCAGAGATTTTGCTAAGATCAATATATTAAGATGATGCATCGTGGATTCATCACCCCCTATACAAAAACTTTGCTAGTCCTCGAGCAAAGAAATAATGAATAAGTTAGATTAACCCCTAATTATGCATGTGAATACAAGACTTTATCCATTGAAGAACTCTTGATTTTAGTGATCCAAAAATAGTAAGATGAACCAAGCTCTAGTCAAAAGGTATCCAATTTCCCTAATCATCTGACTCTCTCTATATACATATATAATATGGATATGACATAAAGTGTGGACTGCAATCACAAAAGTAGAGTCGCAACGTCACCCATGGTTTTGGTCCAATAGACTCTCCAAGAACTTGAATCCTCAACACTAGGCAATAAATAGTTTCTTGCATCCAATCCACCATCTCTTTAGTTGTCGGATCTAAAAGTGTAAATGGAAGGCCTGTTGACGGAGGGCATAGGATTGTGTCATTTCTTTTCTCCCTCTCATTGGAACAAGGATCTTCTCGAGTGCCATATTAACTCAACACATGTATTTTTTGGTTGATGATCAGTGCGTTCGTCAAGAGAATTTAGAGTCGTCTGCACTTGTTTTCCTCGGAATATACCAAGGTGTGCCTTTTTTGATTACCTATCGTACGTCCTGCCCCTAGACTTGTAGCATTTACGATGCAGAGCCCTTTTTGGGTGCTAGCCGGACTCTTGGTCCTTATAGCGGTGGTCCAAGTGGACACTTTCAAATGGTTGGGAGTGCTCGCCTTTTGAGAAAGCTCTTTGTATTTGACTTTGTAGTTTAGAGATTTTTCTTTATTTCTTTTTTATCTTGAAATGTGGCTAGCTCTACTGCTTTTAAAAAGTTGGCGCACACTGGTAAACAATTTTCAGATTTCATCACACCCCGACACATAGGTAAATGTCAAGAGATAGTATAAGAGCCATGTTCTCATGCTAGTTAAAGGTGCTGACCCTCAGGTTTCATGAAGCCTTCATTGATTTTATCTCATCCTCGAGCATCATAAAATCAGGTCAAAACTCATATCCCTAATCCTAGTTCCTCACGTAAAATTTCAACTCAACTCATCACAACTACAGTCGTGTATGTGAGGTGTTGATTATATTCTTAAGTTAGAGACTAAGTGTACAATATAGCACACAAATCATTCAAGATGTGAATAATGACTAGGGCTGGTTAACTTAAAATCTCAAGATCTTATAAACCAAGTGTTGTTAAACTTCACTAGTCTTGTGTGAATGTGTAAGTGTCAGGGACTAAATCAACACATTAGTTAAGCTTTTTTGACATTTTGATTTTTGTGATTTTTTTAAAAAAGAAATAAAAAATAATTTTTTATTATTTTTTTGAAAAAGAAAGAAAAAGAAGAGTTTTTTTAAAATGTTTTTCCTTTTTTATTTTTTTCCATTTTTTAATGAAATGGTAAATAAGAAAGGATACACATTTTTTTAAAAAAAGTATTTTTTTTGAATTTTTTTGAAAAGAAAGAGGAATAAATTTTTTGGAAAGTTTTTTTGAAGAGAAATTTTTGGAAAATATTATTGATTTTTTTTCAAAAAAGTGTATATTATTGAAGATATTATTGAATTTTTAAAAGATTTTTTTCAAAGAGATTAGTTTTAGTGAATTTTTTTGTCAACTCTTATTGGTAGTCCTAATTTTGAGGTCGATTATCACTTGAGTAATCCACCAAACATGACACGCTGAACGATCAGTCTCGATTTGCTTTTAACCTAAGTTTCAAAACCAAGTGGATGTGAGTCAAGAATAATCGATGCAAAAAATGAAATCAATGACACATGCCTAATTTAGAAAGACTTACAGTGATCCTCACACTCGACATGTGGGATGCAACATAGAATTTGAAATTTTATACTATATGAGATGCAAATGAGAAAATTGTTCCTTGACAGATAGTTCTAATAGCGAGTGATGAACAATTTAATTTGGACTAATAAATCTATGGTCCAAGTGTGTCTCGTTAAATGTGATGTGTGGTACTAAATATTACGAGCATAAGAAATAAAAATATTCTAGTAAAAATGCTCTAAGAGCCATGAGTTCAAGTCCTATTCTACATCAATAAAACACATGACCATGAACGGGTCAAATGTTCAGTCTTGATAACACGCGCCTGCTCTCAAACAAGAACCACTATAAAGAGCGAATTACTTAATGCTATTTCATCACAATAATTACAAAAATATACAAAAAATGAAAATGCTCTCAAAAATAAATTAAACTGTCTTTGATCTTCAGCAGTCGGTGCATGTAACGTCAGTCAGCCTACGATGCATTCCAAGTCCACCAGACTCTCACAAGGAAAAGGAAATTTATATTAAAGAGATAACAATAAAATATCTACAAAAATGAGCAAAAAATAATTGAGAGGAAAGAAGGGAACAAAAAGATTAATTACAAAGTGGCTCGGGGGTCAAACAACCCGAGTGAGAGAAAACCTAAATCTAATTTTCTAAATTAAACCCTAAGTTGTTTGCCTCCCAGCAATGGAGCCATCTGATGAGTCAGCCTAAGTGGTTATATTAATCGGTACTTGTTGTAGCACGACACTCAACCAATTATGCAGAACCAAATGAAATGTCTCTGTGAAGAGGACTCCGTTTTTAATTTATATCCCGGGCAAGTCTGGGGTCAAACACAAGGAGGAAAAGGGACAACTTTGGGTTAATTTAGAACACTTAGCATTAGGTTTCCAATTCTTTTTAGATTTCTTATAATGGAATATAAAAGCAAATGCAATTGGACTAGGTTTATAGGAAATCAATGAACTTAGCCAATTTAATGGGAAATTGGTCAAATTTATCCAAGTATATTTTTCCTTGAAATTTAATCCAACGATGAATGTAAAATGTATTTTTTGAAATTTTCACTAATAAAATGCAATAATAAAAAATGCACACTTCTTATGCATTTTATGCAATTTTTCACACAAACAGAGTAAAAAATTTATGAAAATTTTACTGAAAGTTTAACATGATGAAATGAAACTATAGTAATTTCATGGAATTTTTGAAGAATATATGAATTATTTTATGATTTTTTAAGAAAATAGAGTGATATTTAGTATTTAATTCCTAATAAATCGACACTATCAATTTATTTAAAAAGCAAATTATATCAAAAAGGTACTTATATATGCAATCCAGGAGAGTTAGAAATTTGAAAAAATATAGTGTGGATTTAATTAAAAATAATTTACTAAAGTCAGTCACTAATTTATTTCTGGCAAATGATATGTCCATTTTAGTTGAAATTTGGATATAAATTAAATCACATTAAATCACATCATTTTCGATTTTTGGGGAATTTTATAGCATCTGTGAAATAAATATGAATTTAAGACATCACAGTGGGTAAAATAAGCAATTTCACACTAACACAATTTTAGTAACATACACAATGCTCATAAAAATACAATTAAATATCAAAATGATAAAGATTTATTTCTCAACAATATGACATTTTTCATTAAAATAAATGATGCGAAAATATGTCCAAATTAATGCATGAAGATAGTGGTGTTTATGCAATTTCAGAAATTAAAATTTGACAAACAAAACATGCATCGGGGTGTTTTTTGCAAATAAATAAAGCTAAAAAAATAAAAATGATATTTTTATTATATAAACAAAATAAAAAATATTGGAACCTTCTTCGTTCCCCTTCGAAGATGGGGCGGTTAGGGCTAGATGGAGCGTCGGACTCACGCGACTTCTTGGGGCGGTCATCGGCATGGCGGTTGGTACGCACGAGCGGTGAGGATGGATGATGGCTCCGCTACTGGAAAGTTGGGCAGGAACTACAACGTCGTGGAGGAGGGAGAGTGATGAATCTCCATTTCATCACCTTTATTCTATCATTTTGGCCCTAAAAACCCCAGCAAATGCATGTAAATAGCATCAATTTGTACATAATAGCATTCATTATTTTATTTATTGTACATAGAATAAGGTTTTTAATGCCAAAATTATAGAATAAAGAGAAGAAAAGAAAAAAAGGAATAAAATATTGCAAATATTTATGACCCGAACCCCGAGACCAAGGCCATCATGGAATTGGTAGACAAGGAATAAAGTAGGGGGAGATACAGGCCAATGTACAATAAACACCTCATTCATTAATTCATTTATTTATGCATTTTTTACTCCTATTTTGTATATAATCATTTATACATCAAATAAAGAAACTTTGTTCATAAAAGTTGTAGATAATAATGTAAATAAAAATACAAAATTTAGTTTGTACAAAAATAACACACAGTGTACATTTTATACCCAGAAGAAAAAGCCAAAATCTCAACTTCACAGACCCATATCTTGCAAATAAAAACTCCAAATCACCCAAACTCACCTTTAATTGTATATAGCTTTCCCTGAACTATTTAATAAAATTGGTTTCATAATTTTTGGAGTTCATCTATAGAAGTTAGGTTTTTGGCCCACTTTGTACATAAGACTGATTAAAATATTCTTTTTATTCATTATTTATTATTATTTCTATAAATTTATATTTTTAGAATATTGTAAATAATGTATATAGTACATGTACATATTTGAAATTAAAATAAAACCAAAAAGAAATTTTAAAATAAAATAAGTCTATAAGCTACATAGACAAAATACCTATGTTAAGAAAGTAAATAAATAAAAAGATATTTTATTCTTTATTCATCTATATTTTTATACTAATGTATATATTATATATAACTTATTAAAAACACAAATCCAAAATAAAAACAAACAAAATTCATCAAATAACTAAATTATATATAATATATAGGTAAAATACCTATAAGTATACTTACATATGCATAAACACATTTATTTAAAAATGTAAATAAACTCATAAAAATTAAATAAAAATATATTTAGACTCATAAAAATAAGTTATAAATTTATAAAATAAGAAAATAAAATAATAAAATAAAATAAACAAAATAAAAATAAATATATATAAATATACTTATAAATACATTATTTTAATAAAACCGTAATAAAATACTTCAAAAAAATAAATAAAAATCATAAATAAATACTACATTAATTTATAAACATTTTTTATTTTATAAGTAAATTCTAAGTAATTCATTTAACATGTGTAATAAATGGGTCAAGAATCGACTGATGTGGGCCAATCAGGGGCCAGGGAGGGTTGACCTTCGGTCAACTCCCCCTGCACCTCTGACTCCCGTCAGACGTGTCTTTTCCCCCAATTTCGTGCATTTTTCCCGCTCGCCTTAGTGCTCAGTCACCGTCGATCTCTTCACAGATTTTTCGCTCTGATCTTCCATGATTCTCGCCGTCTACTTAGATCGCTTGTACAAACCACCGATTACTTGATTTTAGCCGGTTAAAAAGGGTGCTTCCTTCGATTATAAATAAAGAACCATCTCCTCCTCCGCAAAATTTGGTCAGCCCCAACCCATTTTCTTCCTCGCATTCAGTCCCAGGTGTGCTCCTCGTGACAGGAGGATGCTGCCGGCACGTTGAATCGGTTGGAGATGGAGGTGGTTGCACCCACGGCGGCGCTCCGGCATCCACCTTGCTCCCTAGAGTTCCTTCAGGTATAAGAGCTGCGCGTTTACATTTTTAGGTAGATTTTTATTCCCGCATTTTATTCCTGTCATTTATTTCGCATTTAGAATAGTAGCTTAGCGTAGAATAGGTAATTCGAAGTTCGCCGGAGCTCAGCTCCGGCGACGTCTCCACAGCACCCTCGTTGTTTTCCCGACTCATTTTCACCTTCGTTCTGTTCCCCACCATCTTCTCCACCTTCTGGCCACCTTGTCCAACCGGATTCCCTTCTGGATCCGCGAATCGAAGCTCCTCCACCGCCTTCCGTCGGAGATTCACCGCCCATCGTCATCCCCTCGCTTCCAGCTTCAAACCTCGGGTCGAGGAGCATCGCCTCGAGCCCCTCTACCTTTCTGTGCAGGTTAGGCGAGCTAAAACAGGCCCGGAGACAAATCAAAAGCGGGCGGAGGTACCTGGAGCTCCGCTTCTTCTTCGAGCTCGTGGCGGCGCTCCAGTGCCCCTCCGTCCGATCAGACCCTCCAGCAGCTAAAGGACCCAGCCAGGAAGCTTTCTGGACCTTCAGGAGTTGCAAAGATCGGTTGGAGAGCGAGATCAAGGAGGAAGAAGCTCGCCTCGGCGAGCGTTCTTCCCTGTTCTTCCAAGCCAGCTCTTCACCGTTGGATGAAGACGAAGGCCCCAGGTCATAGCTCAGTCGTCCGATCCTCCCGCACGCAGACCGTCAGATCATCTAGATGATCTAATCCAAGCCGTGGATCGCGAACCGTCATCGTCTCACCAGGAAGCGACGCGTGTCAAGTAGACGAAGCCCAACCGTTGGATAGCACGCCTATTGGGGGTAATTTGCATACTTAGCCCCCGCACTTTTTGTATTTAATTTTTAATATTGTAAAATAAATAGTACGTTGTAAATAAATTGGAGTTTTTGTAGAAAGGACCCCGAGTTTATTAGAATTGCATTAAGGTCCTTCCGCGCCTTACGTGCAGTCCCACGTGAGGCACGTGAAAATTGCATGTAACCCCTGGCGGTTTTTGTTTATTGTAGAATAGTTCTAAAAATTAAAATAAATGTTTAATTATGTTGTAATTTTTGCACTGATGCCCCTGGAAATTATTTTATTTGCAAAAATGCCCCTGCAAGGCTGTTTGAATTTTGTTGCTTTTATGTATTTATTAAAAATAGCTATGTGGCTTCTAAAAATCTAGAAAAATTAGGGTAGATGGTTTATGTGATGCTCTTGCACGCCCTTATTTTATTTCACATTTTTTTGCATTTTCCCTAATTAAGAAAAATGATAAAGAAGCCCATTTTGTACTGTCTAATTTAAAAAAAATGCAAAAAAAATTATAAAATGTTTTGGAAAAATTCCAAAAAAATTATATATAGTATAGTAATATATAAATTGAGTTCAGAAATTGAAAAACCCTAAAAATATGAAAAAGAAAAATAAAAAAAATCAGAAAGTTCCAAAATCCAACAAAAAATAGAAAAATCCTTAAAAAATACCAAAAACAAATTTTTCTCTCTTATAATTATCTATATGTTATTATTACTGTATTAAAATGAATTTGGGTAATTTTGGAGTTTATTTTTTATTTTTAAAACCCAAATTATATTCGGGTATGTAATTAGTCCTATATTGTGGACATTTTTGAAATAAAAAAATATATAAAAATTAGAAATGTTCTAGAAAAATTAAAAAAATAGAATAATATTAAAAAGCTAAAAAAAACTTATATCTATATATAATTTAAGTATTTATGTCTATATATCTATATATACTATATTATCCCTCTCTCTCTCTCTTCTTATATATATATATCTCTTTACATATGTATATATCTTATATATATACATATCTTTATATTATATAATTAAAAATATAAAAAGAAAATAAAAAAAATTATAAAATATAAAAACCAAATAAAAAATTATAAAAAAATAAAAAAATAATATAAAACCAAAAACCCACAAAAGCCATAATTGGACATGAACAATTGATTGAATAATTACACAACACACATACAACCATTCGCCTCCCAGTGTTCGACCTCTACCTGTACTTACACCTATACACATTTACATATAGAGTTATAATAAATTTTAACTCCACATTTTTGATAATCATTGCATACATTTATTGTGGGTTAACTGTTGATTGATTTGGGATTCTTCTGTCTGAGGTCAATTCAGCGACTGTCTCTCTGCTTGTGGAAAGATACGACCTCGGCTAATCCCCTTTCATCAAATGGCGCCGTTGCCGGGGATGCTACGGATTTTGTATGATTTTGTGCGCTTATTTGTTCATTTATTCAATTATTTGCTCATGTCCTTGATTTAGTTTTTTATTTGGTTTTTATTTCTATTTGATATTATTTGATTGACTGCTCTAACCATTTCTTTTCTTTGTCTTTGATGCGAGGGACCGCTAAGCGAAGGAGGACCTCCTAGGAGGACTTGTGCACCCAAGCATGGTGGAGTTGGCTCCTCTATGCCAGCCAACAAGAGAGGGCATCCATGACAGAAGAAAGAGAATTTTTCAAGACAGTCTTTATTTTTAGGCATTTTAATTTATTTTAATATGTATATTTATGTGAGAGAGTGACATTTAATATGTAATAATACAGGACTCTCATAGGTACACGAAGACTCCCGAGGTCTAGTGCCCGAGGGATTGTTCCCTTGGGGGCCTCGATGATTTTTGACGCTTTTCTTTTATTTTTATTATTTTGTGTGAATGAGCCTTAGCTTAGGAGTTGCTTGCTCGTAGAGTTAGGTCCAAACACCCTAATATTTGCAAGTACCTATAGTTCGCTTTGGATCTAGATCGAACTCTAAACAGCCGCTCATTTATCTCTTAGCCTTTGTGCCACAGCGAGCCCCGCAAAGCACTTTCTCCTAAGCTCAAGTGTGTTGAGCACAGAGGAGGGGTGAGCCAAGACCGGACTTTTTGAGGCTAGAGATGAATGAGCGACTTGTGGTTCTTCACGATAATAGCAATTTCTGAACCTAGAGCGATTTCTTCGGTTTTCGTTAGCATGTAGCATAGGTTTCAAATTCTGTTATGCATCCCGCATGGAGAGAGCTGGGAGGCACTGTAAGTCTTCTTACCTGGCATGCATCATTGTTTTCCGACTTGCATGGCTTTTTCCATCTTCTCCCTCTGATTTTGCCAACCTAGGATGCTTAATGGAAATTGGAACCTCGACAGGCACGTGCATTGAAAATACCCAAAAAAACTGATAACATAAATAAAATTGGGACGGCTAACTCTATTGGACCTAAAAATAAAAATGGATTCCTTGTCTTGGGGAGAGCAACCCCCTCATTGGATGCGTTTTAAATGCTCACGTACACACTAAGGAGTAGAACCCAGATCCTATCAAGCCTCCTAAGTGATTGTACAATTTTTGTGATCTCACCTAACTCTAAAATCGAAAAGATAAATGACTGTCACCTGATGGTCTTCACTGTGTTGAGTAGGTGAATTGGGGGTTTGCCTTGTGTCTTGATTGTGACTTGGAGTCCATTGTGTTTTTCTTTCATTCCTAGAGTAGTCGGTCCCACTGTGTGAGTCATGCATTTTTATCTTCGAGTCTCTCTATCTCTCTTATACATATATCTCTTCATTTTAGCATCGAGTCGTGATATTGGCTCTTGAGCTCAATCATTCTTCGCCAAGTCCTTCGTTTCCCCTCTTCTTCACCATCTTCCTCGTATTCTCCGTATCATCCCCATCTTCTCTGGTTCGGGGAGAACACTCCCTTCGGACCACCATTTTGACGGTGTTCCCGCCCTGTGTGGAACACCCAATTTTGTCTGTGTCTCGACCTTCTAGCCCGCCCTCCTCGTACCCTCTGTATCACTCTTCTACACCCATGATATTGGCACGCCCGCTCAATCAGCTTCTCCACTTCCCTTTGTGTACCCTTCTTATCCATCTTCCTCGTATCCCCCGTATCATCTCTCCCTTTACTCGGGAATGCTGTGCATAATGATGAAGCCCGCATCGAGGATTATTTATACAAACTATTTGTGTAAGTCGGGCCAATGATGTTGAGGATGCTGAGATTGATGTGATGGATTTGTCTTTGATACATACATATGGGCTTCTTGAGGATTTTTGATGATTCATAGAGTAGAGGTGTGATGCATTATTGAGGAATTTTAGTTCTCGCACACCAGATTAAGGATGTGATATGATGCGATTATTCGATGAAGAGTTCATGAGTAGTGATTGATCTATCTATCTTGAGGTTCCACCCATCTTGATTTTGAGGATTGAATGATTATTCTGATTTGGACTTCCTGAGATATGTGTGCGGATCTTGTATGATCTCTCATCTTCCTGATTAAAACCATCCTTGATCTCCTGACTCTCTAATCCACCTTGGCACTTAAAGGATTCCTGACTATTTTCCTGCCATCTCAGCTGACAGGATTGACCCAAGGGAGGTTTTGTGAATGACATGATTATTTGCTCCTTTGCATAATCTTATGCCCTCCGGATGATTGAGTGATTTATTGCTTTAGAGGACCTGAGATGACTTGCCAGCATTCCCAAAACCTACATTGATATAGCTCGCATTCCTGCCCGAGGACTACCTGCGGGAGAATGCGATAATTTCTAGGACTGCGGTTTCATTCACTGCTTGGGTCGCCATTGTGGGGGGACCCGAAACCGAGTCAGATGATATGCATGATTGGCCTCCCCCTGTGATTGTGTGTCTGACCTGTCGGTACACGAGGCCAATGTATTAGACTCATCTGAGTCTGCTCTCCTTGACGGTCCTCGCAAGGCAGAGCTCCACTTTTATGATTATTCCATGCCTAGCTCGTAGCTCCCCGAGGGTTATCTGCGGGAGACTATGACATATTTCCGATCTAATTGGTCTCTTCTGTTGGTAGCCGCCTTGTCGGCTACTGAGACCGCTATGTGGGTCCGTCTGATGGATCCGACTCCTTTGAGCCATTCTCTATCCTTGACGACCCTCGCAAGGTAGAGATACGTTCTGACTAATCCTTGCCTAGTTTGCAGTACTCTCCGAGGACTATCTGCGGGAGACTGTGACACTCTCTTTATGCTTGGTTCCTACTACTGATTGTGTCTCCGATCTGCGGGGCACGAAATCGAGTCGTCTGATATCCTTGATTTTTGGTTCCATCTTGAGTTGCCTACCCGATCTGTGGATCATGGGACCCATCTGATTAGACTCCTTTGAGTCTGCTCGCCTTGACGGTCCTCGCAAGGTTGAGCTTCTGATATCTGCGGTTTTCATGCCTAGCTGGCAGCAAGTTCCCCGAGGGTTATCTGCGGGACGCTGCCACACTTTCTTGATTTGACGGTCTCTTCTGCTGGTAGCCGATCAGTCACCTACCGAGACCGTTTCTATGATCCGTCTGATGGATCAGGCTCCTTTGAGCCCGCTCTCCTTGATGACCCTCGGAAGGGTGAGCTTCTGTTCTGATTATTCATTGACTAGTATGTACCATTCCCCGAGGGTTATCTGCGGGAGGGTACATCACCTTGTAGGTACTCTGTTTCACTTCTGGTGTCTCCTATCTGAGGGAGCACGAAGCCGAGTCTTCTAAGCTTTTTACCCGGTCTCCTCCCTGGTTGTGTCTCCTATCTGATGGAGCACGGAGCCGAGTACTTTGATTATTCTCTGATTTTGCTCACCTTGAGGACCCTCGCAGGAGTGAGCCACATAGTGTGTTGCCCGGTGTATTCTTGTGACTTTCAGATTATATCACCACTGTGCATCACACAGTCTCGTAAGCTTTATTTCCGATCTATCCGAGACTCTGATTGACCGGAGGAGTTTGTACTGTTCTTTCTTCCTCCCGATCTGACGGTATCGGCTATATTCCCTCATGCTGACCCTTTGAGCCGATTACCAGCTTTACGCTACCGATCCCTGCTTTACTTTCCGATCTAATTGTCCCCGGTAGCTGACACCCACTTGACTGTATATCCGGGTGTCTTTTCACCTTCTGACTGCGTCCTCGATCTCACAGGGAGACGACGACGAGAGTACGGTATTCACTTGCGAGATATCGTCATGTACTTCACCAGGTTCTCCACCAGTTGTATATATGTGATTTGTCTGTTCCTTCTTTCTCCCGTAAGTTATGTGTGCCCCAGATCTATCGCCACATCTTTGTGTCTACACTTAGGACATACCTTGTCCTAAGTATAGGGGGGTACACACTGCGTTGTTCTTTCGTTGTTCAGTTTTGTCACTCCTGTTGTTGCCTATACTAAGGGATATCTCACCCTAAGTATAGGGGGAGTGATGCGTATATTCTCCACGATCATTTCATCTATCTGTATATATCTCTCTTTTCTTCTTTTCTTCTTTTCTTCTTTTCCTTTTCTATATTTTGTATCTAAATAAAAGGTGTCGCCCCCTTGTGTCAGTTTTCTGTACTAAGGATGTACTTTGTCCTATGTATGGGGGGGTGCACCCCTGAATTGTTCATCTGTCTATTCCCACCCTTGACCCTCCCTGATTTGCATGCAGTCTGCTATACTTAGGATTACTTGATCCTAAGTATAAGGGGGGACGGTCAACTTCTCCTTCATTCATCTCTTAATCGTATATTCCTTAGACTTGTTTATACTCAGTACGAGTTATGTCTTCTCTTTTCTTTCCGATCTATGAGGACATAGCTCAAGCTAAGTATAGGGGGGTCGTATATACTATGTATATACTTTAGCCATAACTCGTACTTTCGTATAAATATGGCTAATAATTCTTTAAAATTCATTAAAAACCCTTAATAAAAATGTGATTATTCCTCAAATTCTTTTTGTATATACTAATAAATAAATCAGGTGAAAATATTTTTTGCAAAATGTTTGAAAAATAGTTTGAAAATCTTTGTGAACATTTATTGAAAACTATTTTGAAAATATTTTGTTATATGTTTTCAACCTGTGTAAAAATGTGTGGTTTGTAAAAATTTCTTTTCTTTGTGTGAAATAAAATGTTTGAAAATGATTTGCAAATGGTTTGAAAAATGGTTGCAAAAATATCTTGAAAAATCTATATATACTGTTTTGAAAAACCTTTGCAAAATGATTTTCAAATGTGTGTACATGTTGTAAAAATTTTTGTAAAAATTATTTTGGACTATAGTTTTCAAAAATTGTTTGAAAAATTTGTGTCAAATAAGTTTGAGGAATAGTCACATATAACTGAAATAATATATATAATAATTATTATAAATAAAAATAAATAAATAATAAACAAAATTCTTTAACAAGTGTACATATATACCTCTAAATAAAAACTAAATTCTAAATTCTTTAAAAATCATTAAAATAAAGCGGCACGCCCGTGTAAATAGTAGTACATATTTTATACTTTGAGTGCCAAAATTATTTGCAAAAATTCTTTGTGTAAAAGTCTTCTCTTTGTTTTCAAATTCTTTGAAAAATTACATTACTCTTTGCATATTTGTAAATAGCATTTGCATAGCATTCATATTCTTTCATCGAGCTTGATGATTTAACTAGTCTAATAAAGTCGATGATTGGAGCTTGGTTGGACTTTACCGCACCTAACTGCACTGGAACCTTACGGGAACTAGGTTCAGGGCACTTCAGGTCTATTCAGACTTAATTCTTTGAGAAATCAGGACTGGGTTAAAGTCACCTCAACTGACTAACTAGAACTTTTCGAAACACACGTATGACTCTTGCCGACCGTGACCTAACTTTGACACTTGCACCTTTCACTTGGCTCAACTCAGTTGGAGTGGTGAGGGGGTTGGATTTGCCAGTCTGAGACGCACACGGGTGGAAACATTCGTCCTCCTCTAGGGAGGGAAGTGCACCCCAACCTGGTCCAATAGCCATGAGGTCTAAAGACAAGAGATTGTGGGTTGCGACAAAGCTTCAAAAGAGGGATATTCTTCTGGCTCAAGAGGAAAAAGTCCTTATGTAAATGCTGCTGTAAATAGTTTGTTGAAAAAAAATGGTCAGGCCTGTAAAAAAATAAAAATGCCTGCAAAGTATGTGTATAGAAAATAAGCAAGCTTGAGCATCAAAGTTATACCATGTGAGCCTGCAGCTGGATGACTTGACTACACTGGTCTTGCATCCCAAGATAGGTAGCTACACTGGCTACCGTCCATTCTTCTCTTCACCCCCTCCTCTTGAGTTGGTTGCCACTTGAACTTAGAAGGGAATACCCTGCTCCTCGAGGAAAGAGCTGTTGGATTGGGGAATCATTGGGTTGTCATTCTGGAGAAGTCAGTCTCTTTGTCATTTCAGTTGGGGAGAGCCACCATCACTTACACTGTACAAGTCAGCTTCATAGTCATAAGGGTTTGCGTATGATGTAGGCTAGTTCTGACCTGGCTATTAAGGCGATTTGAACCGAGTTCTGTGACTCTCAGAGGCTGTTGTGTTTTAAATTTGGTTCCCGACTAGATTCCACACACATTCTCACACTAAGGTCTGACCTGAGCTCCAAACTTTAATTTTGTACAGATGAGTTTAATAATCATGATCAATTCAATTTATTCTTTAAATTCTTTATTTTTGCTTTTTATTTTCTTCTTATTCTTTGTTCTTTTGTACTTATTGCATAAGTATTTGCTAGGGACTAGCAAAGGCAAGTATAGGGGGGTGATGAATCTCCATTTCATCACCTTTATTCTATCATTTTGGCCCTAAAAACCCCAGCAAATGCATGTAAATAGCATCAATTTGTACATAATAGCATTCATTATTTTATTTATTGTACGTAGAATAAGGTTTTTAATGCCAAAATTATAGAATAAAGAGAAGAAAAGGAAAAAAAAGGAATAAAATATTGCAAATATTTATGACTCAAACCCTGAGACCAAGGCCAGCATGGAATTGGTCGACAAGGAATAAAGTAGGGGGAGATAAGGGCCAATGTACAATAAACACCTCATTCATTAATTCATTTATTTATGCATTTTTGACACCTATTTTGTATATAATCATTTATTCATCAAATAAAGAAACTTTGTTCATAAAAGTTGTAGATAATAATGTAAATAAAAATAGAAAATTTAGTTTGTACAAAAATAACACAGTGTACATTTTATACCTAGAATAAAAAGCCAAAATCTCAACTTCACAGACCCATATCTTGCAAATAAAAACTCCAAATTACCCAAACTCACCTTTAATTGTATATAGCTTTCCCTGAACTATTTAATAAAATTGGTTTCATAATTTTTGGAGTTCATCTGTAGAAGTTAGGTTTTTGGACCACTTTGTACATAAGTCTGATTAAAATATACTTTTTATTCATTATTTATTATTATTTCTATAAATTTATATTTTTAGAATATTGTAAATAATGTATAGTACATGTACATATTTGAAATTAAAAGAAAACCAAAAAGAAATTGTAAAATAAAATAAGTCTATAAGCTACATAGATAAAATACCTATGTTAAGAATGTATATAAATAAAAAGATATTTTATTCTTTATTCATCTATATTTTTATAATAATGTATATATTATATATAACTTATTAAAAACACAAATCCAAAATAAAGACAAACAAAATTCATTAAATAACTAAAATATATATAATATATAGGTAAAATACCTATAAGTATACCTACATATGCATAAACACATTTATTTAAAAATGTAAAAAAACTCCTAAAATTAAATAAAAATATATTTAGACTCATAAAAATAAGTTATAAATTTATAAAAAAAGAAAATAAAATAATAAAATAAAATAAACAAAATAAAAATAAATATATATATAAATATAATTATAAATACATTATTTTAATAAAACCGTAATAAAATACTTCAAAAAAATAAATAAAAATCATAAATAAATACTACATTAATTTATAAACATTTTTTATTTTATAAGTAAATTCTATTTAATTCATTTAACACGTGTAATAAATGGGTCAAGAATCGCCTATTGTGGGCCAATCAGGGGCCAGGGAGTGTTGACCTCCGGCCAACTCCCCCTGCGCCTCTGACTCCCGTCAGACATGTCTTTTGCCCCAATTTCGTGTATTTTTCCCGCTAGCCTCAGTGCTCAGTCACCGTCGATCTCTTCACTGATTTTTCGCTCTGATCTTCCATGATTCTCGTCGTCTACTTAGATCGCTTGTACATACCACCGATTACTTGATTTTAGCCGGTTAATAAGGGTGCTTCCTTCGTTTATAAATAAAGAACCATCTCCTCCTCCGCAAAATTTGGTCAGCCCCAACCCATTTTCTTCCTCGCATTCAGTCCCAGGTGTGCTCCTCGTGATAGGAGGATGCCGCCGGCACGTTGAATCGGCTGGAGATGGAGGTGGTAGCACCCACGGCAGCGCTCCGGCAGCCGCCCTGCTCCCTGGAGTTCCTTCAGGTATAAGAGCTGTGCGTTTACATTTTTAGGTAGATTTTTATTCCCACATTTTATTCCTGTCATTTATTTCGCATTTAGAATAGTGGCTTAGCGTAGAATAGGTAATTCGAAGTTCGTCGGAGCTCAGCTCCGGCGACGTCTCCACAGCACCCTTGTTGTTTTCCCGACTCATTTTCACCTTCGTTCTGTTCCCCACCATCTTCTCCACCATCCAGCCACCTTGTCCAACCGGATTCCCTTCTGGATCCGCGAATCGAAGCTCCTCCACCGCCTTCCGCCGGAGCTTCGCCGCCCATCGTCATCCCCTCGCTTCCATCTTCAAACCCCGGGTCAAGGAGCATCGCCTCGAGCCCCTCTACCTTTCTGTGCAGGTTAGGCAAGCTAAAACAGGCCCGGAGACAAATCAAAAGCGGGCGGAGGTACCTGGAGCTCCGCTTTTTCTTCGAGCTCGTGGCGGCGCTCCAGTGCCCCTCCGTCCGATCAGACACCTCCAGCAGCTAAAGGACCCTACCAGTAAGCTTTCTGGACCTTCAGGAGCCGCAAAGATCGGCCGGAGAGCGAGATCGAGGAGGAAGAAGCTCGCCCCGGCGAGCGTTCTTCCCTGTTCTTCCAAGCCAGCTCTCCGCCGTTGGATGAAGACGAAGGCCCAGGTCATAGCTCAGCCGTCCGATCCTCCCGCACGCAGACCGTCAGATCATCTAGATGATCTAATCCAAGCCGTGGATCGCGAACCGTCATCGTCTCACCAGGAAGCGGCGCGTGTCAAGTGGACGAAGCCCAACCGTTGGATAGCGCGCCTATTGGGGGTAATTTGCATACTTAGCCCCCGCACTTTTTGTATTTAATTTTTAATATTGTAAAATAAATAGTACGTTGTATATAAATTGGAGTTTTTGCAGAAAGGGCCCCGAGTTTATTAGAATTGCATTTAGGTCCTCCCGCGCCTCACGTGCAGTCCCACGTGAGGCGCGTGAAAATTGCTTGTAACCCCTGATGGTTTTTGTTTATTGTAGAATAGTTCTAAAAATTAAAATAAATGTTTAATTATGTTGTAATTTTTGCACTGATGCCCCTAGAAATTATTTTATTTGCAAAAATGCCCCTGCTAGGTAATTTGAATTTTGTTGCTTTTATCTATTTATTAAAAATAACTACGTGGCTTCTAAATATCTAGAAAAATTAGGGTAGATGGTTTATGTGATGCTCTTACACGCCCTTATTTTATTTCACATTTTTTTGCATTTTCCCTAATTAATAAAAATGAAAAAAAAGCCCATTTGTACTGTTTAATTTTAAAAAAATGCAAAAAAAATTATAAAATGTTTTTGAAAAATTCCAAAAAAAATTATATATAGTATAGTAATATATAAATTGAGTCCAGAAATTGAAAAACCCTAAAAATATGAAAAAGAAAAATAAAAAAATCAGAAAGCTCCAAAATCCAACAAAAAATAGAAAAATCCTTAAAAAATACCAAAAACACATTTTTCTCTTTTATAATTATCTATATGTTATTATTACTGTATTAAAATTAATTTGGGTAATTTTGGAGTTTTTTTTATATTTTTAAAACCCAAATTATATTCGGGTATGTAATTAGTCCTATATTGTGGACATTTTTGAAATAAAAAAATACATAAAAATTAGAAATGTTCCAGAAAAATAAAAAATTAGAAAAATATTAAAAAGCTAAAAAAAACTTATATCTATATATAATTTAAGTATTTATGTCTATATATCTATATATACTATATTATCCATCTCTCTCTCTCTTCTTATATATATATATCTCTTTACATATGTATATATCTTATATATATACATATCTATATATTATATAATTAAAAATATAAAAAGAAAATAAAAAAATTATAAAATATAAAAACCAAATAAAAAACTATAAAAAAATAAAAATAAAAAAATAATATAAAACCAAAAACCCACAAAAACCATAATTGGACATGAACAATTGATTGAATAATTACACAACACACATACAACCATTCGCTTCCCAGTGTTCGACCTCTACCTGTACTTACACCTATACACATTTACATGTAGAGTTATAATAAATTTTAACTCCACATTTTTGGATAATCATTGCATACATTTATTGTGGGTTAACTGTTGATTGATTTGGGATTCTTCTGACTGAGGTCAATTCAGCGATTGTCTCTCCGCTTGTGGAAAGATACGACCTCGGCTAATCCCCTTTCATCAGAGAGACATGAGGCGGTGGGCTCCCGCGACTGCAGGTGGAGGTCGCGACTGTAGGGGTCGGCGACGCGGTCGCTGGCGGCGGCTGAAAGTGGGGGAACGAGGGCGTGGCTGGAGGGCTCATGTGAGGAGGAGGTGCACACAGGAGATTGGCACAGATGGTGGCGAGCGACCCGGGGAGCATGAGGGATGCAGGGCCCGCGTGCGGAGGTGGTCAGCACTGGGGAAGGGAAGTCCTAGGAGGTACAGCAGGAGGGGTTGTTGGAGGCTGGTGGTGCAATCACCTGGAGGGGGGTGTCGGTTGGAAGCTGGAGGGGGTCATGGTGGCTCGCGCTCTTGGTTGTGGTGGAGATAGAGGGTCATGCACGCAACGGACGACGGTTGGCAACGCTGGGTGGCGATGACGAGTATTGGTGAGGGAGAGGCGGGCAATGTTGCTTGCTGCTTCTCCTTTTTGTTTTTTTGTTTTTTATTTTTATATTTTGATGCTTTGATTTTTAAATTTTTTTAGGGAGCAAAGAAAATAAGGAAGATGAACAATGTGTGATTTGGTTGTGATTGTGAAAATGGTGATGATGGGAATGAATGAGAATGATGATGTGATGGTGTAATACAAAAATCCTTTGTTTGTGGAAATGAATGAATATAAACAAGACACAAAAATGGACATTAAATAGAAAAAGACAAAGTTAAGATAGAGAATTTACCTATGGTTTGTCGGATTTGCGATGAAGCTACGCTGGACTCCTATCGTGGCCTCGATCCCATTTGGCAAAAAATCAGAGAACCTATGTGAACTTTACGGAAAGCTCATGACACGGCAACGATGGTTACCGTGGATCTTGTCTGAAGGAGGTCGTCGCTTGAGGACGATGCTCAGTCATTGTCAATGACAAAAACACTCCAATCTCTCTCCTTTTTCTCTAGGAATGGTGGATAAAGTGAAAATGAAGAAGAGGAGATGAATAAACAGATCAAGAATGGGAAGTTGGAGAAAAATGAAGGTAGAGATTAAGGAGTTGAATGGGAGGCTAGAAAATAATTGGAGTTTAATGGAAGTTATTGTAGAGAATGAAAATAAATAAAAGAAAAGAAAATAAGGTGGGCTACTAAAAAGAGAGAGTAAAAAAAGAAAAGAAATGGAAAATTTACATAAACAACAACTAAATAAAATTCAACAAGCAATAAGTACATATTTTTTAACTTTTCTAATTTTATTTTTTTGTTTTTTAATAAAAGATTTTAAAAAATAAAAGAAAATATTATAAATAAATAAAAAAAACACAAACATATTTTTTGGATTTTCTAAGAAATGAGAAAAGAAAATTTTTTACATTATATACAAAGTCACTTTGCCTTATTTTTAATAACAAAACATTTTTTTGAGATTTTTTTAATTGTGTCATTTATTAAAATATGCAACAAAGAAATTAATAGAAACATAAATAAATCAAAAAAGGTTAGATTTATACAAGAAAAAAATCAAAGTCACATTTATTGCGTTATGTAATATATAAAACGACGTCCCAAAACTCAAAATTTTGCAAATGAGCTCCGATTTTAATGAAACCACTTTCATTGGATAGATAATTTTCTAACTTTAATTTAAAAGTGCATTTGGTGAATTTGTAATTCGCTCGGAGCAGTGATTTAGTCAAGAAGATGGACTTTACGACTTTTTCTCTTTGAGATCTAGGAGTATTTATTTGCGGCAAAATTTATTTTATATTTTTTTATTTTTATATACATTTTTATAAATAAGTCAGATAAATAATTAACTGAAAAGGAGTTGAAATGAAATTATTAAAAATATACTAAATTTGGGCTATTTACAGCTGAAAAACTCCTTTATTTTACGGTTTAATATTATTAATGTATTTTGTACTTTATAATATACAATAGTGTATTTTATTTACACGAGTCATTTTATTATTTTATTAATTTTATGGACATTTATTTGAGATTTTACTCAGGGATTTTGCTAAGATCAATATATTGAGATGATGAATCGTGGATTCATCACACATCTTATGCTGCAAAGGAGGTGGTGTAGTTGTGCAAGTTCATCCGGTAACTTGGCATAGTTTCCTCTGATACTCCCATCCCGCTTCTCTGCGATAACAAGGGAGCCATAGCTCTAGCATAGGAACCTAGATGGCATCAAAAGAGAAAGCACGTGGAAAGGAAATAGCACATCATTCGGGAGATTCAAAAGCGTCGTGACATCACCATCACCAAGGTGGCCTCTGCCGTCAACATTGTTGATCCGCTTACCAAACCTTTGACACAGAAGGTTTTCGTCCATTATGTTATGAGTATGGGTTTAAGGATTGTACATGAATGGTTTAAGGGCTAGAGGGAGATTGTTATCCATGTGATCCCAAGGCGAACCATTCCTACAAAAATGTTATAGTCATGTTTAATTTATCAATAAAAGTTATTGATTTGTTTCACTCACTGTCTGAGATTAAAAGAATGAATGCACTATAAGGTCCCTTAATATAATTAGGGTTATATACCATAGCCATCTTAATAATCATACAGTTGTTGATTCAATTGATTGAATCATAGAGGTTGATGCACATATAATATCTAAAGAGTTAGAATGTGGACTCATCAAGCATTGTCAAATGATTATTAAGAGATGATATCCAGCCTAAGTAGGAGATGGCAATCCTTTCTCTTTTGGTTGATATCTAACCGACCTCTTGATGTAAGTCCTCTACATATGAATAGAGATTCAGAGGTGTCAGATTACTTAGGTCAAAGAGTTAATTTAATGAGATTGAGATAACCAAGTCCTATGTTGTATGCTGTCATGATATAGCATGCTTCCTCTAACTGGAGACAGATGTATTACTATATGTCTAAGTATGTACATTTGGCAGATCGATAGATTGATGGCATGATCAAGGTCTATAAACAGATGAGCTGGTGTGCATACAAGGTCATATGACTAATACGATCTCTCAAAAAGATTATACATATTCATTTGTGAATCGGAAGACATGAGCTCACTCATGAGGTATTGGGATCGATTAAATTCCATGGATGTCATCTTTCCTTGGAAGCATGACAATAATTTTTGGTATAATATATGCTTTTGGAAAGCATAAGATTGATACCAACTCCCAATGACCAAATGAGAAACTTAGTGATAAAACCCTAAAGTTGACAGTGTATATTGATCTTTATCTTCATGTTTATTATAGGTATTCCAGTATGCATGATGTACATGTATTAGGTATATATGAGGGTAATGTGATCAAATGATTGTATAATCATGACGGTTCCATTCCTAAGGAGTGATGAAAAAGGTATGGATTTTAGTGACTCCTCTCCGTAGAGAAGTAATCTAATCTTGGTCCAAATATTGGACAGTGATCTCAATGTGATTTAAATGCAATGGGAATATTAGATTTACGGTCTTAATTTAATCAAGCATTTATGAAAGTTCCTTGAGATATGGACTTGAGATGTGATCGCAATATCAAAGTCACTGTGCGTGGAACATACAATCGCGTTGTCCTTATCTCCAAGTACCCACAGAGAAAGCAAGAATAATTCCATTGTTAAATTATAAACAAGCATTGAGAAATGGATACTTAAATGTGATTTAATTACCATGAATAATGTGAATTTGTTTCATATTATTTTGATGATTGATAATGATGATCCAAGATAATTAAATATGATTTAATTATTATGTATATGAAGAATGTGGATAGCACTATCCATATTATTCATATATATATGATTTATAATATATAAGAGAGAGATATTTGTAAATAATATTAATCATTTAAATGTTGATGTCAATTGGATTCACATTGAACTATTTTGAGTTATCAATTTGATTCACAATTTTTTCAAGGCATCATTGCAATGTTCACAAAATAATTATGAATTATTTTTGGTGATTTAATTAAACAATTGTTGCTTTAAATATTGGAGATATTCATGGAATTCAAAATACCATGAAATGGGAAAGAGGGAGTCACCCTTCCATAGGGAGAGGGTGGACGACCACAACTCCTTATGGGAATTGGTGGTTGCCCACTCTCCATATGGAATGGATATCCTTCTTTTTATTTCTCCAAGGATGATTGATTTATTGATAATTAATTTATAGTGATTATTTTCCAATATATTTAATTTGATTAATTAATTGTTTATTTGTTTTTTTACAACAAATCATGGCCATTGACAGAAACAAAAATCAATGCGGACCATAGGATTTGTTGTGTCCATGGATTGAGATCCATGGACTCCCAAGATGTTATGTAACGAGAGGCAATCGTAGCTCTTATTTACATACAAAAATTGAAAGGGCTCTCTCTCTCATCTCACATTCCTTATCTCTCTATGTGGTTGTCACTTCTAAACCCAAGAGAATCTATCGTCATCGCTATGTCATTGTTGTCATCTGGACTACTCATAGATCTCCATATCCTTAGGTGTGCCTTGCTCTTGAATAAAACATTGGATCTCATGAGATGATATCAGGAGATTCACCGCCTGGATAAACACTTTGGATTGCGAGAAGCATGCGGTTCGTCCACGTGCTCGCAAGCATCTCTCTAGTCGAATCAGACTTTAGATAAGAGGTCTCTTTCATCAGAGACTACGATAACAACCATGCTAAAAGAGGCAATCCTTAATCTTGTATTTGGTTTTATGAAATGATCCAAGAAATATTCTTGGATCATGTGGTTTCATCTTTTAAAATTTGTAAATTCCGCTGCACCGAGCAACTAGTGCGATTAGTCGCTTCGATCGCATATGATGCGATCTTCATGGCTCCATGATGTGCTTTAGGATCTTTCCATGTCGTTCATAGGTATGACCCCTATAGGTGGATCCTCGAGGGTCCATACACATACTTGTGCAAGAAGTCAAATTTAGACTTTTTTATTAGCATCCTTCTCCCAGTTTTATAATCCTCAGAATCTTCAACATATGAAGTTAGATCATTGTCAAACTTCTCTGACACGTGGAATCCATACCCTCTAGGTGGTCATACCACCCTCAAACTGATTTGAAGAGGTATGAGTGTTTAATCTTTGATTATCTTTTTAATTTCTAATTTTAGGAACTTCATTATCGTCCTAAGATTCGATAAGTCCCTTCACTTCATTCTTATCTTGACTCTTAGTGAAGTCATCCTCTAAGAATCATATCCTTAGAGATGAAATATTTTAAGTACCACATGGTCATAAAGTAGGTATCCAATACCATCCTTTATATACCTAGTGAAGTAGCACTCTCTAGTGCTAGATTCCGACTTACTTGCATCTATGTTTTTGTCATGGGCCAAGAAACCCTATACCCTCTAGTGTTTAATACTAGGCTTGGTTCCAAACCATAGCTCATGATGGATTTTTGGTATAGATTTGCTTTTAATCTTATCAATGATATATATTGTAGTCTCTGCTACATATACCCATATACTAAGAGGTAATTTTGCTAAGAGTCATCACTGATCAAATCATATCAAACATGGTCCAGTTGCATCTCCCTACAACTCCATTAAGCTGAGGTCTATGATGAGTGAGATAGGAACAACAGTCCATTCTCTTTAATTTAATCCTCGAATTCATCTATGAGGTACTGGTTACCTTAGTTATATCGAATTTTATCCATCTTCCTTTTAACTTTGGTTCGCAATAAAAATGTGAAATATGTGATCATTTGAAAGGTTTCTAATGTGTAAGGAATAAATCAAATAATTTGAATTACCATCAATGGATATTACATATTATTAGTGTTCACTATGGTATGGAGTGTCCACATACATCAATATGTATGAGGTCTTGAATACCTCTGCATATTACACCATTCCTAAATGACAGTGCATTGGAAATTCTACTTTGAATGCATTATTCAAAAGTATGTAATCTTTTGAACTTTTAGATAATATAAATTTCTATTATTAGTTTATTAAATTTATCAATAGACTTGTCACCAAATCTTGATGCCATATCGTTGTCAAATGATCTTCATCCTCCTTTTGATTTTTTAAGGTTTAACTTTCAGTATTAGAAATGTCACTAAACCATTCATTAATATCCTAATTGAGTAGAGTCATCTAGATGTTAGATTAACATCTGAAATATATCAATCATAACTCTTTATAATTATTCTATGATGAAACTCAAAGCAAATAAATTAATTACATCAAATTGTAGTATAAGCCACTTAGGAGTTCAACAGAACCAATATGAATATCTCTTTGAAGAGGTCTTGTCTTTAATTTATATCTTGGATAAGTCAAGGATTGAACACAAGGACACAACCAATTAGTATTATTAAATCAGGGTTTAATAGTCATGTTAAGTGACTATGTAGTGTATCTAGATCAATAATGACAATACATATGGATGCATATATTTTTATTTGTTTTTATAATGCATGTTAAGTAGAATAATATTCTATCAAATGTAATGCAATAAAGTACACAAGCTACATATAATAAGCTAATAAAATGCTCTGGAATTAGAGATCTAAACATAATGCTCTAGTCAATAATGAATTTAGACCGAGATTGATTAATGCATATTTCCAGTTTTAGTTTAGTTGCTTAATAAACCTCACTCCCAAGGCACTTAAATCACTTCATAAACACTCAACAAATAATTGAGTTATAATGATAAGGATTTACTGTTACTTCACCTAATTAAATTCTAAACGTAAAAACCATTCATGGTACAATTAATGCTTTCAATGGCATTAAGATATAATAATGGTCATAGAAATCAAATGGTATAAACAAACATGATTCTTCACTTGATAATTTTAAATTCATAGTACATATCAAAGAATAGTATACTCTAAATTAAAGAGCATTCAAAGAGCTTTCAAATGATACCAATTTCATAAAAATTAGATACAAGATGCTCAAGATATTCATTAAACAATCAATGGGCATAATTACAACAAAAATATACAAAAAGATGTACTAATACAATACAAACATGTCAAATTTAGCAAAATTGCAATTAAAATAAGCGGACAAGGTTTATGTACAAAATTACAGTCGTGCAGAGGCTTACCTAAAATTAAGAGATGCCAACTGGTGGTGAATAGACATTCATTCACCTTTATTCTTTCATGTTGGCTTTAAATCCCTAGTATAAGACACATAAATATCACTAATTTGCATGAATTAAAAACTAACATTACTGTAAAACTATTGTATAAATGCATGTATTTAAATCATAAATAAAAGAATAAAGCAAAGAAAAGGAAAATAAAAGAATTTGTGATAGCAACTAGCCCTGAATCCAGAGAGAAAGTCAAATATTGACTGGGTCAACTAAGAATAAAATAGGGGGAGATAGGGTGAAACAATGCACATAAAAGCCGAATTCTTCTAAGTGCAATATACTATGTAAATAGCTAAAACTTCTACTATCTAATTTATCATTATACACAAGCCAAACAATAGAGTATTCAACACAAAACATGAATATAATAATGTATAGAAAAAAATAAAGTGATTGGCTAAAATAATTCATACATATATATTTACCACCTGATATACTCAATTGAAAAAGCCGTAGACATAACTTCATTGATCAATATCTTCTCCATATCAAATCAAAATGAACCAAATTCACATCCATTGTATTCAAAATTGAAATATCTTTAAGATGAAGGTGGTTTCATTTGATTTGGAGATAAGATGCAAAAGCCGGCTAGTTGGGATATTTAGGTACTTGTACGTCTGTTTTGAGCCAATTATATAGCATCTATATGTAATAAAAATACAAATTAAAAGTATATAAATATATCAAAAATAAATAATAAACCCTAATATACATGTATATTATACCTATGCTATAAATATATGTATTTATTTATGCATATAAAAAAAACGAAAAACACTTTAAATATATGTAAATATGATTTAAATAATGTTGTATAGTAATGGTATTATGTATAAAAATACCAAAATATAAATATAAATACTTAATACAAAGGTATACAAACCTATAAATAATATTATGTAAATAATACTAACTAATAAATAACAATATAAAAATAAATAAAAATCACCGCAAATAGTTTCAGAAATAATAAACATTTTTTTATGTTTTGAGATTTTAAAGATAATTTCTTTTACTATTTTTTGAATTTCCTTTTGTTTATCAATTTCTTTTTGCGTTTAGTTGTCCTACATGGACCAGTCATACGCATTGGAGTGTTGGCCCCCGGTCAACACACCCTATGACCTAGACTTGTTGTACATTCTGTGACCTATCACCTTCTCCAATTTATCATGGCTAATCCACTCCTCTACCATGCCCTAACCCTAGACTCCACCAACCCCTTCGATTAGCATGCTATCCCAGATCAAAGTCAGCCATTCGTTTCTTCTATAAAATGAAAACCACCTCCTCCAACTCTACGTAATCAATCTACGACCCTCCATAACCACAAGAATCATCCGTTGGAGCGTAGTCCTTTGTGATAGGAAAGAGTATCAGATGAATCTGCATTTCATCATCTTTATTAATTTATTTTAGCTTAAAATCCTTCATAAAATACCTGTTAATTACAATAAATATATTCTTTCACTAACCCTAATTCTTATGTAAGTATTGTATATTAACAACTATTCTAACCTGAAAAAAATAAATAAAGTAAAATTTTAAAATAAAGAAAATCAAAGACTATATATATGTACTAGATACAACTTGACTTTGACCCTGAGAGAAGGTCAAGACTTGAACTGATCGACAAGGAATAAAGTAGGGGAGATAAGGCATAAATACAAGAAAATTCAGAAAATCAACCATCACTTGTACATATTCATCATATGTACACTAATGTATATAATAACATTCTTTTCTTTAATTTAGTCATACCCAATTAACTTAAATGAAAATGATTTCTTCTTGAAATTCGTACATAAAAATCTTTTTGTAAATAAAAAAATCAATTACAATAAAAGTCAGTGTATATTGTGTAAACTACAACACTCTGAAAAAAGTCGCAAAGCTCAACTTGTAAGATCAATATCTTCTCCACAGAATCTTAAAATTCATCAAACTCACTTTCATTACTCGAAATTAAATAATATTTAAAATGGAGGTAGTTTCATAAAAATCAGAGTTAAGGTGTGAAATGCGTCTATTTGGGGTGCTACTTTATAATATAACTATGTATATTATGTTTAATATTTATTTATTTACTTCTTTTTACAAATTTGTATATATTGTATTTTTATTTAATTGTAAATATTGTATTTGATTCATATAAAATACAAATAAAAATTATAAGTAGAAAATCAACAAACATAAAATCTTATAAATATTGTATATGTACCACTATTTACATGCTATAAATACATCTATTTGTTTAACTTAATTAAGCACTTTATAAAAATCAAATAAAAATATTATTAAAATTCTTGAAAATTGTTGTAAATAAATAAATTATTAGTTCATATGTATATTTGTCAAAAAAATAAAAAAAATCATGTATATTTGCAGATAGGCATATATACCTATATATATTACACTTTATGTTTGTTCACACTTGTATATACGTTATTTAGTTAATTAAAAATCACCTAAATTAACTATTTTTTATTAATTAACATAAGTCATTTACATTCTTTAATTATTGAAAATCATTTTCAATTTTAAACTATTTTATTTAACATTTTAAAGAGTTTTTTGTCATTTTCCCTATTCTATCCTATTCCACGCGCCCTCCTATTAGCAGACATGGGTTTGTTGACCGGGGTCAACAGCCTATTCCACCCGTGATTTCTGCCTAACCCGCTCACCGATGCTCTTTCTCTCAATTTTCCCATCTGCGCTGAGCACTAACACTACCTGATTCCTTCTCTAGAAGTTCATCCCTACCTAATGTCAACCTCGCCATCTCTTCAGATCTACCAATCACGCCTCGATCCACTCACGTTTTTAATTCAATCTTCACGAGACTCCATCCCTATTAGTATATTCCATTCTCCCCCCATTATGTTTTGATCTGATTTTAGCCCTTGATTCCCCGAGATGGAGTGATAGATAAAGAACTCTGGTGATAGAGTAGAGCATCTCCGATCTGGAGCGTGAATTAGGAGCTCAAGTCACCATACAGCCACTCATCGGACCTTCATCGATGTAATTTCGCCTCTCCTCCACCAGCAGCAGATAAGGTTGATCATCTCCATTCCTTTCACCTTAGGTAGCCATAGGTTTGATCCATTTAAATTTTAGCATTTAATTTTGTGTTTAATCCTTCATTCAGTCAAATCAGAGTTTCCATCATCTCCCTCATATCTGCAAGATCGGAGGTGTTCCAACCGTCTTCAACCTAATCCGACCATCGATTCACCTTCGTACAACCCTTCTTCTAATTCCTCTATATATGATCCCCCTCAGATCATTCAAGATCTGAGGTCTAATTCTATCTCTTATCATCTTCTTCGTAACCTTCACCCCCACCATTTTCTATCTTTTCTACATTAATAAGCTCATCAAAGCATCTCCTCCGAGTGTAGATTGCATTGCAGGTATTGGAAGTGCACCTGGGAGCGAGGCAAGCAAGTTTGAAGTCCACCAGGAGCTATACATCTTCTAACTTCTGGCTCGTGTTCTATCCATACCCGACTGTAGTCGATCCATAAAGATGAAAAAGGAGCACCGTAGGAAGCTAAAGCATCATTCCGAAGTTGATTCATTTTGGTATTTTTTGTTGTGTTATGCATTTAGTCAATAAACTATAAATAATTGCATTCATACCCCTTTGAGTCTGCACATTATCTTGCATGCTAAAATCAAATAAAAATAGCAAAATCTCTTAACATTTACCTAAAAATTATCTTAGGCTCCTGTTAACTCATTCTTGCTTCTCTAATTTTTATTTTGCATTTTCATTATTTTTATTGTTTTTAGTAACTCAAAAACTCCATAAAAAATCCATGTCTACATTTAAAAATCAATAAAAATATTTAAAAATATTTGCGAAAAAATTTAGAAAATTTATTGTTCATTTATTTTCATTTCATTTAATGTCTATAGCATTTTCACATTTTTATTCCTTATAAAAACAAAAAAATCATAAAACACTCGAAAACATAAAAAATCATATAATTTTCATAGAAAATTCCAAAAAAATCATAAAAAGTCTTTCTAGAAAATGCAAAAATTTCTCTTATTTTATCTTTATTTCTTTTATTTCATTTCATTTTCTTTTATTTTGAAAAGCATTCAAAAATATTTACCAAATTGAAAGGCATTAAAAAAAAATAAGGAAAACAAATAAAAAATATAAAGTTCAAATACCATAAAAAATGCAAAAATCAAATATTCAAAAACCAAGAGTACTATCCATAGAATTTCCTTTTATCTTTTCATTGATTTTTCATTGAAATGGTTAACCCTCTGTATTTTGTGCAGCCTCCTTGAGTTCGATCTTGTAAGCTTAACAGGTAAATAAATAGCACTCATAGTTCTTGCACTGATATTCTTTTTCTTACTTGTTGGCTTGAGCTATGAATAAAAACAAATAATTTTTGTTAATGGATTTTTAGGTTTGCAATGACACTGCAAATAACTCATTAATATAAACCCCTGATAATCTTTGTTCAACAAATGGCACTGTTGCCGGGGAGGCATGACAAGTGTCGTTAGATTTTTCTCTTCTCTGTATTCTTGGCTTGTGGATATCTATTTTTCTTTCTCTAATTTTGTCTATATTTATCTATGACTTATTTCATTATTTATAATTCTGATACATATTCTTTGTTTATATTCTTGTTATTTATTTCATTCATTTATTTTATCTATTTTTTGTGCATATATATTGTGGATTTGCATCTTATTGAATAATGAGCACTCATATTGAATACAGTGTGCCGTGAGAGAGCTTATACAACGCTTGGAGGATCTGATTTGCCAGACACCGAAAGCTCCCCAAGATCGGACATAGGAATCCATTTGAGATAATTTTAATTTTCTCTTCTCATTTTGCTTCATATCCACCTCATTGTTTGCTTGTCTATATTCCCTGTATTTATTTTCATATTTGCTCATATTTTCATAATTGTGTTTCTTACATTATATTTTTCCTCTTTCTAGCGAGGGCCCAATGACCAAGGGTGGATTTCTTAGGAGTGCTAATACACCCTAGCAAATCGTAGGAAACTCATTTCTTCATCGAGTTAGAGGAGAGAGTAGGAGTGGAGTTGCAAAAGAATTGAAAGAAGCGTACATTTGGAGCATTTTGCACATATATTTTTTTATTTTATTTAACATTTTTATTCCATTATTTTTGTAAAAATTATAATAATTTCTGTTTGGCATTTGCTCTTTTTCTGTTTTCTAAAAGGCCACTACCTTGTGTGTGCGAGGTCTGTTACACTGAGTATCGGTGTACTTGGGGGACCTCACCGATTTTGTTTTCATCAATTTTCTTTTTCTTTGTTTTATCGTGTTTTTGTGTTCTTGAGCCCTTAGAAGAAGGTTTTATTATCATGCTTGAGCCAGGTAAACTATTAGGTCTAAAGCCCCTAAAAGAATATATGTTCCTATAGACTAGATCGTAGGATTGGACTTAGTCAAATTAGTTGGATCGTGCTCTCTTATAAAAGTTACTGCTTGGATGGTTGTCGTACATCATTTAGGTTAGTTATATTTCTGGTTTTATTTTATGCATGGATATCCGTAGATCACCTTGCATGTAGAGTGTTGGCGAAAGGTATGCATCTCTTCCTTTGCATGCATTTTTTATTTTCTCGTGCATCGATTTTTTCGAATTCCTTCCCCTTTTCTCTCACATTAAATCAAAAGGGATTGGAAAATTTGCTAGATGATTTACTTGAAAAAATACAAAAAAAGACACCATTTATAAAATTGAGACTAAGAAAACTCGACCCTAAAACTAAACGTAAGGAAAAAAACATCATTATTTTGAGGAGAGTAACCCCCTCATTGTTTGCAGGTACTTACCACCAGACAAAGTGGGTGAGGACTCAGCCGCAAGGATAGAGCCCAATTCCCTGGACTTGTGTCTTAAGTACACATACATCACTTTTCGCTCGATAGTTGCAATTGTAAGCACTTGCCTCCGACCATAGAAAATCGTTTCAATGTGCTAAGCCTCCTATCTCCCTTTGGTCCTGATATTGAACTTAACATCCCGGGAAGATGGTACCACTATTTGAGGAGGTTTGAGGATGTAAGCAACTCGCCCTTTATGCTTGGTAGTAAGTAACTTCTTGTAGATTCACTAAACTTAAAATTGAAAAGATAAAAGACTGAACTCTTACAGTCTCTTCTTGTGTCCGGTTGTTGAATCAGGTGTTTGTATTGTGATTGTTTGTTAGTGTAAAGATTCTTTCGTGCCCTTTGTGCCTTTTTCTCATTTTTCCCTTTGTGTTAATCTTCGTGTTCTTGCATCTTTCCACTTGATATCGAAGACGTCAGATTGGAACATTTCTCGTTAGGACTTTGGAAACTCATTGTAAACTCCTATTCGATCATCTTCTATTTGGGAAGACTCATTTACCTAGTAGTCCTCTTTCTCCACTTCACCATTCACCACACTGTTCAATCCATTGTTCTTGACTGACTCTAATCTTGAGATATTATTTGAGACTCCACCTTGAGGACTAATCTAGTATCGTATACATTTTCAAAAATCGACGTAGAGCACTTTTTGCTATCTAAAGGCAAAGGATCAATGGCTGAGCAGAGCAAGATCAACAACACGATGTTAGCCTCCATACAAGTCATTCAGGTACAATTGAATGAGCAGTTTGACATCCAAGACGGATTGAGAGACATGATCATAGAGCTGAGGAATGACAGACGAGATAGGAGATAGGAGGATAGAAACCCTGGAGGATATGGGAATGAGGGAGGAGAAGATCCACTTATTGAGCCAGTGGATAAACTTACACTAAAGGATGCCTATAATCTAGGGGTAGGACAGACGAACACATGGATTAGGATCCATGCGATTCATGGGAATTCTGAGCTAAAGCCCACAATGGATTAGGATCCATGCGATTCATTGGCATTCTGAGCTAAAGCCCATAATGGATTAGGATCCATGTGATTCATGGGCATTCTGAGCTTAAGCCCGCAATCTTACCTTTGCTCCAAATATTCCACAGACACATCAATGAAGAACCATATGTACACTGATAACGCGGTCCCGACCTACGGTTAGGAGATTGTCGGTGTAGAAAAGATGCAGAGAGGGAACCACATTGAATCAAACAAAAATTACGATAAAATAGAAGATAAAATCCTATCCTACCGTTCAATACAATATTAACCAGGTGAGTGTGCCTGGGTTGAACTCAATGAAGGAGAATGTTTAAACACAGTTTTCGAGTCAAGGAAATAATTCCAACAAATTCTTCTTTTATTCTTGATTTTATAAGAAGAGAAATTGAAGACAATATCAGCTCAAAACAAACTCAAGAAAGCAAAAATCAAAACCACAAAATAAAGCGACAAAAAATATAGGAAAAATGTTAGAAAAATAGCTTGGGTAGTTATCGAGCTACCCTAGAAAAATCGTGGAAAAACATGAAAAGTACAGGGTTCAAATGGCCCCTACAAGCCAGGGGCCTAACTGCAAGAAAAATACTTAGTTTTTATTACAGAACAGTCCCTGTAGGGACTAAAATGTAAAGGAAAATAAAAGAATTACAATAAGGTCCCCGAGTAGGGACCTGATTGTAATTTCTAGAAACTCTGGAGGCGGAGAAGAATTTCTGGAACTCGGCTAGAATTATGATGCAATTTCTCCACCGTTTCAGATTCAACGACGAGGATTAGAAGCTCAGATGTGATCCGGTCCGCTCGTTCTAGACATGTGTCAGCAGGGTGTACACTTGGAGTGTTCTTGAAGTTCTTCAGGTTGTTCGTGCGGCTGACGAAGAGGTCCTCTTCCCTGATTTATTGCTGGCAACTGGAGCTAATCTGGGGCCTCCAGCGGGCCAGAGGGGTGACTCCTCCCCTCGAGCTCGCCTGCGGGTGAAGTTGGCCGGAGGTGGTCGAGATTGGCGGGAAAAGGCTGATGAAGATGGGCAGTTCCTCTAATCCTGGAGCTACTGTATGAGGGTGCACCTTCATGGAATGAATGATTTCTTGTGTTTGGAAGCTCCACTCGATCTGATTTCACTCCAGATTGAAGATAACCTGTAATTAATTATTGTATATGTTTGATTTACGAAGAAATCGACCGAATGATTAAGATTTTCAAGATCAAATACAGTGTTTCCAGATCTAATATAGAAATACTAGTGAATGGAGAGAAAGAAGATGATATATGGGAATCATTTTGATTGGGTTTGTAATGAATCTAAGATGCGGCGTCTAAGATAGATGATTAGGCTCGCTAATGATGCACTTAGCCATGTGACGAGTCGCTTAGTACGATGTTTAATTCGTGTTCGTTGTAGCACGTGTACTTAGCAATTCGGTCAGAACCGAGAGAAGATCTCCGTGAAGAGTGTCTCGGCTTTAATTTATATCCCGGGCAAGTCCGGGGTCGAACACAGGGAGGCAAAGGAACAACTTGGGTTTAATTCAAAAACTTAGGTCTAGATTTCAATGCGGTTTTTTTAGATTTTTTTAATGCAACAAGAATGCAAATGCAAGTGAATTAAGACACTAAGAAATCATACAATAGGCCAAATTAATTTTAATGTCAAATTAGTCCAATTAAGCCAAATTATATTTTTCTTAGAGTCCTAATCCAGTGGGGAACACAAAACACATTTTTTTAGAATTTTCAGGTTTAAAATGCAATAATGAAAAATGTACACTTTTTATGGGTTTTTTTGCAATTTTTCACATAAACAGTAAGCAAATATTATGAAAAAATTACTGGAATGAAAACATGATGCAAGAAGACTACAGTAATATTTTTGGATTTTTTTGACAAGTTATGAATTTTTTATGTATTTTTTAGAGAGTGACAGTGAGTAATTAATTCCGAATTAATCCTCGTTATCAAATTAATCAAAATGCAAATTATCTCAAGTAGATATTTTCATGTAGAATTCAGGAGATTTGAAATTTCTCAAAAAGGATATACGTGGATTTAATTAAAAATCAAATACTAAATTCACTCTACAAATTATTCCAGGAACTAGACATCTCCATTTTCGATGAATTTTTGATGAAATTTGGACAGTAAATTCATCACATTTCAAGGCATCACATATATTTTTTTTGGATTTTTTGGAGCAACCGTGTGAGAGATATAATTTTAAGAGTCCAGAATGGGTAAACTATGCAAAATTTCAGTTGAACAAGTTTAGTTAATTACCCATGTAACATAAAAATCCAAATAAATAGTCAAAATGTAGACAATTAGTTGCTCGTCACAGAGGTATTTTTCATTGAAGAAAGAGATGCAATAATGATGACCAAATTAACACACAAACATAGGGGTGTCTCTGCAAATATGTAAATGACTTATATAACACAACAAAAGCACATGACTGTTTTGTAATTACATAAACTATGGAGGAAACAAATGCAATATTTACAATAAAAAGAAATAAACTAATAAGACCTTCTTCTTCCTGCGCAGGTGGAGGTGGAACCCAACGGTGGTGGCTGGCGTCAACGGCAACGGCGCCGCGCTCGGCCGCGCACAGCGACGGAGGCGTGGGCGGCGGCCTACGGTGATGACGGCGCGGAGGGCGGCGATGGCCGCTGGAGCAGGTCACGGGTTGGAGAGGAGGCGCTGGCGCGCGGCGTGAGCGCACGGTGTGGGAGGGGCGCCGCCTTGGAGTGATGGGGGAGGGGCGGCGAGCCTGGCGAGGCGGACCGCGGGCGCAGCTGGGGGACGGCCGGTGGCGGCGCCGGCCGGTTGGTGGTGGTGCGGCGTCCGTGGGGAGATGGGGGAGGGGTGGCGGGCGGTTGCCTGCGCCTGCTGCCTCTTCCCAATTTTTTTATTTTTTTTATTTTTTTCTTTTTCTAATGTAATGTAATAAAAGGATTTTTTTTGTTTTATTTTTTTGTATTTTTTTTAAATTTTGTTAAGAAATGGAATAAACATGATGGGAAAAAAAATGATGATGGTAATAAGATGGAGTAGAAACAAAGGAGAGATGGTGGTGATATGATGTGTAAAAAAATTTGCAAAAATGACAATATGATAAAATGAGATGAAAAGAAAAATTACCTACGATGGATGGATGCCTATGATGTGCTCACAAGAGCACGGTCTTCGCTCGAATCGCCGACGTGCGATGAGCTCGAGCAGCGCGCGGTTGCGGCTATGATGTTGGCCAAAAAACCAACGGATCACACCGGAGAGAGGGCCGTCGTTTCTCTACCGCGGTTGCGTCGCTGTCACCGATTCAACTCAGGGAACTAGGCTCTCCTCACATAAAGATGTATCAAAGGCAAAAATGAGGAGAATGACATGTATATAAAGAGAATGGATGAGAGGTTATTAAAGTGGTGGAGTTGAATGGGAAGTTGATTTATTAATGGAGTTGAATGGAAGTTGAGAAAAATGGTGGAATAATGGAGTTGAATTGGTGGTTATTGTAGAGAATGAAAATTAAATAAATAATAAATAAATAAATAAAGTTGGCTACTTTAAATACAATAAATTAAAAAGAGGAGAAATAGTGGAGAATTTACAAGGGAAGACAAACAACATGTTCACATTTTTTTTACTTTTCTAATATGTAATTTTATTTGTCTTTTTAATAAGAGATATTTACAACGAAAAAATATAATAAAATAGTACAAGTAAAATACAACATAAGTATGATTTTTTTGTATTTTTAGTAATTAAGAAAGATACAATAAAAATTAAAGAAAGAATTAATATATGCATGGTATACAATGTACATCTAGGTCCCAAAACCCAACTTTTGCAAACGAGCTCCGATTTTAATGAAACCACTTCCGTTGGATAGATAATTTTCTAACTTGAACTTTAAAAGTGAGTTTGGTGAATTTGGAGTTCATACGGAGCGGGAATTTAGCTTGGAAGTTGGACTTCACGGCTTTTTCTCTTTGGGATCTAGGAGCATTTATTTGAGGTGAAATTTGTTTTGTATTTTTGTATTTTTATATACATTTTTATAAACAAGTTAGAGAAAGAATTAGGCAAAAAGGAGTTGAAATGAAATTATTAAAAATACATGAAGTTTTGGCTATTTACATGTATAAAACTCCTTTATTTTTACGGCTTTTTATTGTTAATTCATTTTGTGCAGTCTTATATACAATAATTAGTGTGTTTTATTTACAAGAGTTATTTTGTTAATTTATGTATTTTATGGACATTTATTGGGGATTTTACTTGGGGATTTTGCTAAGATCAAGATATTGCGATGATGAATCGCGGATTCATCACCCCCCTATACTTAAACTTTGCTAGTCCTCGAGCAAATAAAGAATGAATAAGTGGGGTTAACCCCTGACTGTGCATGTGAATACAAGATTTGATCCGTTCAAGAACTCTTGGTTTTAGAGATCCTAAAATTCTAAGCTGAACCAAGCTCTAGTCAAAAGGTATCCAATTCCCCTAATCATCAGACTCTCTTTGGATACATATATATAAGGGATATGACTTTAAGTATTGACCGCAGTTACAAGAGTAGAGTCACAACGTCACCCAAGGTTCCAGTCCAAGAGACTCTCCTATGGACCCGATCCTCAACACTAGGGAATAAATCATTTCTTGCATCCAATCCACCGTCTCTTTAGTTGTCAGACTTGAAAGTGTAGAAGGAAGGCCAGTTGATGGAGGGCGTAGGATTGTGTCATTTCTTCTCTCCCTCTCATTGGAACAAGGATCCTCTCGAGTGCCTTATTACGCAACGCATTTTTTTTGGTGTTGATCAGTGCATCCGTCAAGAGAAGTTGGAGCCATCTGCACTTGTTTTCCTGGGAGTACACCGGGGTGTGCCTTTTATAGTACCTATCGTACCTTCTACACCCAGACTTGTAGCATTTACGATGCAGAGCCCTTTTTTGGTGCAAGCCCGACTCGTGGTCCTAATAGCGGTGGTCCAAGTGGACACTTTGAAATGGTTGGGAGCGCTCGCCTTTGGTGGAAGCTCTTTTGATAATTGACTTTGTGGAATGAGAGCTTTTCTTTGACATTTCATTGCTTTGTAGTATTTGTGGCTAGCTCCACTGCTTTTACCAAGAGTTGGCACACACTGATCAACAATTTTTTTATTTTATCACACCCTGGCACATAGGTAAATATCAAGAGATAGTACAAGAACCATGTTCTCATACTGGCTAAATGTGCTGACACTCAAGTTTCATGAATCCTTCATTGATTTTATCCCATCCTCGAGCATCATTAAATCAAGTCCAAACTCAAATCCCTCATCCCAGATCCTCAAGTGAAATTACAACTCATCTCATCATAACTGTAGTCATGTATGTGAGGTGCTGATCATATTCTTAAGGTAGAGACTAAGCATGCAATATAGCATACAAATCTTTCAAACTAGGGAAATGTGAATAATTAAGTCAAGGTCCCTAATGACTAAGGCTGGTTAATCTCAAAATCTCAAGACCTCATAAACCAAGTGTTCTTGATCATCACTAGTCTTGTGTGAAAGTGAATTGTGTTAGGGATTAAACCAACTTATTAGTTAGTTTTTTTTTTAATTTTTTTGATTCATTTTTTTTTAAAGTTTTTTTAGAAAAAGTTTTTTTTGGACAAACAAAGGAGAAGAAGTTTTTTTTTGGAAAAGTTTTGCTTTTTTTTTCAAGAGTTTTTTTTTGTTTTGAAAAAAAGATAGGTAAATAAGAAAAGATCTTTTTTTTTGAAAAAGTTTTTTTTAAAAGAATTTTTTTTTTGAAATTTTTTTTAGCAAATAAGGAAAAAGAGTTTTTTTTAGGAAAGAGTTTTTTTTGTTGTTTTGTTTTTTTGTTGGTTTTTTTACCCACCCCATAATTATTGTATAATATATACATAAATACGTGAAAGTACGAGCTATGGGTAAAGTATATATGTAATATATACACGCCCCCCTGTACTTAGCTTGTGCTATGTCCTCATGGCACTAGGTGACAAAAAGACATAGCTCGTACTAAGCGTAGGAAAGCTAAAATAATAAACAGTATAGAAGTCGATCCGCCCCCCTATACTTAGGCTCTGGATAGCCTAAGTGTAGAAGAAGAGCAAAAATGGGGCGGACGAGGTCAAGAGGAGAAATGATGAGTAAATACACATGGCGGGCATCGGTCCCCCCTATACTTAGGCTTTGGTCAGTCTAAGTATAGGACAAGAGTAAGTGTGAGAACCGATGTGATCTCGAGAATATACAAAGAAGGGAGAATATGTACAAGAGTGATTGAATCTTCTAAGATGTTGAATCTTGATGCTGCATCTTCATGAAGAGTAATAAGATGTATCTGCTCTGTGCTCACTCTGTATGAAGTTGATGACCTCGACTTGGACTAACTGCTCTTTCGAATCAACAAAACGCTTCAACAGTTGTCCATTCACCACATGAGATTGTGCACCATCTGTGAGATCAGCTATCTCTACATTTCCATTCTCGTGCACTTTCTTAACCACAAAGGGACCCGTCCATTTAGATTTGAGCTTCCCATGGAACATCTTCAACCTGGCATTGAACAACCATACCTTTTGTCCAGGGACAAAGTCTTTGCACCTAATGTACTGATCATGCCATCTCTTTACTTTGTCCTTATAAATAAAACTGTTGTCATATGCCCTGTTTCGGATTTCCACGAGCTCGTTCAAGTTCAAGTCTCGGCAAAGCTTCCCTAGGTGACAACTCCAATTAATCTTCTTAATTGCCCATTCGGATTTATGAATCAATTCTGCGGGCAAATGGCATGGCTTGCCATAGATCATTCTAAATGGTGAAGTACCCAATGGTGTCTTGTAGGCTGTCCTATAGGCCCACAAAACTTGGTCCAAAAGTTGAGACCAGTTCTTCCTATCGGGACGAACCAATTTCTGCAAAATATTCTTCACCTCTCTGTTCGAAACCTCTGCCATGCCGTTGGACTGTGGGTGGTAAGGACTAGTAACTCTATGCTCAAATCCATAGTCTTTAGCTAAAGATCTCATATCTCGATTCACAAAGTGGCTACCCCCATCAGATATCAAAACTTTTGGCACCCCGAACCTAGCAATAATATAATCTCTCACAAACTTACAAACAGTCTTGCTGTCTGTGGTTCGGGTTGGGATAGCCTCCACCGACCAGGATAAATAATCAACTGCCAACAAAATGTACTCATGTCCTTGGCTGTTGGGAAAGGGACCCATAAAATCTATGCCCCATGCGTCAAAAACATCACAAATAATCATCGGTTGCATGGGCATCTCATCTCTCTGTCCAACTGTCCCTCCCATCCTTTGACAGAATGGGCACGACCGTACAAAATCAATGGCATCTCTAAACAAGGTCGGCCAATATAATCCACATTGAATTACTTTGTGAGCGGTTCTCTTTCCCGAATGGTGTCCTCCAGCCTCAAGTGAATGATTATATGTGAGGACACTCTGGTATTCCTCCTGAGGAATACACCTTCTCCAAACACAATCCGGTCCTTCGAAGAAAAGGAAAGGATCGTCCCAGTGGTATCTCCTCGAATCCGACTTCATTCGATCAATGCTGCTCCTAGTCCAACCATGGGGAACCTGCTTGGAGACAAGATAGTTCACCATGTTGGCATACCACGTGAGGGAGTCAATAACACAAATTGACTCATCTGGGAAGGTCTCTCTAATCCGCTCATGATCAGGAGAATCCTTAAGTTCAATCCGAGAAAGGTGATCAGCCACAACATTCTTCACTCCAGGTTTATCTTTAATATCCAAATCAAATTCCTGGAGGAGTAAAATACACCTAAGAAGACGTGCCTTCACGTCCTTCTTTTCCATTAAGTATCGAACGGCTGTGTGATCAGTATAAATTGTCACCTTAGAGCCCAAAATATATGATCTGAACTTCTCAAGGGCCCATACTACCGCGAGCATTTCCTTTTCAGTCACTGTATACTTTTTCTTTGTAGGATCTAAAACTTTGCTCGCATAGTGAATCGCAAACGGAATCCCCTCTCGCCGTTGTCCTAACACAGCTCCTATAGCGAAATCTGATGCGTCAGTCATGATCTCAAAGGGGAGAGACCAGTCAAGAGCTTGTAGGATAGGCGAGGCACAAATCTTCCTCTTCAAGAGCTCAAAGGCCTCCTGACACATGAGATCTACAACGAACTCTATGTCTTTTCCTAAGAGCTCAGTCAGTGGGCGGGCGATCTTTGAAAAATCCTAAATGAATATCCTATAGAATCCAACATGCCCTAAGAATGACCGCACTGACTTTACGTTGGTAGGTGGGTCAAGTTTCTTGATCACCTCCACCTTGGCAGGGTCAACCTCCATTCCCCTTTTGGAGATGACATGCCCCAACACGATACCCTCCGTCACCATAAAGTGACTCTTCTCCCAGGAGAGTACCAGATTTACCTCTCTACACCTCGTGAGGACTCGGTCCAAGTGTGCTAAACATGTATCAAAAGAATTACCATGGACCGAGAAGTCATCCATGAACACTTCCAAGAAATCTCCCACCATCTCGGCAAATATGGCTATCATGCACCACTGAAATATACCCGGGGCATTGCAGAGCCCGAATGGCATGCGCCTGAAAGCATAAGTACCGAATGGACATGTGAATGTGGTCTTTTCCTGGTCCTCAGGGGCTATGGCCATCTGCTTGTAGCCTGAGTACCTGTCAAGAAAACAGAAGAACTCTTTCCCTGCGAGTCTCTCCAAGATCTGATCAATAAAAGGCAAGGGAAAGTGATCTTTCTTGGTTGCAGCATTCAGGCGCCTGTAGTCGACACAGACGCGCCATGACGTGGGTACTCGTGTCGCAATCTCTACCCCCTCCTCGTTGGTGACCATTTGAATTCCCGACTTCTTCGGGACAACATGAAGTGGGGCCACCCACTTGGAGTCAGAAATAGGGTATATGAACCCTGCCTTGCACCATTTCTCAATTTCTTTCTTTACTACTTCCCGTAGATTGGGGTTAAGTCTCCTCTGAAACTCACGGGAAGGTCTCACGTTATCCTCAGTAAAAATGTGGTGCGAGTAGAGAGCGGGGTTGATACCCACGAGATCCGACACTGTCCAGCCTTATGCTTTGCGGTTCCTCTCTAAGACCTCTAACAACCTAGACTCCTGTTCTAAAGTCAAGTCTGAGCTAATGATGACAGGATATCTCTCTTTGGGTCCCGCAAGAAAGGCATACTTAAGTGTAGGAGGTAGTGATTTCAGTTCTGGCAATGTGGTACCATCAAGCAGATCTGGCTGAACTGAATCTGAATCTGGTTCCGTGCTGCATGAAGGTGGGCTAATCTGTGTAGTACTCGCCACCAAATCAGAAGTATCGGGAGTCGGATCGTCAAAAGTATCCAAACAATCGGCAAAAGCCACGTCCGACTCGTCATCTATGTCCCATGATTGTTCCGAAGAGGATGGAACTGACAGATCCGGATGGATCTCTAAGTCATCATGAGAATAGGTTGATGCATCTCAAACAAGATCAGACAACACCTGGTAAACTGCATCATGTACTATATCCTCTCCAGATGAAAGGGTCTCTCTCTGTCCTGAAGGAATCTGTCCCCAAATCCCAACTGTGCTAATCATACTGCAATCTGCCTCTGAAGATGAGTACTCTGTACTACTCTCTGAATCAGGTCGCTGACACATGGTTTGCTTCATCTCAAGGTTCACTTCTCCACCTGGAGAACAGAACTTCATCATTCCCATACCATAATCGAAAGATGCGCCTGCGGTCCTAAGGAAGGGTCGCCCAAGAATGATCTGAGATTCTCTCCAATGATTGGGGGTCTCCATGTCCAAGACTGTGAAGTCCACCTGATAGTTCTGCCCCTCAATCGAGATAACGACGTCCTTCACATCTCCCTTAGGTCTCTTCACTGAACGATCTGCGAATTGGAGTAAAGCTCTAGATTTGCGAAGTGGTCCCAACTCCAATTTCTGATATAATGCTAAGGGGAGTAAGTTGATCGAAGAACCGTTATCTAAGAGTGTGCGTGCAAACGCAATGTCGTCAATACGACTCTCCACATAGTGAGCACCCATGTCTCTCTTTTTCTTTGGCAAAGTCTGATTCTTGAGACAATAGGTTGTGGCTACTGATAAGACATGTGTCTTTATATTTCGGTTATCCTTCTTCTTGCTAACCCTTGTAGGTGTGCATCTCACCTTAAGGTATTTTTGGAATGCAGGATGGTTAGCCACACATTCATCAAATGGCACTTTAACTGCGATGTTTTCTTTACAAAACCGTACCATATCGGGGTCATCTTTCTGAATCTTTTTGATGCGCTTTCCTGCCGTAAGAGCACGAGGGAAAGGGATTGAAGGTAGGGAAACAGAGGATGAAGAGTCTGAATCATGAACTGAAAGATCATTCTTTGACATAACGGAAACATAGTTCTTCATACAAGAATCTTTTTGATGCAACATGGAATCGAAATCAAAACTATCTACTAAAGGTTGTGGAATAGAAGCTGGAGTGGTATCCGCCATAACCGGAGATGCAAGGTCCTCCGTAGACTCAGAAGAATATCCATGCTGAAGATGCTGCATACGTGCTCTCCTCCTCCTCTCGGCTCCCTGAGTGGAAATCCTCGAATGGTGCTGATGGGGCTCTGAAATATGATGCCTCTCCTCCTCGTCCTCTGAAGACTCCTCAGGTAGAGCTCCAGAGATTCCCCTCCTCGTGTCCCTCGCCCGGTCAGGTACAACCACGGTCCTTCCGCTCCTGAGTGACATGTGGTTAGCCTCGTCACACGAAAGAATCTCATGTTCAGATTTAGGAGATGCTTAATAGTATACCTGACCAAAATGCTGCTGAGAACTAGAACGGTTCAGGCTATTGGGGTTAGCCTGAACTTGGGCTGGGATCGAGGTAGAGGGTGCAGTCTGCTCGTCTCGCCATCTGGACAGGCGGTTGACATCCACCCGTAAGTCCTGAACCTCGTTCCTGTAGGAACGTAGCTCGTCGAGTATCTGCTGCTGAATATCCATGGGACTAGACGATGAAGGAAGTGGATAAGACTGGGAAGAAGAACGGGAAGACTGGCCCTGCTGGCCAGTGTACTGCCTCTGCTGCTGCTGCTGGGGTTGCGGGCCCTGCTGACCCATCTGGTAATGGCCCTGTCGGCCATACTGCTGGTACTGCTGCCTCTGCTGCTGGGGTGGATGGAATCCAGGGCTCTGCTGTGAAGGAGGTAGTGCGGAGGTGAATGCGGTGTTGTGAAAGGTCGGGGGACGCTGATAGGACTGTCGGTCTCCCGTACTTCCCTGCCTGGCAGGGTCCTGAGTATACCATATCCCATTCACCTCCCAAACTGGTGGAGGCTCCTCCTGAACTGTCTCTGCTACTGGAGGTGGCTGCTGGAAAGAATGGGTGTAGGATTGGTCCTGCTCCCACGGCTGGGGTTGCCCTGACACCAACTGCTCCTGAACATGGTGAACTCGGTATACGGGAGCAGAGGGTGCAGTCACGGCGGGTATCCTTATCTTAGATACCTTCTCAGTCAACTCCTCCATCTGTTTTGGAAGTTTAGAGATGCTCCGGTCTAACTCATCAATCCTCCTGTCGATCTTCTCGACTACAGTAAGCTTGTCAGCAAGGAGTCCCATGCTAGGGATCACATCCTGAAAGAGATCGACTACAGCTGGTTTCCCCCCTCCAAGTGAGAGTGAACTGGGGGATTGTGTATAGGCCCTGCTGGCCATCTGTGAGCGGCTAGTTTCAGTCATTTGCTCGAATACCCTCCAGACGGTATCCGCTCCTCGTGATGTATAGCTGCCTCCACAGGCAGCGCTCACTAAACCCTGCATCTCAGGGTTGAGACCAGTGAAAAATGATTGGACCAAGATGTTATCATTTAGTCCATGTCAGCGACACTTCTGCAGGATGTCCTTGAATCTTTCCCAAGCATCACAAAAAGCTTCATGGGGTAATTGGAAAAAACTCGTAATTCGCGTCCTCATCATGTTAGTTCTACTCAAAGGGTAGAACTTCTTCAAAAACAGGTCCTTGAACTGGGCATATCTGGTGACGACGATCCCAAGATTCTTTACCCAGTAATCAGCTTTGCCACCCAAGGCAAATGAAAGGGCTTTGAGCCTAATATAATCCTGGCTAACATTTTGATGTTTGAGGTTAGCGCAAATGAGCTCAAAGTCCCTTAGGAATGCATATGGTTCCTCAGAAGCATTCCCATTAAAGTGTGGCAGCAGGTTCAGAAAATGCGGCTTCAATTCAAAGTCAACAGTGGGTTCAGCCGGACTCAAGTAGTTATGAATTTGATATTGTCCGGGGTTATATGCCGCATCCATTGGTAGTTGGACCCCAACATTTAACTGTCCCAACTGAGCTCTCAGTAATGCTTGTTGCTGCTCGGATGCAGCTAATCGGGCAAGTATCATTTTCATTGGGTCTTCATGGTTCTCTTCTTCCTCTTCTTTCTTCTTTGGCATTTTACTTGAATCTTCTATATGTCCTGAATCAGCAATGTTTTCTTGATTAGAAGAGGATTTATGAATCATGATATTCTCACCAAGGCGATGGTCTTCCTCGGTGAGGTGGGAAGAGAGAAATGGAATGGTTTGAGGGTAACCATCCCGAGAGTGAGTGATCCTGGGCTCAAGAGGGTCATGAGTCCAGGTTGGTCCAAGTTGCGCTTGGACCTTTGAAGACGTACTTTTTGAAGGGTTCAACGAGAGATTCGCAAAGTCCGAATAAATATCCCCCCAATCAGTCATCTTCGATGTCAAAAGAACCGATTAGATCACGATAGTCAATGAGGCGCTAGTTCTACGGTGCACGTAAATGTGCGGAGTGAACTCACACAATTCAAACGCAATTCAAACCCTCAATTTCACCAACTCAACACGTGATGGCCGTAAGAGTTCGGCCGATTTATCTGGTCAATTTTAGTTGGTGAGAATACAATCGTCGAAAGATTAACGAGCTGTTAGGTGCCCGTATTTTCCTACAGACTGGCCCGGTTCATACGACTAGTTTAACCTACTTTCAGCCAGTATAGGAGTAAGTACGGACCGTATAAATACGGCTACCCGTTCCTTGAGGACTAATGTGTCCTCTAAACCTCCCACTCTGCTAAGGAAGTCCAGACCGTTTACTGGCTACCCGTAAATCCTCACTGAAAAGTAGCTAATCGCCTAAAAAGAAAGAACCAGTAGTAAGTAAGAAATCCAGACATGGCTCTATCCTAGGGTCGTCTCTCTCTCACTTGCAATTAAAACAAACAATGAGGGCTTTATGCACCCGAGAACAAGGGTTCTTTTTATTCGAATTAATTAGATCGACCTGCTCAATTCAGTCCCAATTTTAGAGTTAGGTTATCACTTGAAATTTATGTGAACACACAAGCACGTCTACCGTTCAGTCCCAATTTCCTTTTGACCTTAAGTTGTAAAACAAGATGGGAATCAGAAATCAGAATGCAAACGAGAAACTATGATGCATGCTCAGAAGAAGGTATACTTACAGTGAATCCCAACACTCTTCATGCGTTATGCAGAACAGAATTTATAAATATTACACTAAATGCATGCAGATCGAGAAAACCGCACCTAAACAATATACTATTAGCGGGGAAGAATTGATTGAATTTGAGCTAAGTAGTACGTGTCTATGTGCGTCTCATTATTAATCTTATTAGATAAGTGAATCTTCTAAGATATGTGTGGCCTAAATTATGATGGGCACAAACAAATTTGAATCTAAACTATTGTATGCCTAATCCTTGAGTTCGCCACTCAAGTCAAGCCCCACCCTCGCCGGAGAGTGAAACAGGCTCGACACACCACAAATAATGTCCAAGTCTTTTTACACACACGAGCTCTCAAACAAGAGTCGCTATAAAGAGCAAGCTACCTAAATAGTTACAACAATTAATACAAAAAGTTCTCTCAAAAATAAATAGTTCTCCTCGCACTTCAGCAGTCAACTCGCGTCGCGTCCGTCGACCTCCGATGCACTCCAAGTCCACCGTGCCCTCGCAAGGAAAATGAGATTTATATTAGAGAGATAAACAACAAGATATATACAAAAATATGAAGAGAAATAATTGCAAAAAAATGAAATAAATACAAGTGGCTCGGGGGTCAGACTACCCGAGTAAATGGAAAACTTAATCCAAATTTTTAAACTAATCCTTAAGCCGTTTGACTCCCCGGCAACGACGCCATCGAACGAGTCGCTTAGTACGATGTTTAATTCGTGTTCGTTGTAGCACGTGTACTTAGCGATTCGGTCAGAACCGAGAGAAGATCTCTGTGAAGAGTGTCTCGGCTTTAATTTATATCACGGGCAAGTCCGGGGTCGAACACAGGGAGGCAAAGGAACAACTTGGGTTTAATTAAAAAACTTAGGTCTAGATTTCAATGTGGTTTTTTTAGATTTTTTTAATGCAACAAGAATGCAAATGCAAGTGAATTAAGACACTAAGAAATCATACAATAGGCCAAATTAATTTTAATGTCAAATTAGTCTAATTAAGCCAAATTATATTTTTCTTAGAGTCCTAATCCAGTGGGGAACACAAAACACATTTTTTTAGAATTTTCAGGTTTAAAATGCAATAATGAAAAAATGCACACTTTTTATGGGTTTTTTATGCAATTTTTCACACAAACAGTAAGCAAATATTATGAAAAAATTACTGGAATGAAAACATGATGCAAGAAGACTACAGTAATATTTTTGGATTTTTTGACAAGTTATGAATCTTTTATGTATTTTTTAGTAGAAACAGAGTGATAGTGAGTAATTAATTCCTAATTAATCCTCATTATCAAATTAATCAAAATGCAAATTAACTCAAGTAGATCTTTTCATGTAGAATTCAGGAGATTTGAAATTTCGCAAAAGGGATATACGTGGATTTAATTAAAAATCAAATACTAAATTCACTCTACAAATTATTCCAGGCACTAGACATCTCCATTTTCGATGAAATTTGGATAGTAAATTCACCACATTTCAAGGCATCACACAAAATTTTTTGTGGATTTTTTGGAGCAACCGTGTGAGAGATATAATTTTAAGAGTCCAGAATGGGTAAACTATGCAAAATTTCAGTTGAACAAGTTTAGTTAATTACCCATGTAACATAAAAATCCAAATAAATAGTCAAAATGTAGACAATTAGTTGCTCATCACAGAGGTATTTTTCATTGAAGAAAGAGATGCAATAATGATGTCCAAATTAACACACAAACATAGGGGTGTCTCTGCAAATATGTAAATGACTTAAATAATACAACAAAAGCACATGATTGTTTTGTAATTACATAAACTATGGAGGAAACAAATGCAATATTTACAATAAAAAGAAATAAACTAATAAGACCTTCTTCTTCCTGCGCAGGTGGAGGTGGAACCCAACGGTGGTGGCTGGCGTCAACGGCTGCGGCGCCGCGCTCGACCGCGCGCAGCGGCGGAGGCGTGGGCGGCGGCCTGCGGTGATGAGGGCGCGGAGGGCGGCGATGGCCGCTTGAGCAGGTCACGGGTTGGAGAGGAGGCGCTGGCGCGCGGCGTGAGCGCACGGTGTGGGAGGGGCGCCGCCTTGGTGAGATGGGGGAGGGGCGGCGGGCCGGCGAGGCAGACCGCGGGCGCGGCTGGGGGACGGCCGGTGGCGGCGCCAGCCGCTTGGTGGTGGTGCGGCGTCCGTGGGGAGTGGGGGAGGGGCGGAGGGCGGTTGCCTGCGCCTGCTGCCTCTTCCCAATTTTTTTATTTTTTTTAACTTTTTTTTCTTTTTCTGCTGTAATGTAATAAAAGGATTTTTTTTGTTTTATTTTTTTTGTATTTTTTTTTAAATTTTGTTAAGAAAGGGAATGAACATGATGGGGAAAATATTGATGATGGTAATAAGATGGAGTAGAAACAAAGGGGAGATGGTGGTGATATGATGTGTAAAAAAATTTTGCAAAAATGACAATATGATAAAATGAGATGAAAAGAAAAATTACCTACGATTGATGGATGCCTATGATGTGCTCACAAGAGCACGGTCTTCGCTCGAATTACCGGCGTGCGATGATCTCGAGCAGCGCGCGGTTGCGGCTGCGATGTTGGCCAAAAAACCAACGGATCACACCGGAGAGAGGGCCGTCGTTGCTCGACCGCAGTTGCATCGCTGTCACCGATTCAACTCAGGGAACTAGGCTCTCCTCACATAAAGATGGATCAAAGGCAAAAATGAGGAGAATGACATGTATATAAAGAGAATGGGATGAGAGGTTATTAAAGCGGTGGAGTTGAATGGGAAGTTGATTTATTAATGGAGTTGAATGGGAAGTTGAGAAAAATGGTGGAATAATGGAGTTGAATTGGTGGTTATTGTAGAGAATGAAAATTAAATAATAAATAAATAAATAAATAAAGCTGGCTACTTTAAATACAATAAAATAAGAAGAGAAGAGAAATAGTGGAGAATTTACAAGGGAAGACAAACAACATGTACACATTTTTTTACTTTTCTAATATGTAATTTTTTTTTGTCTTTTTAATAAGAGATATTTACAATGAAAAAAATATAATAAAATAGTACAAGTAAAATACAACACAAGTATGATTTGTTTGTATTTTTAGTAACTAAGAAAGATACAATAAAAATTAAAGAAAGAAATAATATATGCATGGTATACAATGTACATCTTGGTCCCAAAACCCAACTTTTGCAAACGAGCTCCGATTTTAATGAAACCACTTCCGTTGGATAGATAATCTTCTAACTTGAACATTAAAAGTGAGTTTGGTGAATTTGGAGTTCATACGGAGCGGGAATTTAGCTTGGAAGTTGGACTTCACGGCTTTTTCTCTTTGGGATCTAGGAGCATTTATTTGAGATGAAATTTGTTTTGTATTTTTGTATTTTTATATACATTTTTATAAACAAGTTATAGAAAGAATTAGGCAAATAGGAGTTGAAATGAAATTATTAAAAATACATGAAGTTTTGGCTATTTACATGTATAAAACTCCTTTATTTTTACGGCTTTTTATTGTTAATTCATTTTGTGCAGTCTTATATACAATAATTAGTGTGTTTTATTTACAAGAGTTATTTTGTTAATTTATGTATTTTATGGACATTTATTGGGGATTTTACTCGGGGATTTTGCTAAGATCAAGATATTGCGATGATGAATCCCGGATTCATCACCATGCTAATCATGGCACGCTACTCGAGAAATAAAATTTGAAAAGGATGAAGGAATACCAAGGTCGTAGAAGGTGTAAGACCTTCTGATGATAGCTCGACGGGGCGGCTTCCTGGAGCTCGACGCTGTGCAAGGCAGCGATGCACTTTGGAATGTCTCCTCCGACGATCTTCCTCCACGCTGAGCTTCTCCTAGGCGTTGTCACCACCTCGGATGGCCGGGGCAAGGCTTGAAAGGGAGAAGGTCGATTGATGATCTGGGATTCAGAGTCAGTTGGGGAGAGTTAGTTGGCTCACGCCAACATTAGCAGGTTTATCGGTGGAATTGAGACGATCTAAGGAGGATCTAATGGTGGGCGTGTAGGAGGTTAGCTAGGAGGATAGGATGGATGGTTTGGATCGAGTGAATTAGTTTATTAGGTGCGCGGGAAAAATCAATGAATAGGAGGCGTTGGAATGGAATGTCAACTGCCTGAGTTCTTGAAGAAGAACCAGGTGCTGACACGTGTCAGCACCTGGTTGGTTAGATGATTAAATAACATATAAATTATATAATAAATAGTAAATAACGTTATTTTAAATATGTATAAAAATGAAAATTGTAAATAATTAAATGATCTAAATTATGGTATAACTAATTTTAGTGAATAATAAATATTATTTGAACTATAGATATTATATTTATAAATAAGTGTAAATAATACTTAATAAATAGGTATTGAATTTTTAATTCAATAAATAATTAATTATTTGTGAATTTTATATTTTCTTAAATGTTAGAATAATAAATAACATCTTAATAATTTTTTGTGGATTTTAATAAAATAATTTAGTTATATTATAAAATACAGGTATAAGTTAGGCAGTTCAATTTTATCTATAAATTAGGGTTTTGGATTTTATTAAAATAAAAATTAAGCTCCAAAAATTCTGAAATAAATCATGATGAAAATACAATATAATGAAAATAATTAGAAATTATAAAAATAACAAAACTTTAAATTATGGGTCCAAATAAAATATATAGCCTAGAAACCCCTTTGTCAGTAGGTCCCAAAACTGACTTTTTGCAAACAGACTCTGATTTTAATGAAACCACCTCTATTAACTTGAGAATATTATTTTTTGAACATTAAAGGTGAGTAGAGTGAAATGGGAGTTCGTGTGAGGAAGTTATGATTTGAGAAGTTGAGATTTTGACAATTTAAAAGTTGGATTTCTTGGCATATATAGAGGAAAATCTTTTTAACTTATTTTTATATTTTTAATGAATATTTTTAGAAATAATTAGGAAATGAGTTTGGTGAAAATATGTTCATATGAATTAATTAAAAATAAATGAAGATTTGGTATTTATTAGATAAATAGTGAATAATGTGTGGAGTGTACTTTAATTATTTTTTTGGTTTTCTTCTCTTACTCCCCCAACTTGTTATTTTGTCGACCAATCCATGCTGACTTGGTCTCAGAGGTTAGGTTATATAAATATATCTTTCAGTTATATTTACCTTTTCTGAGTCATATTGTATATATATACATATCTACAATCTGCCTTCTTTTATTTTCTTTATTTTTTATTCTTTATTTATTTACATGTTTTTGATGCATAAAAGTGCATTTTTATTCATGAATAGTATTTTGATAAAATGTGGGAATTAATGAACATTTACATGTATTTTTTAAGGGATTAAAGATAAAATGCAACAAAAAAGTAAATGAATCATGGATTCATCAACCCCCTATACTTAAACTTTGCTAGTCCCTTAGCAAACACTTATTTGAAAATTAAGTGAAAAAGAAAGAAAGTTAGAATGAATTTGTTTTCCTAAATCAGTTCATGAGAATAGACAAAGGACAGAGCTCGATTGGGCCTGAAACAAGCATTTTGTCGGAGCCTTAACTAGGATTAGGATTTTATCCTAAACATCCCTCAAGTTCCATAAATCCTTATTCAAGATCACCTCATCAGCTAGCTCAGACTCACTTATTCATATCGCAAACTCTATCAGCCTTGAAGTCAATTTATATAGTGTGTGAATTGATTTAGCTCTTCCTACTCAAAGAAGCGAAGAAACCGTCCATCCCAGCTATACACTTCCATTGATTCCTGATCCAGCTACTCTTTCCTCGGGGAGGGAGGTATTCCCTTATGAGGTCAGTTCGTGCTATGTTCACAATAGAATATAGAGAGAAAGTAGAAGAATGAGAAAAGAATTGGAGTGCGACCAGTGTTGACGCATCTCCTTGTGAAGCTCAATCGGTGTAGCTAAGTCTTCACTAGGATGTGCAGGCAATGTTTTGGTGGAAGCTTGGACTGTTGTGGTTGTATTTGTATTTGGTGGCTTCTTCTTTGATTTGGCTTTGTAATTTGCTTGCACTGCATTCATCTCTTTGTGCCTTGACGGATATAGCATCTTTTGTTCTGTCCCTTTTTTTGAGGTCATTGAAAAAATTGTGTCAGCAGATCCTTCCCTCATCCAAAGCGACTATCGCAACGCCAATCTCTCCCGTCTTTAGATGTCAATGCTGCAAAGACAAGGATAGAAACACACTACCAAGATGTACTGCCCTTCGCAACTCCATGCAAGTTGAGCTAAGTGCAGAGTGCATATGTCCAAGATTGGCTCACTAGTGTAGAGTTGTACGGATGACACCAAGTGGTATACTTAAGCACATATGAGTTGTTTGCCCAAATATGGTCTTATGGAACCCAAAGATTTAAAATCAAAAGACCTGAAGAGTCTAAATTCCAGATCCTAACTAGGTTCCTTACAAAGAAAGTTAAAGGCCATAATCAGGCTCCATCCTTTAGATTAGACTCAATCGTTAGTTCCAGAAATCTAGCTTATTCTAAAAAATGCGAATGCACATGCAACAATGTTTTGGTGAAGTATATTTTCTGAATTTTACTCATTTTTATGGATTTTAAAGCTTTTGTAATTTCTATGAATTTTAGGACTTTGTATTTTTTTATGGATTTTCTGATTTCTATAAACAAGAATTTGTACAAGAATTTATAAGATATATTTCATTCAAATTAAATATCTAATGTATTTTACAGATTTTATATACTGAGAGTTTTATAAGGATTAAATGATTTTTACACATATTTGAATAAATAGGTTTTTAAATAAGTATTATACATAATTTAAATACATATTTTAAATACATATTTTAATTTATGTCTTTTAAATACATATTTTAGACATATTTTACTTATTTCCAAGGATTTTATAAGTAATAGATAAATAGATAGATGGATTTTAAATTAACCCTCACCCACTTTTTATGTATTTTATAGATAGAGAAAATACACAAAGTACGAGTTATGGACAAAAGTATATATACAATATATACACACCCCCTATACTTAGCTTGTGCTATGTCCTCATAGTGTCAAAAAGAGAAAAAGGAGGACATAACTCGTGCTAAGTAAAAGTGGGTGAAAAAGAATAAGAGAATACAAGTCAGTCAACCCCCCTATACTTACGATCAGGTCATCGTAAGTATACTGGAAGAGCAAAAATGAGGTGACTGAGTGAAAGGAATATACAACAAATGAACAAAAGAAATAACGAAAATGAGATCATCGAAATCACTCGGTCCCCCCTATAGTGAGCATAAGGCATCCTAAGTATAGAAAGAATGTGACCAAAAATTGGGGATCAGTGATTTGTTAAAAAGAAAGGATATACAAAAGAAAAAGAACAAAATATAAAATGCAAATCAACGAACAATCAGTCCCCCTATGTTTAGGATATGGTATCCTAAGCAAAGAAGATGAGCAAGAATGGGGACGATTGTGGTCTACGAAGAATATACAAGTGTTGTGGATCTCCACAAATCGAATGGCTCAAAAGTCTTTGTAGATGATGAGATAAAGTGAAATAACGATCATGAGTCCTATACAAAATAGATCACTTCAACACATGCCAATGATCAGTAGTTTCTATGAAATGCTTCAGCATCTGCCTGTTCACCACGAACAGGTCTACACCAGGTGACACATCTGATATAGCTATTCTTCCATTATCGTGCATCGTTTTGACTATTTAAGGTCCTTCCCACTTGCTTTTCAATTTGCTAGGAAAATTTCTCAATCTTGCATTGAACAACCAAACTTTCTGCCCAGGGACAAAGATCTTGTGCCGAATATGTCAATCATGCCATTTCGTCACTTTGCCCTTATAAATGAGAGTGTTCTCGTATGCCTGATTTCGAATATCTACTAGCTCATTCAGATCCATCTTCCTCTTGACTCCTGCTTTCTGTGCATCAAGTGAAATTTCTCGAATGGCCCTTTCAGATTTATGCATGATCTCTAAGGGCAAATGGCATGGCTTCCCATAAACCAGTCTGAATGGTAAAGTACCTAAGGGAGTCTTATATTTGAGTGCCCAAAGAACCTGATCTAAAAGCTGTGACCAGTTCTTCCTATACGGTCGTACTAATTTTTGAAGATTTAATTTCACCTCCCGATTTGAGACTTTAGCCATGCCGTTCGTCTGTGGGTGATAAGGACAAGCTACTCTGTGAACAATGTCGTATTGCTTCACTAGCTTTTTGACCTCCTTGTTAATGAAATGGCTACCCCCATCTGAAATAAGAATACATGGAATCCCAAACTGTGAAATAATGTGTTCTCTTAGGAACTTGCAAACTATCTTACTGTCTGCGGTTCGTGGGGGTATAGCCTCCACCCATCTATTAACATAATCTACAGTGAGAAGAATGTACTCAAAGCCGCTGCTCGAAGGGAACGGTCCCATGAAATCTGTGCCCCATGTGTCAGAGATTTCACAAATAATAACAGGCCGCATAGGCATTGCATCTCTAGAACTGACTGTCCCTACTGCTCTCTGACAATTTGGGCAACTCTTTACGAATGTACAAGCATCTCTAGTAAGAGTCGGCCACAATAGTCCACTCTGAAGTACCTTCTGCGCTGTCCTCTTCCCTAAGTGATATCCCCCTGCCTCTAAGGAATGGCACAGAGTGAGGACACTATTATATTCCTCCTGTGGATTACAATGCATGTAAACATAATATGGTCCCTCACGAAAAAGAATAGGATCCTCCTAATGGTAGTATTGTGCATCGGAAACTAGTCTATCAACTCAATCCTTTGGCCAACCCTGTTGACTTTTCTATGTAACCAGAAAGTTCACTATATCTGCATACCATGGAAGCTCGGCAACTGCAAAGATACTCTCGTCTAGAAATCTCTCTACAATCTCTTGCGTGTATTCATGTGAAGGTTGTTATCTCTGTAATCGAGAGAGATGATCAGCTACCACATTCTTTACTCGAGGTTTGTCTCTAATATCCAAATCGAAATCATGAAGTAAGAGAATCCATATAAGAAGGTGTGCCTTGGCATCCTTCTTTTCCATTAAAAACCCGATAGCTGAATGATCTGTATACACAGTGATTTTGGAGCCAAGAAGATAAGATCTGAATTTATCTAATGCGAACACTACTGCCAACATCTCCTTTTCTTCCACTGTGTAATTTCTCTGAGCATCATCTAATGTTCTGCTGGCATAGTGGATAGCGATAGGAAGTCCATTCCTCCTCTGTCCTAATACAACCCTGACCGTAAAATCTGAAGCACCCGTCATGATCTTGAAGGGTAGAGACTAATCAGGTGGTTGTAGGACAGGTGCACTGGTAATCATTTCCTTTAATGTGAGGAAGGCATTCAGACATTTGTAATCTAACATGAACTCGATGTCTTTTCCTAATAATTCACTTAACAGTCGGGCAATCTTGGAAAAATCTTGAATGTACCGTTTGTAAAAGCCGACATGCCCAAGAAATGACCGTAACTGCTTAATATTGGATGGTGGTTTGAGGCATTTGATGACATTCACCTTGGCAGGGTCAACCTCCATGCCTCGCTGGGAGATGATGTGCCCCAACACGATCCCGTGTGTAACCATAAAATGGCTCTTTTCCCATGACAGAACGAGATCTACCTCACAACATTTCTGAAGAACTTAGTCTAGGTGCGCTAAACAATCATCAAAGGACTCACCATAGACTGAAAAATCATCCATAAAGATCTCTAGAAAATCACCAACCATGTATGCAAAAATAGCAGGCATACACCTCTAGAAAGTAGCAGGGGTGTTGCACAATCCAAAGGGCATCCGTCTAAAGGCATACGTGCCAAACAGACCATGTGAAGGTGGTTTTCTCCTGGTCTTCAGGAGCAATAGTTACCTGTTTGTATCCGGAGTACCCGTCAAGGAAACATAAGTATTCCTTTCCTGCCAACCTTTCAATGAACTAGTCTATAAAAGGCAAAGGGAAGTGATCCTTCTTCGTTGCAGCGTTCGATTTCTTGTAATCAACTTGCACCCACCACGACGTGGTTACTCTCTTTGGAATCTCCTCTCCACTCTCATTCTTAATCTTATGTTTTCCCGACTTCTTCGGGACAACATGTAATGGGATAACCCATTCAGAGTTGGAGATGGAATAGATAAATCCTGCATCGCACCATTTCCTAATCTCTTTCTTTACAACATCTCGTAAAACCGGATTCATCATACACTGAAATTCTCTGGAAGGTTTGCTGTCATGATATAGATATATATGATGAGAACACAAAGCAGGATTCATCCCGTGGAGATCAGATATAGTCCATCCAATAGCCTTGCAGTTTCTTTCAAGAACCTCCATCAAATGGGATTCTTGTTCTTCAGTCAAAGATGAGCTGATAATGACCAAAAACTGTCGATGTGGACCCGTAAGGAAAGCGTACTTCATATTTGATGACAATAACTTCAGTTCTGGTAAGTAAGACTCTGGCTCTGTTGAAACCTCATCTAAATGTGTATTGGGATATGTATTAGCAATGGAATTGTCTACAGTATGGTTATCCACCATCTCAATATGCTCTAAAGTCGAACTATAGAAGATGTCTAAAACATCATTCGACTCGCTACTATGCTCATCCTCAGAATGACTAGAGGAAGACAATCCTCCTAAATGAAATTCAATCTCTACATCATCTGAAGTGGAGGAATTATGTAAACACTTTGAATCTGAAAGATCTACAATAAACACCTCAGAAGTCTAATCCCTCTGCTTCTCATCATCCATACTGAAATATGAACTACCCTCGAAAGAATTGCCAGTTGTAGTCTCGGACCCATCCTCTGTTAGAAAATCCTGGGTCTCTACTCGATACCTTTCAAGGTCGTCAAAACGAACCCCATCCATGTAATCACAGGTGGCTAAAGAACTCAAGAAATTTGAAGATGCATCACTGGATGTATTTTATTGTCTCGCCATCTCTATATGTACCTTCTCGTCCTCGGTGCGAAAAATACCTTCCCTGTATCATAATCGAAGAGAGCCTTCACGATCTCTAAGAAAGGCCTCCCAAGAATGATCTGGGTAAGATGCAACTGTGTAGGGCAATCTTTGTCCAGGAAAGTAAAGTCCACTGGGAATTACATGCCTTGCACAGTTATGATAACGTTCCTCAATATGCCCCTAGGTCTCTTTACAGATCTATCAACAAACTGAAGATCATGTGGTATTTGTAAATAGGACCTAACTTGAGCTTGTCGAGTAAAGAAGATGGTATCAAATTGATCTAGGAACCGCTATCTAATAGAGTGCGATTGAATGCGGCATTGGCGATCTCGCATTTGACATAATGTAATCTAGAATCCTTCTTCTTCTTAGGTAACTTGTTCTATATTGCACATGATGTAGCCTTGGTCAAAACATGTTTTTCTGTACGTGATCTATTTTTCCTATGCATAGTGCATCGATTTTTCAACTGATTCTTGAGCGTAGGAAAATGATCCAAGGCATCGTGAAGTGGGATCTTCAAAAAGATGTGATCTTTTAATAATCTTTTAGTTTCTGGAGTCACAACATTCTATTTGTTATTTTTTCCCTTTTCCAAATAAAGGATCAAGAAAAGGAATAATATTAGGAATGAGAAAATCAGACTTTTTATTGAATTTAGAATCATCTTGTACATCGAGAGTTTCAGAATTATGTATAACTCTCAAAAATAGGGGAAGAAACAATTTTATCGGGAGTATCTGCACGGTCTGGAGTGATATCATCGTCTGGCTCGCCGGTGTCCATGTCAATAGTTTCAACATCGCTCCCTTCTCTCTGATCTTCCTGATGGTCCTCATCAATGTGTTGGTTCTCCTCCTCAGCATCAGAATATGGCTGCTCATAGATTTGCTCTCGCTCCTTATCAAGTGCCCTCTCCTCTACTCCATCAGGTGCTCGTGGTGATCTACCGCTCTTGAGACGAATGAAGTTAGATAAAAATTCAGGAAAGAGATCGTACCTATAGTGTTGTCTACCGAATCTGGATGCATGCTCTTGTTATTCAGATTCATCGTAGGCTGAGCTGGAAGAGTGGTCTTTGGAGCGGTTAACGCATCCAGACGGCGGTTAACTTGCTCCATCTCTGTCTTATGCGTAATTTGGAGCGTACTCAACATATCCATGATTTGATTTAGGGCCTGGGCATGTGAAGACGTCTTAGGTTCAGTATGGTGACTCTGTCTTTCTACTTTATCTTGTCTTGGCGTGTATTGCTGTGAGGTATAAGGTTGGGAGAATCTCTGCGGTGTAAAGGAAGATTGCTGCTACTGCTGATAATGACATGGATGTGAATGGTTAGCAGGATATTTATATGAATGTGGTCTCTGATATGCATGCTGGTGAGACTGCTGCTGCGTGAATTGCTGTCGGTGCTGGAAGTGTGGATGTCCATGCTACGGGTGACTGTACTGCTGTTGCTGATGATGAGGTACACTTAGCTGTTGAATCGGAGTATACCAAATCCCGTTGATCTCAAGAGTGGCTTGAGTCTCAACATCTATATCCGCAGCACTGGTGATATGACCGGGATTGGCATGAGAGTGATAGTCATGACAATCAATCTACGGAGTCTCGGGCTCTCTCTGAACAAAATGTATCTGTCAGGTGGGCAGAGCAGGTAAAGTCCTCCGTGCAGGTTGTGCAGTCGAAGAAGATTGGGCCTGCTAATACTGAAGTTGTATCTCTGAAACCTTCTTCATGAGATTACTCAGCTGCTGAGGGAAAGATGGGAGTTTCTCCAACTCTCGCAGCGGCTTTAAGTCATGAACTTGTTTCTAAATCACATCCACTAACGTTAATTTCTCGCTAATGAAGCCCATATTGGTGTTTGATTCAGACTCTGAGATATCAACATTCTTATGATGCTCTCGGTGATGTAGTGGCTGAGGGGCCTTCTGGAATGCCCGAGTAGAGTCGACGACTCTCAAGTTCTCCGCCATCCTTTTGAAGATGGACCAGACTGACTTGGCATCCTTATTCATGTAACTTCCTCCACATGCGGCACTCACTAGCCCCTGAATGTCCTGCTGGAGTCCTCCAAAATAGTTTTGCACAAGCACCTTCATCGGTATCTCATGATGCGGTCATCTCTCCGTAAGATTCTTGAATCTATCCCATGCCTCATGGAAAGATTCATTCAGAAGCTGCATGAAGTTGGAGATCTGACTCCTCATCACGTTAGTCCTTCCCAGAGGAAAATACTTACGCAAGAATGTGGACTTTAAATCATCCCATGTAGAAGCTTCCCTTCCTAGTTGACTCAACCAGTACAATGCCATATCTACGAAGGCGAAGGGAAAGTCTTTTAGGCGAACAGCCTCTTGCGTAACTTCTGGATAGCTCGCCATACCACAAATCATCTCAAACTACTACAGAAAGGTAAACGGCTCCTCTGTAGCATTCCCGTAGAACTTGTGAAGCAATGAGATGATCGACATTCTCAGCTCGTATGGCCCTTGATTCGGCGGTAGCCGAATCCAATGATGTAGCGTTCTTGCGTCTGGGTCATACTCATCTCGTAAAGTGGCAGGAACCACTGCAGGTGGTAAAGGGTTCCCGACTCCTGCTCTCAGTGTAGCTATCTCAACTCGCAACTCATTCTGAGTTCTAAATTGTTCTTGAATCTGTAGGTTCATTTGTTGTAAGGTATCGAGAATTCTTGTCATTATATATGCGGCTGGATCTGGTCTTCCTTCGGTATGGTGATCCTTAGCTGGACTCTCCTCTGTTGTTCCTTTGCCACGAGCCATTTGCTTCAGGTCTTCTGTGAAATTGAATTTCTCTTATGAACTCAGCGAAAAATCAACTGGAGTAATAGATGATGCATTGAGGAAAGGGTCTACCTCAAAAGACTGGCTGGGAGATGAGGGAGTCCGAGTCTGACTCTCCTCGAGATCATATGGGACCAACTCGGGAAGAGGGTCATCTCAATCTTGTGAAGATGTACGACATGCGGTGAATGATCGAGGGCTCATGGAGTCTGAGTAGAAAAGTCATCGAGTCGTCATCTTCGATGTCAAGAGAATGATCGGGAGAGCACAATTTACGATTCAAGAAAGATGGGAAAATGCATAAAAGCTGCGGTAACTCACGCCCCACAAGCAAACCCCATTTTCACCGATACAACCCGATGATGACCATAAGAGTTCGGTGTTTTATCTTGTCAGTTTTAGGGTTGTATTAGTAAACAAGTATAATCAAGATTAACGCGAGCTGATAGGTGCCCGAAGTTTCCCTGAAATAGTTTCCCGAGTCTTTACAGAGAACCACTTGCTCTCAACTAGTATGGGGGTAAGTACAGACCATTTTCGGCTACCCATGTTACTTGAGGATGGAGCCTTACGTAGTGTCCTCTAAAGCCCCCACTCTGCTAAGTAAACTCGTACTGTTTCCGGCTACCCAAACGTAACCACTGAAGAGCGATGATTAGGTGTATAGACTAAGTAGTATCTCAAAAGAAATACAGGATTTGGGTTCTATCCTTAAGGGTCGTCTCTTACTCGCGCACTCTGAGAGAACCTGTGTGGGGTTACTCTCCCAAGTTAATTGAATCTTACGTTGTTTTAGATAAGATACTTTAGCAGTCCCGATTTTATTTTTGGGTAATATATTTTTTTTGGGTTTTTTCAGACAAGCGTCTAACGAGTGTCTTTATTTTGTCTATAAGTCCTAAAATCATGCACCTAGGCTGCGAGTCCTAAGACTAACTACGAGAGTGCAATCAGATATAAAAAGAAAAACTCTTAAGCAAGCACCTAGCCTCATAAAAAGTTGCGGAAAACCGACTATGCAAGATAAACCGCAGTGGGTGCCCTGATCCCCCTAATGCACGGCACCCGACGAATTAGACCCCGAGAAAATTGGGAGGGGAGGTACAAGTCAGGATGCCCTTATTGGGCCCCTTTTCTAAAAAATACAAAAACACAGGCAAGTGTCCTTTCTCTTTTTTTATTACAAGAATAAAAGAAAAGAAATATAACTCAAACCCTAACTAACCCTTCCCTCAGTAACCGAAAATCCCCGGTCTCTGCCATTCCAACTGTTTGCGGCTTCTGAGAAAGCCGGCTAAACCTGTAGGCCCTACAAGAACTAGTCAAGAAAGAAAAACAAAAAAAGTTGTAAACAAAAATTTAAAAGACACACAAAAACCCGTAAAAACCATTAATAAAAAACTGAAATAAAATTTGTAAAATCAATAATAATAGAGAAATTCGGTTCAAAAACCGCGGTAAAAATAATGCTTCCCTGGCAACGATGCCATTTTGATAACGCAGTCCTGACCTACGGTTAGGAGATTGTCGGTGTAGAAAAGTCGCAAAGAGGGAACCACATTGAATTCAAACAAAAATTACGATAAAATAGGAGATAAAATCTTATTCTACCATTCACTGCTAATTTAACCAGTTTGGCAAGCCTGGGTCGAACTCAAGGAAGCAGAATGTTTAAACACGGTTTTCGAGTCAAGGAAATAATTCCAACAAAATCGTCTTTTATTCATGATTTTACAAGGAGAGAAATTGAAGACAAATTTGGCTCAAAATGATCTCAAGAAAACAATAATCAAAACCACAAAATAAAGCGATGAAAAATACGATAAAAATATTCGAAAAATAGCTTGGGTAGTTATTGAGCTACCCTAGAAAAATCGATGAAAACATGAAAAGTATGAGGTTCAAATGGCCCCTACAAGCCAGGGTCCTAACTGCAAGAAAAATACTTAGTTTTTATTACAATTAAGTCCTCGTAGGAACTAAAATGCAAAGGAAAATAAAAGAATAATAATTAGGTCCCCATACAGGGACCTAATTGTAATTTCTGGAAACTCTGGAGGCGGAGAAGAATTTCTGGAACTCGGCTAGACTTGTGACGCAATTTTCCATCGTTTCTGATTCAATGACGAGGATTAGAAGCTCAGATGCCATCTGGTCCGCACGTTCTGGACACGTGTTAGTAGGATGTACACCTCGAGTTTTCTTGAAGTTCTTCAGGTTGTTCGTGCGGCTAACGAAGAGGTCCTCTTCCCCGAATTATCGCCGGCAACTGGAGCAGATCTGGGGCCTCCAGCAGGGCCAGAGGGTGACTCCTTCACTCCTCGAGCTCGCCCGCGGGTGAAGTTGGCCGGAGGTGGTAGCGATTGGTGGGAAAAGGCTGATGAAGATGGCATGTTCCTCTGATCCTGGACCTACTGCGTGAGGTTGCACCTTCTTTGAATGAATGATTTCTTGCATTTGGAAGCTCCACTCAATCGCTCCAGATTGATGATAACCCTGCTATTAACGATTGTATATGCTTGATTTACGAAGAAATCTACCGAATGATTTAGATTTGCAAGATCAAATACAGCGTTTCCAGACTTAATATAGAATTACGAGTGAATGGAGAGGAAGAAGATAATATTTGGGAATCGTTTTGATTGGGTTTGTAATGAATCTAAGATGTGGCGTCTAAGATAGATGATTGGGCTTGCTAATGACGCACTTAGACATGCTACTCATGGCATGCTACTCGCGAAATAAAAGTTGAAAAGGATGATGGAATACCTGGGGAGTAGATGGTGTAAGACATTCTGAAGATAGCTCGATGGGGCATCTTCCTGGAGCTCTAATATGCGCAAGGCGGCGATGCACCTTGGAATGTCTCCTCCGTCGATCTTCTTCCATGCTGGGCTTCTCCTAGGCGCTGTCACCACCTCAGATGGCAGGGGCAAGGCTTAAAAGGGAGAAGGTCGGCTGATGATCTGGGATTCAGAGTCAGTTGGAGAGAGTTAGTTGGCTCACGCAACCTTTAGGAGGTTCTATAGGTGGAATGGAAACGATCTATGGAGGATCTAATGGTGGGCGTGTAGGAGGCTAGATAGGAGGATAGGATGGATGGTTTAGATTGAGTGAATTAGTTATTAGGTGCACAAGAAAAATCAGTGAAGAGGAGGCATTGGAACAAAATGTGAACTGCCTGATTTCTTGAAGAAGAACCAGATGCTGACACGTGTCAGCACCTGGTTAGCCAGATGATTACATAACATATAATTTATATGATAAATAGTAAATAACGTTATTTTAAATAGGTATAAAAATGAAAAATGTAAATAATTAAATTATCAAAATTATGGTATAATTAATTTTCGTAAATAATAAATATTATTCGAAATATAAATATTATATTAATAAATAAGTTTAAATAATACTTAATACATATGTATTGAAATTTTAGTTCAATAAATAATCAATTATTTGTTAATTTTATATTTTCTTAATTATTAGAGTAATAAATAATATATTATGATTTTTTGTAGATTTTAATAAAATAATATAGATAATATTAATAAATACAGGTATAAGTTAGGCAGTTCAATTTTATCTATAATAAAGGGTTTTGGATTTTATAAAAATAATAAATAAGATCCAAAAATTCTGAAATAAATCATGATGAAAATACATATCATGAAAATAATAAGAAATTATAAAATTAATAAAACTTTAAATAATGGGTTCTAAATAAAATAAATTGCCTAGAAACGCCCTTGTCAATAGGTCCCAAATTCGACTTTTTGCAAACGGACTCCGATTTTAATGAAACTACAACTATTAATTAGAGAATATTATTTTATGAACTTTTAAGGTAAGTAAAGTGAAATTGGAGTTCGTATGAGGAAGTTATGATGTTCGGAAGTTGAGATTTTGACAATTTAAAAGTTGGATTTCTTGGCATATATACAAGATAATTTTTTTAACTTATTGTTATATTTTAATATATATTTTTAGAAATAATTAGGAAAAGAGTTTGGTGAAAAATATATTCATATGAATTAATTAAAAATAAATGAAGATTTGGTATTTATTCGATAAATAGTGAATAATGTGTGGAGTGTACTTTAATATTTTTATGGTTTTCTTCTCTTATATCCCCCTACTTGTTGTTTTGTCGACCAATCCATGCTGACTTGGTCTTGAGGGTTAGGTTATATAAATATATCTTTCAGCTATATTTACCTTTTCTGAGTCATATTGTACATATATACATATCTACAATCTGCCTTCTTTTCTTTTCTTAATTTTTTATTCTTTATTTATTTACATGTTTTTGATGCATAAAAGTGCATTTTTGTTCATGAGTAGTATTTTGATAAAATGTGGGAATTAATAAATAATGGATTCATCATACACCTCCAACAGTTTCATTGCATTTGTGGCACAATGCACTACCCGAATGTTACATCAGAGGTAGTAATGATGACAACCTTCCCGTTTAGTCTCATGGATAAGGAACTATATTGGATCAACCACTTGGGAATGGTTGCCACAACTTGGGAAGAGTTGAGGTCCACTTTCTTGAACAAGTATTATCCAGTTGCATGTATCAACCAAATGCAATCTTTGGTTGCCGACTTCTTCCATATGTCCCATGAGCCTATTCATAAGGCATGGGAAAGATTCAAAGACTCGAGGAGAAGTTCCCCCATCACGATATTCCAAAGATGAGACTAGTGCAGAAATTCTTTGGGGCTTTGAGCATTGAGAATCGGAATTTGGTAGATGCCGCTTGTGGGGGTCCCACTTCAACAAGGATGAGGATGTCCTTTATCATATTTTTGAGGAGATGGAGGAGAGCTCCACGACTCTTTCTTCTTCGCGTGCTTTTCAAAAGCATCAAGTTACCTCTCCTTCAATACCCCACAAGGTTGTCAACATGACAACATCACATGATGTAGATACGGTGGACAATGCAGTTCTGACCATTAAAGGAAATCACCTATCCAAAGCAAACATTTTTGAAAAATGATCTAAGGAGCTTGAGAAGCTACATGTGATCGAACAAAATGACAAAGAACTTAAATAAGCAGGATGAGATTACAAAGTATTTGGAGCTTCTTGTCTGTACGATCAGTGCATGTCGAAGTGCGAGTAAAACAACCGATACCTCTACTCATGATCAGATTTCTTTTAATTCAGCGCAACAGAGTACTAGAGGACCATATGCAGTTCAACACATTTAATACGTGCAAACTCCTGACCAGGTCCAATAGTGGTCACACCAGATTGTACTGTACGAGCATGGACTTCCATATATTCCTGAGCAGTAGTCTCTACCTCCACCTCTCATTCAGGAGGTGAATAGTATTTGGTTCGATCAGGAGTGCAACCAGCACCGTCCGTCATGGCAAGGTCAATTGGGTTTCCAATAGAGTCAGGGACCCGTCCACTATTTTCAGGGAAGGAGACCACACCCCCAGCAGCAGCAGTTACAACCCCACTTTTCATCTTCACCACACTTCCAGAACTGGAGACATAGACAGCAGCAGATGCAACCTGCATATCCTCACCAGCCTTACTTCTAGCAGCAGACTATATTTTATAGACAATTTTCACATCCTCCCCCTCCTTATTACCGGCCACAATTTTATAGATACCAACAACCTCCTCACTACCAATCTCAGCGAAAACCAGTCATTGAGCACCCAAAGGCACCTTTGATGAATCTCGCACTTGATTAACTTGACCTATTGATGAAGAATATGAATGATTGGACTCAAAGGCTCGGCGACCTAACTACCATGAAGACATTAATTCTGGCCCAGGTCGAAGCCAATACTAACAATTTCAGACGCATGGTTCAGGAGAGATAGGAGATTACAACCACCCGTGCATTAGTTAGGATTGGAGAGAGCCATTAAGAGGGCTTCACTAACTTCATCATATTCTTCATCAGCTATGCAGATATCTAGTGTAGTAGAGCCAGATCTTGGAGTTTCACCATCTTCTTCTTCACCACCACAATCATCTTCTTTATTCATAAAACACCAAAAAGGCAATAAAGAGAGATGTAGTTCGCAGTCAGCCACGAAGTGAACACAACCGTTGCAGAATCTCCTTCTACACCAGCAAATGCAACCCAAACTATTTTTCAATTTATTTCTTCTACTCCTAGTTTGGGTGATACTATACATACTAAATCTGACCACCCAATTGTAAATGATGACTCTATTTTGAACAAAAGAATGAGAAATTTGATATTTCTCATAGCTCTGTTCCATTCCCTTCTACATTGAATAAAACAAGAAAAATCGAAAAATTAAAAATAGAACTATCTAATCCTAGAGGGTAGAGATCCTACGGAATAGATTTTTAAATATGCCACTCCTTAAGGTACATTCCTATAGACAAAAAGGGAATGAAAGAAGCTTGTACTCAAAAACGACAACCAAAGCAGGACAAATGAAAGAAAATAGAGAATCACATCTTGACCATGGCCAAAATTCATGCTTTTAGCAACCTCCCATCCAAAAAGAAAGATAAGGGAGAACCTCACATCCATTGCCACATCTTTGATGAGGAGTTTGATTATGCTCTACTCTATAGTGGATCCTCCATTATATCATGCCAACCTCACTACTCACTGAGTTTGGGTTGGGGCCTCTTAGATCCACCAAGATTATCCTTCAATTTGCTGATAGATCAATCAAGAGAACGAGGTGCATTTTAGAGGATGTTATTGTAATGGTGCAAGGAATGTGCTTCCTAGTGGATTTTGTTGTCATGGATATGAGCGCCTTTGCACCTTTACTCCATACCCTGAACATACTTGGTCAGTGTTCCTTCGAACAGTCGACGTAGTAGTTGATTTTGGGTCTAGAGAGATAACCTTTCACTCTCAAAGTGATAAGGTTATGATAGAACGATCCCTGATCCTAGGACATCACCGCCACTAGCAACTATAGATGATAGAGAGAAATTTACACCAGATCCTGAGGACTGTGATTTTCTTGCTGACTTTTGAGAGACAGATCTATTCACTGATTTCATGGACACCCAGGAGTTCCTTTCCTAGAAGGACCTTCTGGAAATCACCGTCACCATGAGTTCCCTTGTTGTTTATACTGAGTCGTTTCCTGATGAACAGTTTGAATGGTATTCCGAGGATCATTCTAAGATATTGGAGGTACATTCTGAGATTCATGAGACACATTCCTTTTATGAAATTACTGATGAGATACCTCCTACTATGATTTTTGAGATTTTCGTTGAGGATTCTGAACATCATGATGAGTCGTTCCTTTATGAGTAAATATCATTCATTTTAGATCTTTATGAGATTCTACGTGTTGAGCCTATAGTAGCCGTGGTGGACCGTACACACAATGCAGATCAGATACCATCTACCAGTATAGTTGTAGAGGTTTCCATAGAGCCGATTCAGACTCCACCTGAGCTTAAGGATTTAGCCTCAACATTGAAGTATGCCTTCCTTGCGATTCCCCCCAAATGTTTCTGATCATCCTCATTTCATAGTTGATCAACGAACAAGAATCGTGCGTACTAGAGGTTATTGAGATAAACCACATGGCCATTGGATGAAATATTTCATATCTTTGTGGGATTAGTCTAGCTTTATGCTCGCATCATATCTACTTAGAGGATGACAACAACCCCCCCCCCCCCCCCAACCGTGAGTGTCAACGTTGTCTCAATATAAACCTTTGGGATTCAGTCATGAAAGAGACTAGGAAATGGTGTGATGATAGCTCTATTTATTCCATATCAGATTCCATGCGGGTAAGTGTTTTACATGTGGTCCGGAAGAAATCCGAGATTACTATTGTAAAGAACGGTCGTGGTGAGGAGATTCTGACCTGTGTACCTAATTCATGGTGTGTCTGCGTAGATTACTGGTGCCTGAATTCAGCTACTAAGAAAGATCACTTTTCATTGCCATTTATTAATCAGATTATTGATTGAAGATCAGGAGAAAACTAATTTTACTTGTCTATTTGGTACCTATGCCTTTAGACAGATGCCCTTTAGATTGTGTAATGCTACCACTACATTCCAAAGGTGTATGTGTTGAACAAAAATCCCTTGGTTTTTATTTGGATGAATTTTTCTCAAGTGTCATCGCAACCCAAAGAAGAATCGAAGAAAATCTAATTATTCTCAAGCAAAAAAAAATACAAAAATTTAACTTGAGAATTTAATATTTAATTTACCAGTATAGATGAGAGGATCAAACTCAGGGAGGCTACGAAAATCCCAAGGATTATTCTAATAATTGAAAAAAATCAATGCAAAGAATAAAGGAATTCCTAAGTCAAACTATGCTTGGTTTTTATGTTTTAGAATTATGTATTTTGTTATGCATTGTTAATTTATAATTTTTATTTGGTTTTCTGATTTTTACTTTTTTTTAAAAAAAATTCACAAGGTATATATTTTTATTTTCAAGCAATGGAATATTAAAAGAAAAATAAGAAAAGAAAATAATGCACTCTTTTTGGAATTTTAGCTTTAACAAATATACACAGAAAATTAGACTAAAATTATTTTGGGATATATACAACCATAACCCTCAGTAATTTTGTAAATACACCCATGAACCCTCGATAATCATGAATTACATCCAAGACGTTGAATAACCAATCTATTTTACACCCATAACCCTCTGTTAATTTACTTCATTAACTCAACCAGACAGTTGAGTCAATCTAACCAATCTACGATTTAACGGTTGGGATTAGTAAAAAATAGAAAGAGAAAGTAAGGATAGGAGGTGGACTTGATCATAGAACAGGGGCTTGCAGGCGGGTGGGGTTGGGGGCTCTGAATTGGGGCTTGCAACATGCGACACCGGGTGGGGTGGGTGCTCCAACCTTAGGCTTGGGGCTTGCAATAGGCGGAGGGGGAGAAGGGATAGTGGTTTCATTTGTAAATAATGAAAACTTAAAGGGTATAAAATAAAAATACTTGACCGATACCGTCATAGTTAATGAGAAATTGGATGGAAGTTAATACGGGGTTATGGGTGTAAGAGTTAAGCACTACTCAGGGTCTTGTATGTAATCCGTGATAATCAAGGGATTCGAGGGTAATTGTGATATTACTCGGGGTTATTTGTGTAAATATCCCTATTATTTTTAGGAATTTTTAACTTTTTCTAGATGTTTTTATGAATTTTCTTGAATTTTCATAATTTTCCTGAATTTTAAATAACTGAAAAATAATGAATAATGTAAATAGATTGCAATGGGATTTTTTTATTTTGAAAATAATAAAGAAAGGCAAAAGTGGATGAAATAGTACTCAAAATATATTTATATTTTTCGGAAAGCCATTTTATGATTTTTTTTATTGTTAATTGAATATATATAATTTTAATTTTTTTATTATTTTTGCAAATTTTATGATTTTTATAGAGTACAATATGAAAATTAAACAGATAGAATTTTTGAAATGGCTTTCATAAATTTTATTGAAATTTCAAGGCAAACAAGACATTTTTAAGTGGTTTTTGAATATTCATAAATAATAAAAATAGAGAAAGTGCAAAATAAATATTATGGATTAAAGACGAATGCAACATTAAATGATATGATCATTTTTGGAGTTTTTAGACATGTTTTGATATTTTTTATTTAAGTTTTCAAACTCACAGGGGCCTATATGCAATTAATTTAAGTTTTTAGATTGAATGATAACAATTATGAAAAGATGAGGTTGGTGATGTAAATATCCCAAATTCTAATGCACATGGGAACGTGTACCCTGCTGGATTGGACCAAAATGGAAATAAATTAATTCAGAGGTCCATACATTAACAAGAAACTACAGACAATATATTGTAAACAACTCAAAAGTCACGTGTTATACACGTGTCACAATTCAAGAAGGACTAAACAAAATGTACTAAGACTTCTCCCACTATAAGTAGGGTCGCCTACATGGATTCTTGCCAAAATCCATGTTGAAAGATTTGACTATTTTTTACGCTGGTCGTCGACTTCCTAATGCATCCCCTATAAGAGTGGGATTTGAACCCTGGTCTTTTGTGTGGTAGACACACTGTACTACAACTAGACCATCAAAAAAGACTAATATGCAATTAAAATAAATGGGAAGAGCTATAGTGAAATTGTTTAAATGGATACAAGAAAGACACTTGTCTACTAGGGACTTATTTAAAATTAATATAAAGATAGAGGGGTATGTTGTAAATATACCCTTAACGTGACGTGGAGGATTGGGCAGCTTCGATGCACTACTATGAGGATCGAACGACTGTGGATCAATCTTGCATGGAAGGCCATGATTCAATATGAATCTTTAATCAACGGGGGGCATGTAGGGCTCAATCAATGATCAAGTTATGAAGTAGGCTTCGTGTTCTTCATCATGCAGTCGGGAGGTAACATGGACGAACTGTGAAACATGCAACATCCAACAAATTGTATTTTGCTAAATCTCCCTCATCCGAGCTCTATTCCTCATCAACTCAGTCTCAAATAGTAACTCCTTTGATTTCACGTCAGTTATGTACCTTGGATCGACATGAAACCACCAGATGGGAAATCTAGAAGGTGATGAATATCTCTGCTCTAGGAACCTGCTTCAAGTTTGATTTCTGCTCTCTCCTTTATTTTTGGAACTCTTAGAACTGTGAATAATAGCTCATGCTCGGAAGAGGCTTCCCTCCGATAAATTAGGTCAAATACATATAAGATAGTGGGTGAATAAGGGTCTCCGGTATAGGTGGTCTGAAGGGAGACATGAACTCCTGATCGATGGCGATCTGAAGGTGAACAGATGGTGGGAGTAGGTGGAGAAAGGTATGGCAAAGTTGTAGGTGTGGTCGGAAGAGTTCAATAGTGGTAATAATACCTCCGATCGTGCAGATCAGAGGTTGGGGTTGATTTTCTGATTTGCGTGATTTAGATGAAATCAAAGCAAGAGGACGATGCTAAATTGATGACTACCTATCTATGTTACGTACTGATGATTGAGGATTTTGCGAGGGTCTAGAAATCTCACAGGGCGAGAAATCAAGTCGATGCGGTGACCTCTCATGAAATCCCGATCAATCAACAAATAACCCATAATATCAATTAATCAACGAATAACAAAAGTGTGGAGTTAAAGTTTATTATTCTCTATAATGCAAAATGTATAGAAAGCAAACAGGTACATGTCGAACCACTGAGAGCAAGTCAAGCAGCCTATGATTATTTTTAATCAATGTATATTATGTACATGTGTGTCTTTATTCATTATGTGGGTTTTTTTATTATATATATATTTATAATTATATTATATATATATATATGGTTTTTGGTTTTATAATTTTTTTATATTTTTTTCTTTCCCCCTTTTTTATAAATCATTGTTTTTTTATTTCTTTTTCTTTTTAATAAATAAGATTTATAAACGTATGTATATATACAATATGCATAATATAGATAATATTTAAAAGATGTATAATAAATACATAAAAATCAATGAAATACAAATAGGTATATTTATTTATTTAAGGTTTTGAAAATATGGTAAGGTATGTATAATTATTAATAGTGATATAGAATACATATAGGTATATATACCCTATATAAGGTACTATATATATAAATATAGGTAAAGAATCAACAAATAGAGAATAAAGTGTTTTTATGATTTTTATATATTTCAAATGTTTTTGTGATTTGTAGGTATTTTGCTAAAATAAAAATATCCCTAAACATGGAAAAAATATAGTATGATTTGATTTGAATATTAAAAACAGAAAATAAGGTCCAAAATTATACAAATCAATTTTAATAAATAGATAATAATGAAAAGAAAATTAGATACTAAAAAGTATATTTGGGGGATTGTTTATCTTTTTATAATTGATTTTAGAGTTTTTATTTTTTATGATTTTTCTTTTTCTATTTTTAGCGATTTTTGGTGTGAAGCTATATTATGCTAAAATAGACAATATATTATTTTTTTGGAATTTTTCAAGATGGTTTTCCATTTTTGTATATATTTCAAGCAGAACATGAAATATTATGCTCTTTTTTGTTAGTACTTTTTGCAGCACGATCATTATATTTAATAAATAAAGAAATATCCAAAAATACATGAACTGGGAAGGGAATATTTGCAATTAAAATAAAATCCAAGGGTTCAACTGCAAATGAGCCAAAAACATACAACTGATATTTAAATTCATTGGACTAAAAATAAACATAAAAAATATCAAGGGTTTACATGCAACATTTCCTCACCCTGACATCTGACGTTGACTAGTACCAAAGTGCTATATTAAAAAAAGTCTAGGGGTCTGACATGCAAAATTTTTGCATTTATTTACACTATACATTTTCTTTATAGCACTAATAAATAAATACAAAAAATGGTGGGTGAAATATGTAATTGACCCCTTATTAGCGCGCAAATAGATTGTTCGAATGTTTTCACTTGCCACGTGACCGCCTCTCTGCACCCAATGACGCTTCGACAATGAAGGGGCATGATTAGACATGGCCTCAAATCTGATAGTGTTGCGCAGCCAAGATCACACAGTTGTGAGTTGATCTAGAAACACCTTCTTCATTCGATGGTAGCTGTTGTCGATGAAGAAAGGAAGAAGGTTCTCCTCTCCGAGCTCTATTCCTCGATTCCTCCTCCGTTCGACGGTCTTCTTCTTTCATGTGTATCTCTACATGACCGGGGAGGTTGTCTGCAACCAATGGTGCCCTTCAGAAGGTCTAGGACCCAGTGATGGAATCCTGATATATCAACGAAGATATGGCACCTAGTGAGTCTCGGCCAAGATCAAACCCAGCCGAAGAAGGATTCATTGAATGCAAAACCTACACGAGGAGGTACTAGGGCTCGAGGCAAAGGCTCTTGACCCGTTATGAAGCAGCAATGCACGATGGTGGGAGTGGGAGCAGAGGATCTAGTGAAGAGAGGAAGGGGAGCCTTGATTTACCGATCCAACAAGGATCGACAAGTCAAGACAGAGTGGTTTTTGAAGAACACAATGGGGAGTGAAGTCATGTGCATAGCAAGGTCGCAAACAGTCGAGGAACACGATGGACCATGGCCAGAGCTCGAGAGCTCCGACGAGGGAATTATCCAAAGCTAAGCTACTGATATGGCTAAAATCCGGAATAAAATACATAAATCTAAGACTATGATCTACAACTACGTAGAAATGATGATAAGATGCAGCTCATACCTAAGGGTTGCTTAGGGAGCAGAGGTGGCCAGTACGTCGTGGTGGGGTGCACCTCCTCCTCCTCCAGCTGATTCAAACCTCAGGGGACGTCCTCCAATCACCGAGATGCACACTAGGCCAATGTTGAAGGGTTAAGGGACTCGAAGAATGACCAAAATAAGGAAGAATAAAAAAGGTTTTATATGTACACATTGTGAAGCACCCTTATTACTTACCGATTGCTAAAGAATAGAAGCTCTATACAAGGGATCCAAAGTTTAGGTGTGGACAAATGATGAAAGAAGATGATCGTGGCGTGAAGAGTTGATGAAAAAGAAGGATTAGATGCCCACAAAAAGTGTGAAAAATCAAGGACATGATTTTTCTGACAAGTCAGAATGCCTGGGGAGGTAGTTCACCAAAGGTCAACAAACATCGGGCTATGATTGGTCCACAGTGGATACAAGAAGACAAAACAACATGATTTGTTAGAAATCAATTAATTAATTACAGTAAATGATTTTATTAATTTTTAATTATGAAATAAAAAATGTTTATATTTTATGTTGTAATTTAATATGATTTTTATTTATTTTTACAGATTTATTTATTACAACTTAATTTTTAAGGGTATATTTATATGTATATTCATCCATGTTTTAGTTAATTTATTTTTACTTTGTAATTTTGATTTTATTATTTTATTCTCTTATTTTATATATTTATAACTTAATTTTTTGTACACAGGTATATTTTTATTTTAATTTTACGATATAATATATACAATTTAATAAATGGGTATATATATTATATAGATATAATTATATGTATTTCATCTATGTATTTTATATACATTTTTTAGTGTTTTATTTATGGTTTTATTTTGTTTAAAAATGTACATCTATATAGATAGTATTTACAAAATTATAAAAATATTTAAGAAATAATAAAATGAATATTTTATTCAGGTATATAATACAATAGGGACACAAAACCAAAGGTTTACACCGTAGTTCTAGAAAATATGAAACTGCATTCATTAAATAGCTTATTAAATGTTATATACAATTAAAGTGATTTGGTGCATTTTGAGTTTTTATTTAGGAGACATGGGTCTGGGAATTTAAGATTTTAGATTCTTATTTTGAGTATAATTTGCACACGATATATTATTTTTGTGTAAAGTCAAATTTGTATTTTTCTATGTATTATTATCTAAGACATTCATGTACAAAGTTTATTGATTTGATGAAAAAAAATAAAGAATAAAATAGATCCTAAAAATACTTTATTCATGAATAAATGAATATGGTTTTATTGTGTATTTATCCCTTATCTCCACCTACTTTATTCCTTATCGATCAAGTCAATTCTTGACTTGGTCTCGGGGTTTAGGGTCATAAAATACCTTTAGCAATTTATTCTTTCTTTTCTTTACTTTACTCTATAATTTTGGCATTAAAAATAGTATTTTATAGGGTTGTCACAGGCATGAAGCTATAAAGCTTCTCAAACATTCCTCGTAAAGATGCATAAAACGAGTGCAGAGGTTGTCCATTTTGCTTGATAGTAAATATGTCATGCTGGAGTTGCAGAATCTTTGTCTCATTCTCTGCCTAAGAATATGTAGCATCCAGAATATTCCACATTGCTTTTGCAGTGGGCGGATGAAGAATATCATTGGTAATCTCAACTGCCAGGGTTCCAGATCATCAAACCTTGGCATATTTGAATAAATAATGAATGTTAGTTTGTTCAAAATAATGATATTTACGTGCATTAGCAAGGGTTTGTTTGGACAAAATGATAGAATAAAAGTGATAAAATGGAGAATCAACACCCCCTACACTTGACTTTGCTAGTCCCTAGCAAAAACATATGCAATACGTGTAGAAAAAGAGAAATAAAGAAAAGAAAAAGATAGAACCATGTGTGTGGATTTGTTTAACTATTCCTAGACAAAACCATTAAACCATCAAGGTGTTTGTTCTTCTGGTAACTAGTCCTCGTGGAGACATATATTCCCTTCTAAGGTCAGGTACTCCCGATCCTTACAACCGAATGGGAGAAGAAGTCAGAAGTATGGGAAGAGAAGTGGGAATGGACCAGTGTAGTCTTCATTCCCTTGTGAAATCGGCCAGTGTAACCGATTCTTCACCAAGAAGCAAGCTTTTTCTTAAGCTCGAATTTTGTTGGAATTTTCGGTATAGGCTTCTTTGGTTATTTTCTTTGAATTATACAGCTTCTACATTCTTATTTATGCCCTGATGTATATAGCATCTTTTCTTCCACCCACTATTTTCGTGTCTTGGAAAAGTTACGCTGGTAGACCATTCCTCATCCGAAGCATTGTCGCGATGCATCTCCGGTCTTTAGATATCATTGTTACCAAAAGAAGGGGGTTAGAGTATCGGTATCAGCAATCCCCAAGAATGGATCATGAGCCACCCTTTATGAAGAGGCCTTGCATCATGTCCCGACATAGACTCCAAGACTTTTCAACATTCCATCTGAGTTGAGTTAAGTGCTAGGTGCGAGGTTTCCAGTCAAGTCACTATCTAAAGAGCCATACTGATGATATGAAGGGTTCTATTCAAGCACCCTGAATTGACTCATGAACATTGTCTTATGGAACCTAAAGAATTAAATCAAGGTGACATGAAACATTTCCACTTCCAGTCTTCAACGGGTTCCTCTAAAATTAGGTGTATTAAGGTCTATTCCATGTTCCAAACTCCGGGCTTTATTTTGACTTGTTCAATTGTCTATATTATTCCGACAAATGCGGATGCTATGTACAGTACAAGAAAATCTTTTTTGTGATGACATTTTCTAATTTTGACCTTTTTATGGATTTTTGAAAAGTTTTGAATTTTTTTTGAAATTTCTAAATAAGATTTTTGTAATTTTTTTTGGAATTTTTGTATTTTGAAAATTTTTAGGAAATTTTCAAATAAAAAGACTTTTGGCACAAAAAGGAAGTATGCACAGATATATACACATGCATGCTTCTTTTTATTTACAAGAATTGATGTTGGAGGATTTATAGATCGAATGTGCGTTGTTTTTATAGCATTTATACTATTTATTTTAAGAGTTATATATTCTTCAAACTTATTTGAACACGATTTTACAAAGAATTTTGAATAACTATAGTCCAAAATAATTTTTGCAAATAACATTTACAAAAATTTACAAGCATTTGAAAATCATTTTGCAAAGGTTTTTTAACAGTATATTTACATTTTTCAACTATTTTTGTAATCATTTTCCAAACCATTTGAAATTATCTTTTCAAAACATTTTTGCTACAAAAAAATAAAAAAAAATTATAAACCAAACATTTTTACGATGGTTGGAAACAATTTACAAAATATTTTTGAAATAGTTTTCAAAAGATTTTTCAAATATTTTTCAAAATATTATTTAAACAATCTGCGAAACCTTTTTATCTGATTTATTAATCAGTATATAAAAAGAAATTTGAGGAATAATATATGTCTTTCTATTAGTTTATATAATGAATTGTATATGTCTGTATATAAATAGTAATTTAGCCATATTTATTCGAAATACGAATGTATGAGTTATGGATAAAGTATTACATAGTGTATACGACCCCTGTACTTAGATTGAGCTATGTCCTCATAGATTGCAAAGAAAAAGAGAAGACATAACTCGTATGGAGTGTAGAGAAGCCTATACTACAACGACTAAAGAATAATGAATGAAATAATCCAAAGACTGAGAAGTCGGTCGTCCCTCCTATACTTAGGATTAAATATCCTAAGTATAGCAAACTATATCTACACACAGGGTGGATTGATGGTGGGAATGAACAACTCAACGACTCAATATGTCTTCCCCTATACTTAGGGTAAGATATCCCTAAGTATTGACAGGAATATCAACAATAGAGGAGACAGGTGGTGAGACAAAGAATGAACAAGTTACGTCACCCATCCCCTCTATACTTAAGATGAAGCATATCCTAAGTATAGAAGCAATGACTGAGGAAAATAGAGCAAAAAATAAGAGAAGAAAAGAAGAAAAAAAGCAAACTAAAGGAAGAGTTTTTGAGTGGCATTATTTGAATCTTGCAATGCTGCTAAGGTTGTGGATGCTCCTTCCGTGCATATCACTTCGACAGAATTGACAATGACTAGGAAAGTGTAATGCTCGAGGTAAGGCTTTAGAAATTGATCGTTGACAACAAATAGTTGTGCACGAGGAGACAATTTTTATATTACAATGCTTCTGTTGTCATGCACTTCTTGCACTCTGAATGGACCTGTCCATTTGCTTTTTATTTTACCCAGGAATATCTTCTACTTTACGTCGAATAACCACACTCTCTATCTAGTATCAAAGGTCTTTCATCTAATGTAGCGGTCATGTCAGCATTTAACCTTCTCCTTGTACATCAATGTGTTATCATATGCATAGTCTCAGGATTCTAGGAGCCTGTTCAGATGCACTTTTCTTTTCTGACCACCTTTTTATGAGTCCAAATTGCAAATGTTTTCTGCCCGCAATGATTTATGAATTAACTCTACAAAAAATGGCACGATTTTTTATATACAAGATGGTAGGGCGACATGTCCAAGGGAGACTTGTAAGCAGTTTTGTACACCCAAAGGACTATGTCCAATAGTTGGGACCAATTCTTCTTGTCTAGCTTCACAAGCTTTTGCAGGATCGTCTTGATTTCTCTATTTGACAGTTCAACAATGCCATTGGTCTGTAGAAGGTAAGGAGTTGTGACTCGATGTTGTACTCAATTAATTTCTTTAGCACTCTGTTAATGAAGTGACTTCCCCCCGTATCATATCAGTATCTTTGGAATCCCAAACCGCAATATGATGTTCTCTCTCAAGAATGGACACATTGTACAACTTTCTAAAGTTCAAGAAGGGATAGCTTCAACCCACCAACTCATGTAGTCAATGCCAAGAAGGATGTGCTCGTATCCTTGACTGTTGGGAAAGGATCCCATGAAATCAGTCCCCCAAGCATCAAATACATCAACGATCTGAATGAACTTTAAGGGCATGGAATCTTTAGTTGTAAGGGTACCTTTTAATCTTTGACTGTCAGTGCATCGCTTGACATACGTTGTGGCATCCTTAAATAGTGTAGGACACTAGAGGCCACTCTCCAGAGTGGTGTCCCCTAGATTCGAGCAAACGACAATGCTCGAGGACAGTTTGATGCTCCTCCTGTTGATGCTCCTCTTGAGGGATACACCTGCGCCAAATGCAGTCCGCTCCTTCCCTAAATAAAGGAGGATCTTCCCATTGGTAGAAATGAATAGTGGACAAAAACTTGTCCTTCTTGATCTTTGTCCAGTCTTGTGGGACTACACTGGATATGAGGTAACTCACAATATCGGCATACCAAGGGAGTGAATCCACGGCTAAAATCAACTCATCCGGAAAGGTGTCTGTGATGGGTGCACTACTCAGTGCAGGTTCATGCTGCTCAATTCTAGAAAGGTGATCTGCTACCAAATTCTGAACCCCAGGCGTATCTTTGATTTCCATGTCGAACTCCTGGAGGAGAAGGATTCATTTGATCAGTCTAGTCTTGCATCCTTTTTCTGCTATAAGTATCGGAAAGCAGAGTGGTCAGTGTAGATGGTGACTTTTGATCCAAGATGATAGGATCTGAAATTCACTAGGGTGAATGCCATAGACAACAATTCTTTCTCTGTGACAGTGTAACTTCTCTAAGCATCATCTAGTGTTTTCCTAGGATAGTGAATGACATAGGGTGCCTTGTCTTTCCGTTGTCCTAGAACAACCCCAACTGCAAAGTATGATGCATCCGTAATGATCTCAAAAGGGAGAGACCAATCTGGTGGATGTAGGACTGGAGCTTAACTGATTAGCTCCTTCAAGTAACTAAATGAGAGGAGAACCTGCTGATCAACATTAAACTATGTCTCCTTGCATAGAAATTTGGTGAGGGGTATGGCAATGCAACTGAAATCTCTAATAAATATCGTGTAGAAACCTACATGCCCCAGAAATGACCTCACATTTCATATAGTCTAAGGTGGCTCTAAATTGGCAATTACATCCACCTTCGTCGGGTTGACATCCATGCCACATTTTGGAAATGACGTGACGCACAATCTCTTCTATGACCATGAAGTGGCTCTTTTCCCGATAAAACATGAGATTGACTTCACAACATTTCTGAAGTACTCTGTCCAGATGCTCAAGATAGGAATCAAAACTATAACCATATATGGAGAAGTCATCAATAAACACCTCGAGAAAACTACGAACCATCTCGGTGAAGACTGCAAGCATGTAAGCATAGGTGTCGAACATGCAAGTGAAGGTAGTCTTCTCTTGATCCTCATGGGCAATTACCACTTGGTTGTACTCGGAGTACCTATCCAGAAAAAAAAGAACTCCTTGCTGGCTAGTCTTTCCAACACTTGATCAATGAACATCAAGGGGAAGTAGTCCTTCTTTGTTGCTGCATTGAGACAGAGGTAATCGAAACATACACGCTAGAACGTCGGTATCCAAGTAGAGATATCCTCTCCTCTGTCATTGGTAACAATAGTGAGCCTAGATTTCTTTGAAGCTACATGCAGAGGGCTCACCCATTTTGAATTGGATGGTATAAATTAAGCATGTGTCACACCATTTCGTCATTTCTTTCATGACGATGTCATGCATATTTGGGTTCATCCTTCTTTGGAATTCTCGAGATGGCTTCGCATCTTGTTCCAGATAAATTTGGTGTGAGCACAGAGCAAGATTCATCCAGCGGAGATCTGAGATGTGCCAACCAATTATCTTGTGGTTCTTTTCTAGAACCTCGAGAAGTCGAGATTCTTGATCCGGGTTTAGCTTGCTGTTGATGAAGATTGGATATATCTTCTCTTCACCCACAAGGAAAGCATAAGGCCTACCAAGAGTTGCTTTAATTCAGGTTCCGATATGTCCTCCTTCTCGATCACTTCAGAAACTATGCTGGTTGTAGGATGATCTGCCATAAGTTTAGATGTAGTGCTTCTCACCTCAGTGGCTTCTTGTTCAATTGACAATGTGCCGAACAGATCTTTAATGAATTCATCGTGTTCAGACTGGCATGAATTGTCTAACTCAAAATGATTCATCAGCAAATTAGATTATCTCTGCCAAGTACCATTACATCTTGTGTCGACTGTTCTTTCCCAGTCCTCCTCTGAATAGAGGATTTCTAGGGTCCATGTGTCATTCAAAGAGAGGTTTGTATCTATTATCTGTGAAATTAATTCACAGTCTGCTTCAGGTGGTGGTGTATGACTTTCATCATATATGATCTTTGGCTCAATGACCATATCTATTATAACTCTGTGAGTGCTCGAGTTGAATGTGATCTTCCTAGTCCTGTAGTCAACTACTGCCTCTACGGTGCGCAAGAATGGTCGTCCAAGTATAATTGGGGTCTGTTGTAATTGTACAACAGAGTCAATATCAATGACTACAAAATCAACTGGGAACTGCATATCATACACCTTTACCACAATGCCTTCCAAAAGACCTCAGGGTCGCTTGATGGATCGATAAACAAACTGAATGATCATGTGTGTCTGATTTAACCGACCCAACCCGAATTCTTGCATTAATGATGAGGGCAAGAGGTTGATGTAATAACCGTTGTCAAGAAAGGTTCAATCAAAGACTTGGTCGAATATCTCACATCTAATCGAAGGTGCTCCTTTGTCTTGCCTCTTTTGTGGGAGATTGTTGATGGTTGCAACTATGGTCATGATGAGGACGTGCTTCTCCACATGCTGGCATCTGTTGTTATGAGTTGGCCAACGATTGTTTGTATATTTCTCCTTCAAGCCTTTCTTCACAACGGGCTTGTATTCCATGGCTTTCATTAAAGGTATCTCAACAGTCAAATTTCTATGAATATCCACAACTCTAGGATCAAATAATGCACTTTTTCTTTTTACAATTTTTAGGGTTTTTATTTTGCATCTAGAAAAGGAGTATTTACAGAGCTGAAATAAAAAGCAGAGTTCTTATTTACAACAACTATCTTGTCCACACTATTATGTACATCCGGATCGCAAAAAGAGGTACATGTTGGAGATGAGGGTGCTATTGCTGGTGGACAAGCAAAAAGTATGATCTTTGCCCCATCTGCTTGCGTTGGATTGGTTGTCGATGCTAGCTCCTCCTTGGCTGGCGCGGCTTCACTTTTATGGCGGGCATCTTTTTGGTCTTCTTTCTTTTTCTGATTGTTTAAGTTCTTTCAGTTGGTGGAGGTGATAGTGGGTGACAACTAGCATGGCTCCTTCTCACTTGAACCTATAGCTGATGTGACAAATGCAGAAGATGATAATTCACCCACCAAATCTTGATTATTACCTACGCTGGTGGCCGATGGAGGCAATGTCCTACCACTCCTAATAGTGACAACATTAGATAAAACAAAATTATGATTATCTGACTCGACGTGCTCTATCCTTTTAAAATTATTGGGATTTGCTTCGACCTGCATCGGAATAGGAGTTTTAATAACAGTAGGGTCTTGGTCATCTCTGTTGGACCCTTCATGAGTTTGGCAAAGCAAATCATGGTGGGGTTCACTAGAACTACCTCAAAAGATTCAACGTGCATAGCATGCTATTGTTGATGGTTGGGAGGCTAAGGTTGGGACTCCTGATGTTGATGTGTAGGAGGGGGAAGCTGATAGTTTTGGTAAGGAGGAGGGGGATATTGCTGCTCTCCAGCCGCGTATTAATGACGCGGATGTGGATGACGGTAGTACGGTTATAGGTACTGCTAAGATTGTCTCATGTTTCCTTGGTAATACAGAGGAAGGTGATGCAATACTGGGGCTGAGGTTGGAAGTACTGAGCAAAACGACAACCCTGAGGTTTGTAGTAAGGTCGATTGGATGTTAGCTATCCCTGGTTTTGTCCCATAGGACAGGTCAGTTATGCATCATTACTCCATACACCATTGACTTCTTGGATAAGTGGTGGTGGTGGTGGTGGAAATGTTGGATTAGAAGAAGGGAGGTAGTCTGCTGGTAGACTACCATCTGTTGCTGCGGCGGGGCTTGCTCGGGTTTGTACACGTGCTGGATTGCGCGTTGTTGTGGACTCGGCTAAGGTTGTTGTGGTTGTGAGGGCTCATCCTTCTTCTTAGTGGGAGTCTCTGATGATGGTGTCGTCAACTGACATGAACTGATGGTGCTCTTCAGCAACTCCAACTGCTTGGTGATTTATCCAGCTTGTCTAAATTTTGCGTCCTTTGATTGATCACAGCAAGCTTTTTGAGATCATGTGACTGCTTCTCGATAATATCAACCATAGAAAGATGTCCACCAATGATACTAAGGCTGGATCTCTCATCTTTCTCTGCCTCTCAAGATGTTGCCATGTGAATTGTCTTGCAAAGGACATGAGTCTATCTCTGGTACACACATGATGAAGAGAGGACGGTCTCTCCTTCAGCCATTTCTGCAATGATCTGGCATATCACATCTTCATCCTTTTTAAAGTGGGATCCCCCCATAGGCAACATTGACTAGTCTTTGGCTCTCAATATTCAGACTCCCGAAAAAGTGATGGACCAGACTGGTCCTTGGTATTTCATGATGAGGACATTTCTCCTACATGTCTATAAATCGCTCTTAGGCTTCATGGATAGACTCGTGGGTGGACTGGGAGAAGTTGCTAATCCATGCTCGCATCTGGTTGAGCAAACCGAGATGGTAGAACTTCTAAAGTAATGCATATTTGAGTTCCTTCCAGGTCATCACAACCTTTCCCAAATGATTGACCCAATAGAGGGCTAGTCTTCTAAGCTGAAGGGTAATGCAATCATCTTTACTACACCCAACATGATGTTAGAGTAATGGATCATCCTGTATATGTGAGTGAGCTGCTGCAGGTGAATGTGCGACTCCTCGTTAGTGATCTTGTAAAATGACTGGAGGAGCGCAAGGAACTAGGGCTTGAGCTTAAAGTGAGCATGGATCGGTGGGATGCAGATCCATTCGGACATCTGGTTGTCTCCATGATTATATATCTCTTCTAGTGTAGGTTTAGGGCTTCCATTCCCTACCCCCTCTTCTTGGTCTGGATCATCATGGGCTATTTCTCCACCACCACCTCCTCCTAGTTTGTTCATTACATCATTCGGCATATCATGAAATGCAGTTTGTACTAGAGACAACTTCGTCAGTTGTTGGTTTATGGCTTGGATGGAAGCCAACAACCGAGCATTCACCTAGTACTGATCTAGCATCTATCCTGCTCTGGTTGGGGTGGTTGCTGCCCTTTGCCCTTCCCTTGGGGAGCCATCTCGTGGTCTGAGTCTAAATAAATGATTTCTGGATTGGTATCCAGGACTGGGACTGGATTCTATCACAATATAAGAGATTCCCGATCAAACCACTTGAAATTGAATTTTCACTTGTCGAGATGAGACTGAGATTAGGATCAATCCCAGATGGTTGTGAATGGAGAAAAATATGCAGACTGAAATCGAACTCCATTCGTAAGGGGTAGTAGTGGGACATGAGTGGTCCTGGTTTTGTTGCGAATAAAGGGGGTGGATAGAACATGAGGAGTCTATAGATCGGTTCACAAAGTCCAAACGGTGTTCTCGGGAATCACCTCAAATTATTAGCGATGCCAAGTCAATGGAATCGTCTGTGGATGTCAGCGAAGTCCCGATTAAACCATCCGTGAATCATCATCATGGAGCAAGAGAAGATCGATGCGGGAAGAAATATACAATGGTCAACGAGTAATAAAAAGGAGTATTAAACAATAGAAAGGCTCAAAATGAGCAAGGGTTCTATGAGAAGAAACCTATAACAAAATTCGCACAAATGTGTAAGACTTTATATTTGAACCCTAATCTAGATCCATACACATGCCATACAAAAATGGGTTCACCAACTCACACAATGTTGAGCAGTAAGGGATTAGTTATTTATTATCTATTCATTTTTAGAGGTGTTATTTTAGGCATATCTTATAACAAGTCCTTAGCATGCAAACCCTATAGGAGAGAGTATTGCTACAAAAATATCATGGATTTGTCCTCCTCCTTTTTAACATGTAGTCTGTACTTTTTGAGGTCCTTATAACCCTTCCTGGATCCCTACTCAACAAAAGAAATAGAGGGATGAAGCTGATAAGCGAAACCACTACTTCGGACCTCGCTCGTAATGAAATCTCCCGTGATCGTGCAAGAACCTACTCGGATGCAATGCGATGAGACAATCACCCTAGTGAAGGGGTGGACTAAGCTCAGTAATTCGGACGAAGTTAATGTTCCACACAAGGCGGGAACACCATCACTGACAAGGACCTACTCGATCACGTACGATAGAAGTTCCATTAGTTCACAAATCCAGGCAATACACGAGGCAGTTACAGAAAGGATTTTTAGCTCTAATACTTAGCAGGTCATGCCTCTCTCGTGGGAGGGGTTTTGGTCCTCTCCTAGGTTACCTGAAAAAAAATGAGGGTTTTATGAACCCAAGGCATTAATAGCCCATTAAAGTTTTTATTAAGGTTAAATCTTATTTAGAAGTCCACTTGTTTTAATTTTTTGGGTTTTCACCTTTTTTGGTAGTTTTTCATTTAAGTCCTCTCCTAGCACATAACTTTTTTTGTAGTTTTTCATTTAAGTCCTAGGTGCTCAAAATAAGAGGGAGATAGTGAAAAAGCCGTGCAAATTGATTCGGTGATGGAAATCTCACCATTAAATTAAATGATGCATGCCGAATTAGAGGACATAGAATGCTTCCCAGCTCTCGTCATGCGGTTTGCAAAATAAATTTTTCAAACCTATTTACATGATGGTATGTAATTGAAAAAATCACCCTAAATATCAGTTGGTATTAGATGTCAAGAACCATATGTTAATTATTCAGAGGCAAACCCTAGAGTCCAGTCTTGGAGACACCTCAGTGCCTGCCACAACAGGTCTTGCAAGCATTGTATCATGTCTCTCTCGGCATGTGGATTTAAATACAAATAACTAACATTTATTCGTTTGAGTAGATCCAATCATAAGAGACTATAGGAGAATGCAATTCTTATTAGGGTTTGGACCGAATTACCGATTCAAGCAACCTACAAGCAAAAGGGCTCATGAACACAAAACAAATAAAAATAAGGCGGAAAACTCAAAACATCAGGAAACAAAATAAAAGTTGGTGAAAACATGAGAAAACTTTGATGAGGCCCCCAAGTAAATAGACACTCACGCATTGGACCTCGTTGCGTAGAGTGGTGTCCAAGTCATTAATTTTTACAAATGAATAAATCTCTCTGTCATCGATAAATAAATCTAATCATAATCTATGCTAAGTTGCCTCTCCTTGCCACATTTGTTGCATCTCCAACTGATCGAAGCCTCAAGACCGGTCTCCACCTAGCTTGGCTGCATCAACCTCCTAAGAAGCCATCCTCGCATAGCGGGCCCTCGCAATAAATACAATAAGAGAGATATATTAGCGCAGATAATCAAATAATCAAAATAAATGTGTTAAAATGAGTCATGTACAAGTGATAAATAAATCAATAAATAAGCACTGAGAAATGAATTGATAATGGAATGAATGAATAAATGAATGTACATAATAGGCTACAAAATAGGCTACACACATTGCTCCCCGACAACAATGCCATTTGATGACCAGAATCTACCAAGCTTGGCTGCATCGACCTCCTAAGAAGTCGTCCTCACGTAGCGGGCTCCCCACTAATGGCTCCATTTAATGACCGGGGATTTAGCAAGGTTCTAGAAATCTCACAAGGTGAGAAATCAAGTCGATGTGGTGACCGCTCACGAAATCCCAATCAATCAACAATTAACCTAAAATATCAACTAATCAAGGAATAATAGAAGTGTGTAGTTAAAATTTATCATTCTCTAGGATACAAAATGTATAGCAAGCAAGCATGTAGAGGTCAAACCACTAAGAGCATGTTAGGTAGCCTATGATTATTTCTAATAAATGTATATTATGTACAGGTGGGTCTTTATTCATTATGTGGTTTTTTTATTATATATATTATATTTTTATGGTTTTTGGTTTTCTGTTTTTCTTTTATATTTTTTATTTTCCCCTTTTTTTATATTTCTATATATTTTATTTCTTTTTCTTTTGTATAAATAAAATATATATATATGGATGTATATATACAATATGCATAATATTGATAACATATAAAGAAATTGCATAAACTACACAAAAATCAGGGAAATACCTACATGTACAGTCCTTTTTATATATTTTTTAGGTCTTGAAATATGGTAAGGTACTTATAATATTAATAGTGGTACAAAATACATATAGGTATATATAGCCTATATAAGGTTCTATATATAATATTGGTAAAAATAAATCATCTATCAGAAAATTAAATGTTTTTATGTTTTTTATATTTCTCTAATGTTTTTTGTGATTTTTCTGGTATTTTTGCTAATTTTTATTGGTTTTTAAAATAAAAATATCCTTAAATAACAAATAAATAAATAGCCTGGCTTGATTTGAATATTAAAAATAACAAATAAGATCCAAAATTAACCAAATTAATTTTAATAAAAAGATAATAATGAAAATAAAATTCAAAGATAGAAAAACTATATTTTTAGGCTTTCCTAGTATTTTTGATCTTTTGTAATGTATTTTGGAGTTTTTAAATTTTTATGAATTTTTGTTTTCTATTTTTAGGGGTTTTTGGTCTGAAGCTAGAATACCCTAAAATAAAGAACATATGATTTTTTCCATTTCTTAGTCTTTTTAAAGATGAATAGCACAATGTTATACTCTTTTAGATTTTAAATAAATAATTAAAATTACTAAATTGAAAAAATAAAAATAATGCGTGAACTAGGAAGGACATATTTGCAATTTAAATAAAATCCAGGGGTTTATCTGCAAATGGACCAAAAATATACAACTGATATTTAAATTCATTGGACTAAAAATAAATAAAAAAAACTACCAGGGGTTAACATGCAACATTTTCCCGCCTTGTTAGATGACGTAGACTACGACCAAAGTGCTATATTAAATAAGTTTAGGGCCCAAAATGCAAAATTTTTGTATTTATTTACACTATATAGTTTTTTTAAATAAATAAATACAAAAAATGGTAGGGTGAAATATGCAATTTGCACCTTATTTGTATGCAGATGGACGGTTCGGATCGTTTCACTTGCCACGTGTCCAACTCTCCACGCCCGATGACACTTCAGTAATGAAAGGCACGATTACACTTGGCCCCAGATCTGACAGTGCTGCAGAGCCAAGATCGCACAGTTGTGATATAATCTGGCACCGCCTTCTTCATCTGATGGTAGCAACAGTCGACGAAGAATGAGGAAGAATGTTTGCCCCTCCGAGCTTCGTTCCTTGATTCCTCCTCCGTCTGAAGGTCTTCCTATATCATTTGTAGCTCTACAGGATCGGGGAGGATGTCCACAACCGATGTTGCCCTTCAGAGGGTCCATGTAGTGGTTGGATGAAGAATGTAATGGGGAGTGATGTCGGGTGCACAGTGAGATCGCAAACAGTCGTGGAATGACGATCGTGAATTATCCTCTTTAATTTCTATTAATAAAATTAACTTAAAATAATGATGTGTCATTTTGTTGTAGGCTAGTAATCACAATCAACAAAGAAATAATCACGTAAATATTTAATTCAATTAATTCGAGTGATTTTATGTTTGTTTTACTTGGGCAAGTCCCAAGGACAAACTTGAGGAGGCAAAGAAAAATCTAGATTAATGTCTATCAAATTTCGAGCGTAGTTTTGAAGACCAATTTTGATGCAATTTTTAAAATGAAAATGAAATGAGATCCAATTTGTGTGGACTAGAAAAAAATTATTTTTGATCAAACTATGTCCAAAAATTACAAAAGTTGGCCATGATGTCAATTATGATGATATAAAAGCACTATAATTATTTTGGAATTTTCGGATGCAATATGAATATTTTATGAATGAATATAGACAGTGAGGTTTTGAATAATTTATTAAAATAAATATTAAACCTACCTTTTTTCAGGAAATAAAATTATTGAGGATATATCAATAATTGAACTATCTAAAAAAATCTTAAAATCTAAAAATATTAAGATTAAAACCTATTAAAATCAATGACTAAAGCTAGGGTTCTATTTGCAATATTACAAGAATTAATAAAAATAAAAAGTGTAGTGCTGGGAATAATTTAAAATTACCAATAACTCCGAAGTTTTGCAAAATTTCCAATAATGCACGTGCCACGCATGTACCCTCTGACCTAGGGCTCTCTGTGCAATATGGGGAAACTCTGGGGGCATCTTGACAAAAGATCCTCCAACGCACGTGCCACGCACATGCTCAGGGGCCCCAGGTTTTGTGCACCCAATGGTTAGTAGATTAGAGCGGTTCGTGGCAAGGCGACAATGCAACTCCATGGTAGTGGTAAAGGTGGAGCTTTGATCCTGGAGAGCGACTGTTGCACCTAAAGACAAAGGTGACATCGTCTGGGATGATCAATGGAGCATCGGTCGAAGGAGCATGGAGGAGGAGATGTGATAACCATGAAGACTCCTTGCTCCAACTAGGAGGCAACGCTGAAGCAACTCTGGTGTGGAAGCAGAGCACTACCGATGTCGATGCGATTGGAGATGGTGGAGGTAGCTGGAGAGGTGGCACGAATTTGAGGCGAGTCACATTGTCGATGAAGCGGTGGAGTAGATGGTGCTCAGCAGCACATGGACCAGAGCTATGCTCGAAGGTAATGAAGCCAAAGCTAAGCAGTCACGATGGGAAGTGCTTCGGCGTGGTTGGTGAGGAGGAACCTCGAACCCCACCGAATTAAACGAAGAGGAGGGGCACTGTCACCGCTGGCTCCTCCTTGATTATGGGTTCTGTTAGTGGATGAAGGCAACGGTGGGTGACGATGGTGCTTTAATAGGAAGTGGAGGTTGACCTGGCATGGCATGCGTGAAGATTGATTTGGGTTCGATGATTCGATGGCATCGAGATTGGAAATGAGGGATGCAAATCTCGGGATTTATTGGAGGCAAAGTTTGCTAATTGGAAGGATGGAGATCTGATGGATGGTTCAATTGAGGGGTCGGTGATGATGGCGACCTTATTAGACAGGTGGGCGGTGAGATCCACGGAGGGGAAGAGGGAGGTGGCATCGCCGGACGAAGAAGATCGGAGATCTGGTGAAGCAACAACATGAATTGCGCGGAGGAGGTGCGTAATTGGAAGGAGATCGGGGTCGTCGGTCGATTAGGAAAGGGGATTGAAGGAGGTGGCAGGGCTAGAGTAGGAAATGAGGGTGAGGATTCTAAGAGGAGGGTGATGGCGAGATTCACAGAGGTCGATAGCGGTGTCGCTACAGATGGAAAGAGGGCAAGACGAGAGGAGGAAGGGAATGACCTTGATTGTCTGATCAACCCATATTAGACGGTCAAATGGCCGACACTTGCCCTTTTTTATTTTTATTTTATTTTTTTTAGTTTTTTTATTTTTTTAAAAAACTAAATATATAGATCCCAAAAATTTGTGATACATGGAGGCTCTAGGAGCTGCCACATGTCAGCCCTAGGAAATTCAATAAAATAAAATACAAAGAAAAATAAAAAAGAAATATCAAATGACCTTGGATCGAAAATTTTTCTTAACAAAAGTTTCTCATCTCGACCAAAATCAAAATAGATCAATTGCACAAAGTGATATTTTAGGGTTTTGTAATTTTTATGTGAATTAAATAAGATAAAAATCAGGAAAATTCTATAAAATCAAGGATAAATATTTACACATTAATTTATTTTTTTTGGATTTTTAATAGTGATAAAAATGGAGAAATAAAATAGACAACAATGAAGATTAATTTTGTACAGGTTGTTAGTGAACACTCAGTCTCGATTAATTTTTTTATTTTCAAGCTCATTTTAGATTTAGATTTTTATGCATTTTAATAAAAATATTATCAAATAAAATAATAAATAAAGAAGAAAAATAAAAGAGTTAATTATGTACATAAATTAATAGATTAAAATCGGGTAAAATACACAATGTACAAAAGAGATCGAAAATCCAACTTTCACATATGAGCTCTGATTCTATTGAAATGGATATTGTTTTGAAGGTAATTGAATTGACATTAATTCAAAGTGAGTAGTATCAAATTAGACACAGTATGAGGAAGATATCAGTGTTTTAGTCTGATCATCTTGAAATTAGAGTTTGAGTTCCTAGACCACTTATTATGTTAGTGATTTTTTTTATTTTTCATTTATTCTTATTCGTAATATGTACACAGTGGAGTGGTTTCAAGTGATTTGGAGTTAGAATGAATTAATTAAAAATCAGGGAAGTTAGCATATTTTATAGGTCAAATGGGCTGGGATTTTTGGCTCCTCATTTTATGCAATTATGCATGCTAAAATGCAATTATTATTTACATATGTGAGAGCTGCGAAAACCCTAAGTTAATTTGTGAGAATTGAGCTTTAAAGTGTTGTTTCGTTGTAGGCGGGAATTTGGAATCAATCAAGAAATAACCATGAGAAATTAATCAATTTTTAAGCGGTGTGGTTTTATGTTTATTTTAGTTGGGCAAGTCCGAAGGTTGAACTCAAGGAGGCAAAGGAACAACCTAGAATTTTATCTATCAAAGTTTGTGCGTGATTTTTGAAACGATATTTTTTGTATTTTTAATGCAATTGTGGAATGCAAATGTAAATGTAGCCAACTTTATGGACTAAAATGTAAAGATCTATCAAACGATGTCTGAAAATTATGAAATTTGGCCAAGATGACAATAATGATGAAATAAATGCATATAATTTCTTCGGAATTTTTTGATGCAAGATAACTTTTTTATGAATTTACGAATGCAAACAAAGTGAATTTCAATAATTAAGTATAATAAATATTAAACACCTATTTATTTTCAAGGAATAAAGTTCTCCAAAATCTATCACTAGGTGATTGATTTCAAAAAAATCCTAAACCTTAAAAATTCGAGATTAATACCTATTAAAAATTAAAGATTGAAAATATGCAAAATGATTTTCATTCGGCAAATCATACATGAACACGCATTTTTTTTGGATACGATGTTAAATACAATTAATGCTCTAATCCATTATTTATTGGAAATTTTCAGAGCTATGGTTAATCACTTATGTATTTTAAATCACAAAATGGGCAAAATATGCAATTTTCCATGAAATAATTAATTACTAAATAGCCACAGACCAAAAATATATCAAAAGCATGCCATGATGTAGAGAATAAATTGTAGAACAAAATGACTTTTTTTAATAAATAAGAAGGTTCAAAATAAAGGAAAAACAAAGGGGTATTAATGCAAAGCTACAATAATTGACTAAAATAAAATGGAAGGAATTTATTGGATTTACCAGAATCTAAGGGGATATTTGAAAGTACCTAGCATCACGTGCCAAGTTCGTGACCTCTAAAGGAAGGATTAGGCAATAATATGGGAATCCGTAAGGGCTTCTTTGCAAAAATCCCAAGCGGTCGTGTGCTATATAGGTGACCCTTGGGTAGCTGAGCAAGGCTGACGAAGTTCCCCCAACGTACATGAGTATCACATGGTAGGGGTCTCGGGTTCCAAGCCCGGCCTCCGGCATTAAAGATGGGAGTGCGGTGAAGCTAGCGAATGTCCTTTGAGTCGGAGGTGGTCGACGACAATCTTGAGGAGCGAAGGCAGAGCGAACGAGTACTGAAGATGGTGGTGCTTGATTGCTAAACTGTTGGTGGAGCTCCTCCTTTGGTCAGTGAAGTGCGAGATGGTGGAGGCACAACGGAGCAGCACAAGGCTTGAAGGCAAGATGTCGGTGAAGGAGAAGTGCCTTCTACAGCCATCCTCTTGGAGGGAGGTCGATGGAGCGGAGCGGGAGCAACGACAGGACGTCATTGCGAGCGAAGGTTGTTGTGTCGTCATTGGCTCGATGGTCGTCAAGGACCAATGCAAGGACAGATGTGTGGAGGAGCGTGGCTGCAACGGGGTGGATACCTCGGATCATGACGAAACTCGGAGGAGCAATCACGATGCTGTCACTGCCCAATGGTGGAGCTTCTTCTCGCTGTGTTGTCGGTGAACGTCGATTGAGGGTGCGGTAATGGAGCTTAAATGGGTACAATAGGGTGGTGGCTATTCAATCGGAGATGGAAAGGGATCGCGGGAGATCGAGGAATGGCGATTTAATCGGGATCAGCCGAGGGTGGAAGACCAAATCGTGATCGAATTTGGAAGGTGGCATCGGATCTGATTGAGGAGGAGACGAGGGTGGCCACGAGATACGCGGGAGGGCAGTGAAGATGTCGAAGGTACTGGTGGCAGCACCTCGCCCCCCAATAGGGAAAGGGGGAAGACGATATAACGTTCGTCCGATCGACCAAGATAGGACAACCATGATGATGCCATGTGGCATCGAGTAGAAAGGGGCCAGGCACATGCAGTGTGTGTGCATAGGAGGCACGTGCACTGCACGTGCGAGGTTTTAAATTTTTTATATAAATATGAATTAATAAAATACTCCAAAATGGGTGACATGTGGCGACTCCAGGAACGGCCATGTGTCAGCCCCAGAAAAATCAAAAAATAAAAATACAAATATGAATAAAAAGAAATAGCCAACGACCTCAGATCGAAAAATTTTCTATTTGAAAGTTGCTCGTTTCGATGAGATCTACAACTTTCATGAAGAGACCAAAACCTAAATCGATTATTTGCACAAAGCGATATTTTTGGGATATCCCATGTACATAGAATACCTTGATTTTTAGGTTTTATATTATTTTTGTTATTTTTAAACCAGATAAAAATCCGAAAAAAATATGATAAAATCAAAGATAAAAATTTACCCATTAATCTAATTTTTCAAATTTTTATTAATTAAGAATAGAAGAAATAAAATAAAATGTGAAAAAGACAATTTATGTACAATCTATTAGTGAACACTCGAACCCAGTTAGTTTCTTTGATTTCAAGCTCATTTTGGATTGGGATTTTTGTGCATTTTAGTGGACAATCGTGAAAGAAAATAAATGAAAAGGAATTAAAATAAAATGAGTTAATTATGTACATAAAATAATAGATCAAAAACCGCTAAAATAAAAAATGTACAAAAGAGGCCCAAAAGCCAACTTTCACATATGAGCTTGATTCACTTGAACTTGGTCTTATTTTGAAGGTATTTGAATGTACATTAGTTCAAAAGTGAGTAGGATCAAATCGGACACTAGATTAGGAAGATATCGAGGTTTTAGTCTGAGAATCATGTAATTAGGTTTTGAGTTTTTGGTCCACTTATTTAGATTGGTGATTTTTTTTCTATTTTTTTATTCTTGTTAGTGATATGTACACAATGGAGGTGATTTCAAGTCAATTGGGGTTAGCCTGAATTAGTTAAAAATCAGGGAATTTAGGCTTATTTACAGGTCATTTTGTCTGAGATTTTTGGCTCCTTATTTTGTGCAATATGAGTGATAAAATGCAATTCTTATCAATACATGCATGAGTGCTAATTATGCAAAAAAATAATAATAAATGGCAATGAATTTTAGGGATTTGAACTTAATTCATGATTTTTAGAGGTGAGGAATCTGAGATTCATCATCCCCCTATACTTAAACCATGCTCGTCCCTGAGCGTCAAAAGAAATGCACAGAGGTGAAATGAGATTAAGTTCCATACGAAAACCATGAGCAGAAGGTGAAAATGGGGCTAGACCTAACCTTTGGATTATTAGTTTGGTGAAACTTCTATGAGACTTAGGATTTTAAAATAAACAGCCTTCAAGTTCTACACATCATTGTCACAGTTACGACTTAGAAGTCATCTTAGATCAATCCGCTTCCCAAAGCATACCCCATGGACATTGAACAATCAACTTATGTGTGTGAAAGGTTTTAGCTCTTACCATCCAGAATGTCAGACTACCATGCAAACCTCCTCTCCCGTAACTCATCCTCGTGGAGTCAGGCATTTCCTTCTAAGGTATGTCAAGTTGTATTCTCAATCGAATAAAGAGAGAAATTAGAAGAAGGAGAAAAGAACTGGAGGGTGGCTAGTTTTGTCACCTCTCCTTGTGAAGACGGCCAGTTTAGCCAAGTCTCCACCAAGATCTGCAAGTTTTCTTGAAGCTAGGACCTTTTTGGTCAAATGTTTATTCGCTAGTAGGCTTCTTTGTGTTTGGATTTTTTGTAGCTATGCATAGATCTTGTTGTGCCCCTGCATATATGGAATCTTTTTTTCCGTACATGTTCTGGGGTCATATAAAAAATTGTGCCCAGTTGTCCATCCCTTTTCCAAAGATTTATTTCAACTCGTACTCTGATCTTTATATGTCCACACTACTAGAAAATAAACTCAAATAGTCTACAGACACCTCGTTTGAGTTGAGCTAAGTGCATAGTACGAGAATACAAATTAATTCCTTATTCCAGAGTCGTACAAAGAATGAAGAGACCATGTTAGACACTAAGAGTCAAACACTACACATTGTCATGTTGAACTCGAAGAATTAAGTCAAAGACCCGAAGCTTCTAAAATCCTTTTTCTCGGTGAAGTTCATCTGGAAAATTAGGTGAATTAAGGTCAAGTCTAGTGGTTTCTGCTCATGACTCGACTCAGAACCCAAGGGATTTTTACAAATGCAAAGAATGTAATGCTAGATGAAGTGCAGATGTGTGAATTGCAGACACAATTTGTTTTTGAAAAATTTTTTATGCAAGGATTTTTTTGAGATATTTTTTATGCAAATATGAATAAGAAGCCATTTTTCAAAATTTTTTGTTGGATACAATAAGTGTTAGTAGAAAAACTTATTTTTTTGTGTTTTGTTTGTTTTTTTAAAGTTAGTTATCCACCTGTAAATACATATAGACTTATGTGAAAGTACGAGCTACGGGTAAAATGTATACGTAGTATATGTACACACCCCCTATACTTAGTGAGTGTTGTGTCTTCAGAGCACAAGAAGCGTAGAGAAGACGTAGCTCGGGCTAAGCGTGAGAGAGCGAAAAAGAAAAAGATAGATTGGCCTGCCCCCCTATACTTAGGCTGTGAACAGTCTAAGTGGAGAAGAAGAGTGAAAATGAGGCGATCGGGATATGTGAATGAGGAGAGTATATACAGATGAGCATCTTCCCCCACCTATACTTAGGCCTTGGCCTAAGTATATGAAGAAGATATACAAGGAGATCGATGGGGTCGGGAGGAAGGGAGGATAGTCAATGATTAAGGCAGTTTTCGGCTGATCTTATTGTGAGCCTGTTGTGGGAGATCGTAATGATAAGAAGGAGATGAAGCATATGATTCCCAACCATTATCAGTGTTATCCTCAGAGAAATCATGCTGGAGAGTAGATGAAGCGTATGAATCAGATGATAGATAACCATCATCGGAGTTATCCTCAGAGGAATAGTATTTGAAAGTGGAGGCACTCCATCTTGTTCTTTATTTTCTTCAATCATTTTCTCAGAATTTGTTCCTTCTTGGGCTCATGTGATTCGTCCTCAGATGATGATTACTCTGAAGCACCAATCTCAATTAGCTCATAAGAAATTATTCCAGTATATTAATGAGACCAGGGGAATCAGCTTTGGATGGATAATAGTGAGGAACAGGAGTTGTCCAATGACAATGTAAGTTTGGATCCTTGCAAAGATAAGTTTTAGGACTGTCGAACAGACATCACTCATGTAGATTACCCTTTCCTGACCTGATGAGGGATCATCAGACAATTCGTTTTCCGGAAGGTCGAAGGTGACTTTCTTTTTAGATGAAAGAGCAACCATGTTTCGTGTTGTCTGTGAAGTTGTTGGTCTTGGGAGTGAGGTGTTGATAATTGAGTCTCCAGATGAATAACCATTGAAATATTCTACCTTGGTCAATTCACATCCCACATATTTATTCTTAGTTTTCTTAATGTTGGTGCACTCCTTAGTTGGATTTAATTGGTCAATGTAGTCATAGAAGGTTTCGTCCGACTTTGGGTGAGCCCATGCATATGTCTCAGGATCATATGAGAAGTCATTTCCCATTGTTAGAGATGCGAGAAATGTAATTGTGGGGAGAGTCTCTAAATCAATAGTCTCTTCAACAATTGTTATCTCATGTCTAATAGCGAGGTAGGTCTCTTCTACTGTTTGGTAGTTACACCTGTTGATGGCTTCGTGGGTCGCCACAGAATATCATGGTTCCTCAAAGACTAGATGAGATCGAAGTGCTCCCAATGCTGTAAAATTGATTTCCTGAGTGCTACACTCAATAATTGCCTTAGCTAATGCCAAGAATGGCTTTTTTAGAATGATTGGAGATTGGATGAATTCTCCTTGATGCTTAATTTCAATGATCATGAAGTCCACTTTGAGCAGAGCACCTTAGAATGTAATGACGACTAAAATTGTCCCTCTCGATCGCTTTATAGATCGATTAGCTAGTTGAACGATCTCTCTTATTTTCTGTATAGGTCTGAGTTTGAGCTTTTCAAATATGGAGGTCGGGAGGATACTGATTGGTGAATCGTCATCGATGCGAGCATGGGTAAATATAGTGTCTTTGATTTCATAGTCAAATTTGGGCAACCGCTTCACTATGTAGTTTTTCTCCTCAACACCAAGGAGGTGGCCATTGACAAGATATGTCTTTCAGTCTTTGTTCTTATCCTTTTTGACTTTTTCATCATTAATTTGTTCATTACAAATCCTTTAAGGTCGGGGATGTGTTCAATGGCCTGTACCAAGGGATGTTGAAAAATCAGTCTCATCTCCAGTGCTTCCCGTAAAGTAGGATCCAAATTCTTTAGATCTTCAGTTTTAATTTTTATGTATTTTTTTTATTTTCAATTTTTGGGTGTTTTTAAATATTTCAATTTTTTGGTATTTTATGTGTGGTGGTGATGTTGTGTTTTCCGTAGATGAGAAAGGGTCTTGATTTGCCAAGTAGGAGTCAGTCATCCCTAGGGGAGTAATATGCAGAAGTGTTGTTTTTAAAGTTGTCCCTAGGGTGAACATAGTCTATGGGATTCTGAATATCCTCAGGGCTTTCAACAATAGATCCAATCTTTTCATCATCCATTTGTATATACAAACTACGGTAGAATGAAATTAGTCGATCAGTGAGCTTTCTAAATTTATCCTCCATCAATTCATAACCTCTTATCTATCCTCAAAATATCATCCTCCAAAAATTTTTCATGATTGATCATGGGAGCAGTCGGTGTGTGTTCTCCTTTTTGAATTTGAGATCCAGTCATTTCATCTTCCATTTTCCTGTATAAGCTAAGAGGAGATTCTCTTGGAATATCCAATATATGATTACCATTTTTTGAAAAATTCTCCTTAAAAATTATGGAAGGAGTCTGCTCAGTGGAAGGATTTTGCGGGAATATGTAGGTCTCATACTCAGCTTGCAGTGACGCAGGAATGCAATGCTGGTTTGAGTAGATTCTACTTCCATAGTCATGATTTATCATATCCCCAATAAATGGAATCATACAGGGTTCATATATGTCGATATCATCAGTCTGGTCCTCTGTATGTGCAGGTTAATCGAAGGAGTGGTATTCGGGGTAGTCAACGTGGATGTAATCATCACAGTTAATCTAACATTCTTGATCATTAGCTGTGGGCCTCTCCTTGTGGTTTGATCGGGCCATCGTATTATTCCCTAAGGTCCAGTCAGAGTGTATTTCTATGAATTGTGGATCTGTCTCGACAAGATTGTGAGGAAAAGATGAACACAGTTGGGATTGGTGTCTCGGCTAGTCATGAGTCTCAAAAGTGATTTTATCTTTATGAATTACGGCAAGAAATCGGGAATAAGATGGTCCAGTCCAGGATGGCAAATGATCGTGTATCAAAGGCCGGTGAATGTGGCACATATGGAATGTTGAATTCAGTCGGATGATTAGGAATTGTAGATTGGACTGAATTTATTGGAGAGTGAATGTCTCCCGTAAATGTTGGAGGATTCTCAAAATAAGAGGGTTTAGACGATATGGGCCTGATCGAGACAAATTCATTTTCATAATATAGATCAGATGGGTACTCAGACCATTGTCCTGTATTTGTCAAAGGAGGTTGATGATGATGAATTGACATGATTGATCTTGGTGCAAGTGCACAGGATAAAGAAGAAACAAAAGATTTTATCAAGGAGAGTTCTTGCACAAGTATGTGGTTTTTGATCTTCGAAATCGGTTTACACGCACCAATGCAAACACAAATCAAACCCCATGTTTACCAACTCAAACAATGAAGCCGCAAGAGCTCGAAAAATTATCTTTCCAAATTTAATTGGTGATTAATCCAATCTTGGAAAAGATTTAGCGAGCTGTTAGGGGCCAAAAACTTTCTTAATGACTGGCCCGAATTCTTACGACTAGTTGCATCTACTTTCAGCTAGTATGGGTGTAAGTACTGACCATACAACAGTTACCCGTGTTACTTAAGGACGAAGCCTTACACAATGTCCTTTAATCCACCCACACTGCTAAGGAAATCCGGATTATTTACCAGCTACCCGTTATTTCCTCATTGATAAGTAGCTAATCGTTTTTAGAATAAGTAGTCTGAACGAATGTTTCGGAGCTGGGGTCTAACCTTAAGTGTCATCTCTCTCTCTCTCACTCAGACAAATAAATGAATCCAAGATCAGGGTTGCTCTCCCGCAAAAATTCTTGATTTTATGGATTAATTAATGTCAGCTATACTTAGCAGTGCCATTTTTAATTAGGTGATCACTGAAAAATTCGGTGAGCACAAATACATGTATGCCGCCTAGTCCCAATTTCCTTTCAAAATTACGTGATAAAATAGGAGGGAGAAATTCGTGAAAAGTCGATGCATGTAAAACAATGATATATGGTCAGATAGAAGATTCACAACGATTCCTTGCAATCTCCATGTGGGTTGCAATACAAGAATTGAAAAATTAATCTATATGAATGCAAGTCGATGAAAACTGCACCTAGAAGGAAGTTCTATTAGTCGGGAAGAAATGAGTAAAAATTTTGACTAAGTTGAGCGATCTAATGAATGTCTCGATTAAAGTGCAGTGTAGTCCTAGATTCTACGAGTACAAACAAAAAAATTTAAACCTCTAATAGCCGTATAGGCAAGTCTAACCTAGGAGCCGCTCAAGTCGGGCCCTAACCTCACCGGAGAGTGAAACAGGCCACGACACACCACAGAAAGAGTTCAAGGTCTTGCCACACATGCGGGAATCCAAATGGACATCGCTATAAATGAGCAATTAACTACAAAAATTAAAATTGCAGAAAAATAAAACCAAAACTCTACGCTCTGTCACGACTCGACTCGATCTTAGTTTTATTTGTGGTTTTTCGGGCGTTGGTGAAGATGCGTCGATTTTGTAAGAAACCGCTCCACGTACGTCAGGTACCCCACAAGAAAAATAAGAGAGAATGTGTAAGAGAGTGACAAAAAAATAATAAAAAATAAAATAATAAAATAAATGCAGAAAAGCGAGGGAAAAAATGGGAAATATACAGTGAAGATTTAGGGGTCAGACTACCCTAATGTGGAAAATCGAACAAAATTTTTTAGGCAAAATCTAAGTTATTTGCCTCCCCAGAACGACGCCATCTGGCGAGCCACAGAAACCTTAAGTTAATTTGTGAGAATTGAGCTTTAAAGTGTCATTTTGTTTTAGGCAGGAATCCGGAATTGATCAAGAAATAACCACGAGAAATTAATCATTTTTTTGGCGGTGTGGTTTTATGTTCATTTTACTTGGACAAGTCTCAAGGTCGAATTAAAGGAGGCAAAGGAACAACCTAGAATTTTTCTATCAAAGTTCATGTGCGATTAACGAGATAATGTTTTTTTTTCTATTTTTAATGCAGTTTTGGGATGCAAATTTAAATGAGGTCAATTTTAGGAACTAAAATGTAAAGATCAATCAAACGATATCCGTAAATTATGAAATTTGGCCAAGATGACAATAATGATGAAATGAATGCACTATATTTTTTTGGAATTTCTGGATGCAAGATAAATATTTTATGAATTTATGAATGCAAACAAAGTGAATTTCAGTAATTACTTATAATAAATAATAAACCTACTTATTTTCAAGGGATAAAATTATCCAAGATCTATCACTAGGTGATTGATCTCAAAAAAATCCTAAACTTGAAAAATTACATATTTAATACTTATTAAAAATTAAAGAATGAAATGTGTAAAATGATTTTTATAGAGTAAATCATATAAGCAAATGCAATTCTTTTTTGGCACGATGTTTAATAGAATTAATACTCTAATCCCTAGTTTTTTTAGAAATTTTAAGAGCTATGGTTACTCAATTATGAATTTTAAAGCACGGAATGGGCAAAATATGCAATTTTCCATGAAACCATTAATTATTAAATAACCGTATAACATAAAAATATCAAATGCATGCCATGATGTAGAGAATTAATAGTAGAAAAAATGGCTATTTTTAAAAAATAAAAAGATGAAATTTGCAAGTGGTCATGTGCTATGCACGTGACCATTGGGTAGCTGAGCAAGGCTGATGAAGTTCTCCCAGCACACGTAAGTATCATGTGGCAGGGGCCTTGGGTTCCGATCCCGGCCTCCGCCGTCGAAGGTGGGAGTGCAGCAGAGTTGGCAAAGGTCCTTTGAGTCAGAGGCAGTCGACAACGGTCTTGAGGAGCGAAGGCGGAGTGGACGAGTGTTGAAGATGGTGGAGCTTGACGGCTTGTTGGTGGAGCTCCTCCTTTGGTCGGTGAAGTGAGAGGTCGTGGAGGTGCGGCGGAGCAGCACGAGGCTTGAAGGAGAGACACCGACGAAGGAGGAGTGCCTTCTGCAACCGTGCTCATGGCGGGAGGTCGATGCAGCGGAGTGGGAGGACGACATGAGGTCGTTGCGAACGAAGGTTGTTGCATCAGAATTGGCTCGATGGTCGTCGAGGACCAGAGCAAGAGCAGATGCGTGAAGGAGCGCGGCTGCAATGAGGTGGATACCTCGGATCATGCCGCAGCCCAGAGGAGCAATTGTGACATTGTCACCACCTGATGGAGGAGCTTCTTCTCGTTGTGTTGTCGTAGGATGTCGAACGAGGGTGCGGTGATGGAACTTAAATAGGTACGAGAGCGTGGTGTCTATTCGATCGGAGATGGAAAGGGATCGCTGGAGATCGGGGAATGGGGATTTGATCGTGATCAGATGAGGGTAGAAGAGAAAATCGTGATGGGATTTAGAAGGCGACACCGGATCTGATTAAGGAGGAGATGAGGATGGCTGCAAGAAACACAGGCAGATGACAGGGATGTCAGACGTGTGGGTGATGACACCTCGCCCCGTCATTGGGAAAGAGGGGAAGACGATACAGCGATTGTCCGATTGGCCGAGATCGGAGGACCAATATGATGCCACATAGCATCGAGGGGGAAGGGGCCAGGCACGTGCAGCGCGCATGCGTAGGAGGCACGTGCGCTGCACGTGCGAGGTTTTTTAATTTTTTTATATAAAAAGAATTAATAAAAAGCTCAAAAAGGGAGACACATGGCGGCTCCAGGAGCTACCACGTGTCCGCCCTAACTAATTTGAAAAAAAAATACAAATATAAATAAAGAAGAAATAGCAAACGACCTTGGACCAAAAACTTTTCTTCATAAAAGATGCTTTTTTCGATGAGATCCACAACTTTCATGAAGAGACCAAAACCAAAATCGATTATTTACACAAAGTGATATTTTTGGGGTTCCCATGTACATAGAATACTTTGATTTTTAGGTTTTATATGTTTTTGTTATTTGTAAACAAGATAAAAATCAAAGAAAAAAATGATAAAATCAATGATAAATATCTACACATTAATCTACTTTTTTGGATTTTTACTAATTAAGAAAAAGAGGAAATAAAATAAAATGTGAAAAAGACAATTTTTGTACAAACTGTTAGCGAAGACTCGGACTTAGTTAGTTTCTTTGATTTCAAGCTCATTTTGGATTTGGATTTTTACGCATTTTTGTAAAATTTTTGCCAAAGAAAATAAATGAGAAAGAAATAAAATAAAATGAGTTAATTATATACATAAAATAATAGGTTAAAAAACCGTTAAAATACAAAATGTACAAAAGAGGCCCAAAACCAACTTTCACATATGAGCTTCGATTCACTTAAACATGGTCTTGTTTTGAAGCTATTTGAAAGTACATTCATTCAAAAGTGAGTAGGATCAAATCAGACACCGGATGAGGAAGATATCAAGGTTTTAGTCCAAGAATCCTGTAATTGGGTTTTATGTTTTTGGTCCACTTATTTATATTAGTGATTTTTTTGTATTTTTAGTTTATTCTTGTTAGTGATATGTACACAATGGAGGTGGTTTTCGGCCAACTAGAGATATCATGAATTAGTTAAAAATCAGGGAAGTTAGTCTAAGTTATAGGTCATTTTGGCTGAGATTTTTGGCTCCTTATTTTATGCAATATGAGTGATAAAATGCAATTCTTATCAATACATGCATGAATGCTAATTATGCAAAATAAATGAAGAAATGCCAGTGAATTTTAGGGATTTAAACTTAATTCATGATTTTTAGAGTGATGAATTTCAGATTCATCAATATGCATGAATGTTAATTACGCAATATAGTTGATAAAATGCAGATGAATTTAGGGGAACCGAGCTTAATTAATCACTTTTAGAGTGATGAATCATGGATTCATCAACCCCATATAGTTAAACCATGCTCTTCCCCCAGAATTTAAATAAATGAAGTGAGGTGAAATGAGATTTGGTTCCATACCAAGACCATGAACTACCATGACCATGACCACAAGGTGAAAATGGATCAATAACCGACCTTTGGATTATTAGTTTGGCATAACTCCTGTGAGAATTAGGGTTTTAAAATTAACAGTCACCAAGATCTGCACATCATTGTCACAGTTTCGGCTCAAGAGTCCTTTTAGATCAGTCCCCTTCCCAATGCATATACATGAACATTGAACAATTGTCTCATGTACGTGAAAGGTTTGGGCTCTTCCCATCAATAATGCCGGATTACCATGCAAACCTTTCATCCAATAACTTGTCCTCGGAGAGTTAGGTATTTCCTTATAAGGTGTGGCACTGTGTTTACAAAAGAAAAGAGGGAGAAATTAGAAGAAGGGGAAAAGAACTAGGAAGTGACAAGTGTAGTCACCTCCCCCTGTGAAGCCGTCTAGTTTATCCAAGTCTCCACCATGATCTGTAGGTTTTCTTGTGGCTTGGACCTTTTTGGTCAAATATTTATTTGGTAGTTGGCTTATTGTTGTTTGGAATTCAGTATCTCTATGTGGATCTTGTTATGCCCCTATAGATATGGAATCTTTTTTCTGGACATGTTTTGGGGTCTTAGAAAAATTTCGGCCCAATCATCCATCCCTTTTCCGAAGCTTTATTTCAACCCATACTTCGGTCTTTAGATGTCCATGCTACCACAAAAGAGACCCACACAGTCTTCCAACACCTTGTCTGAGTTGAGCTAAGTGCATAGTGCGAGAGTACAAATTAGTTCCCTATTCAAGAGTCGTACTCAGAATGAGGCGACCAAGTTAGACATTAGGTGAAAATCTTGCACATTATCATGTGGACTGTAAGAAATAACTAAGAGAATTGAAGCTTCTAAATTCCTCTTTCTCGGTGATATTCCTCTGAAAATTAGTTGGATTAAGGTTAAGTCCAGACCACTCTCGGTTTCTAGTCGTAACTCGGTTAAGAACCCAAGGACTTTTCAGAAATGCATATGCATGAAGTGCAGGATAAAGTGCAAATGTATGGAATGCAAAACAAATTATGAGATTTTTTATTCAAGAAAATTTTTTGCTTGTTTTTTAATGCAAGGTTTTTTCACAAATAAGAAGCCATTTTTGTTTGAAACTAAGGTTACACATGCAATGTTAGTTGCACAAAACACAAAGTTAGTTTTTTTATAAAAGTTAGTTACCCATCCCTTAAATCAGAAAATCGACTTACACGTAAGTACGAGCCATGAGTAAAATATATATACAAAGTTTATACACACCCCCTAGAGTTAGCGAGTGTTATGTTCTCAGAGTACAAGAAGCGTAGAGAAGACATAGCTCGAGCTAAGCATGATAGAGTGAAAAATAATAAAAATAAATAGAAATTGACATGCCTTATACACTTAGGTTGTAAAAAGTCTAAGTATAGAAGAAGGGTGAAAAATGAGGTGAACGAGCATGTGGAATTTGAATGAGGAGAGTATATATTGTTGGCATCAGGTCCCCCTTTACTTAGGCTATGATCAGCCTAAGTACGGTAGAAAGGTGGAATTGGGGTGATCGAGAGAAGGAGTGGATGAGGAGAGTGGTATATACAGATGTCATCGATACCTCCTTATACTAAGGCCTTGGCCTAAGTAGAGGAAGAAGATGTACAAGGGAACTGATGGGGTATGGAGGGAGAGAGGGTTGCCAATGATTATGGAGATTTTCGGCAGATCTTTTTGTGAGCCTGCAACAGGAGGTCATAATGATTAAAAGAAGATGAAGCAGATAAGTCCCAGCTACTATCAGTGTTGTCCTCAATCTAATTATGCTAGATAGTGTTTTGATTGATAGAAGATGAAACAAATCAAACAGATGATTTTCTGTCGTCATCGAAGTTATCTTAAGAAGAATAATACTTGAAGGTGGAGGCACTCCAGATATTCTTGTTCTTAAGCTACATTATCAAGATGCGCTTAGTCTTGTTGTCAATTGCCTCGACCTCAGATGATGAATACTCTGAAGCACCCATCTCAATATGGTCGTAAGAGATTAATCTGGTATATTTAATGAGACCAGGAGAGTCAGTTCTCGAGGAATAGTAGTGAGGGGCATGAGTCGTTCAACGGAGTCGACATTTGACTTCTTTCTTAGATAGGGTGTCAGGGCTGCTGAACTAAGGTCACTCATAAAGATCACCTTATCTGGACCTAATGAGGAATCATCAGATGATTCTTCTTCCAGCGTGTCAAAGGTGACTTTCTTAGTCGGTTTACCAAATAACTGACTAGATGAAGGAGCAACCAGAATGAGGATTTTTGTCTTTATTTTCTGTAAAGGTGCAGGTCCTTGGAGTGATGTGCTGACATTCGGGTCTTAAGATGAATAACCTTTGAAATATTCTTCCTTGGCCAGCGAACATACTGCATATTTGATCTAAATTGACTTGACGTTTGTGCATTCATGTGTCAGATCGATATGATCAAGGCAGTTAGAGGAGGTCTTGTCCGACTTAAGGTAAGCCCGTGCTCGAGTTTCCTCTTCCTATAGGGCTCTTCTACGACTTGCTCGTCATGGCTATCGACAACTTTGTGGGTTGCCTTGGAATATCGTGCTTCCTCAAAAACAAGATGAGATCTAAGTGCTCCTAATGAGGTAAAATTGATATTCTGAGTCGTGCACTCTATAATTGCCTTATCTAAGGCTAAGAACATCTTTCCGAGAATGATCAGAGGCTGTGTGAATTATCCTTGATGCTCATTATCAATGATCGTGAGGCCACCTTGAGAGGAGCACTTTCGAATGTAATGATGATAGAAATTGTTCCTCTGGGCCGTTTTACATATCGATCAACCAGCTAAACGATCTCTCTTGATTTCCTGATTGGTCTGAGTTTGAGTTTATCAAATACAGAGGTCGGTAGAATACTGATTGATTAGTCGTCATCGAGTCGGGCATCGGTGACTGTTGTGTCTTTGCTTCCAGAGTTAAATAGAGGCAACTGCTTCACTCTGCAGCTCTTGATCTTTCTTCTCATCATCAAAGCAGTGGCCATTGACAATATATGTCTTTTAGTCCTTGTTCTCTTCCTGCCTGACCTTTTCGGCATTAATTTACTCCTTACAAAACTTTTAAGGTCGGGGAAGTGTTAAATGGTCTGAATCAAGGGAAGTTAAAAAATCAATCTTTTATCCAGTGCTTCCCTTAGAGTAGGATCCAAATTCTTCATATCTTCTCTACTTTCAATTTTTATGGGTTTTTCTCGTTTTTCAAAATTTTAGGTGTTTTTGAAATTTTCATTTTTTGGTATTTTCGGTATGGTTTGTAGATGTCTCTATTTCCATATTTGAGGAGGGGTTTCGATCGGAGTCCGAGTCAGAGTCAGAGTCATTCTTAAGATCCATAGAGTTTGTGAATTTCTGAGTGTCCTCTAGGTTTTCAACATGAGATCCAATCAGTCCATCTTCTATTTTTATAAATGAACTAAGAAAAGATCCTCTTGAAATATTCATAATATGTTTTGATTTAAAATCCTTCAAAAGATTCTCCTTAAATATCATGGAAGGAGTCTGCTCAGTTAGCAGGAATCTATAGGTCTCATACTCAACATGTTGTGACTCAGGTATGTACAGTTGGTTTGAGTAGGACCTATTTTCATGATAGTCTATCGATCCCTCATATAGTGAAGTCTTCATACAGGTTTCATGTGTGTTGATATCATCAGTCCAGTCTGTTGTATGAGTGTCTTGTCTTAAGGAATGGTATGTGGGATTGGTATAGAGAGTATGATCATTAGAGTCAATCCAGTATGGAAAATCAGGATGTTCAGGACTCTCCATTTGGTTTGATCGGTCCATCGTGTTATTCCCTAAGTGCTAGTATTGATGTGTATCTGTGAAGTGTTGACTTGTCCCAACGTTATTATGAGGAGAGAATGTAGTCGGTTGGAATTGTTGTCTTGGCATGTCATTGGTCTCAAAAGTGGTTTGATCTTCAAATGGTTCGGTGAGAACTTGGGAATAAGATGGGTTAGCCCAGTATGAAATATTATCATATGTAGAATAGGGGTGGGGAGGCAGGCAATACGAAGAAGTGATCGGGTGATCAAAGTAACATGGATTAAAATTTATAGAGTGGGCTAGATTCATCTGGGGGTTAGATTCACCCGCAAATGTTGGAGGATGTCTAGAGGGTTTAGTTGATTTGGTTTGACTGAGAATAATTCTTTTCAAAATAATCATTTGGGTTTAGATGATTTGGGTTTGATCGAGAAGAAATAATCTGGTGGATACTCTGACCAATGTCCCATTAATTCAAGGAGGTGGATGAGCAGACATAATGGATCTTGGTTAAAGATGTTTTAAGTGCATGTGATACATGCTCAAAGAGAGAAAACCCAAATATCTACAGATATCGAATCCAACAAGGTGAAAGGTGGCATAAGTGTTTAAATTTTGATATTCGAACTAGGTTCACACACGCTAATGCAAACACAATACAAACCCAGTTTCATCAGCTCACAAAATAAGGGCCATGAGAGTTTGGCCAATTATCTTGTCAATTTTAATTGGTAATAATTCAAATCTTGCATCTGTTTAAAGAGCTATTAGGTGTCGGTATTTCCCTAAAAACTGGCCCAAATTCATATGACTAGTTGCATCTACTTTCAGCCAGTGTGGGTGTAAGTACGGACCATAGAATGGCTTCTTGTTACTTAAGGATGGAGCCTTATGTAATGTCATTTAAACCACCCACTCTGCTAAGGAAAGACGGACTAGACAGCTACTACTGTTTCCTCACTGAGAAGTAGCTAATCATTTTTATAAAATCGTTAGTCTGAAAGAAAATTTCAGAGTTTGGCTATATCCTTAAGTATACGTCCATCACTTCTCATCAAGATAAATGAATACAAAGACGAGGTTGCTTTCCTACAAAAATTCTTGATTTTATGGGTTTAATTTAGTCGGCCTTGTTTAACAATCACAATTTTAATTAGGTGATCACTGAAAATTTTAGGTGAGTAGAAATTCATGTCTACCATCCAGCCTCAATTTTCTTTTAAATTTTGAGTGACAGAACGTGAGCAAGAAATTCAGGAAAAGTAGATGCACAGGGAAAACGATGATGTGTGCTCAATTTAGAAGACTTACACTGATTCCTCGCAATCTCCATGTGGGATGCAATACAAGAATTGAAATTTATTCTATATAAATGCAGACCGACAAAACTATCAGAAAGTTCTATTAGCTAGGAAGAATTAATTTGAATTTTGACTAAGTTGAAAGATCTAATGGGCATCTCAATTAAAGTGAATTGTAGCCCTAGGTTCTACGAGCATAAACAATATAATCCAAGAAGCTATAATAGTTGTATGTGCATATTTATCGTACGAGCCACTCATGTTGGGCCATAGCTTGTATATTTTTAAGCTATGAGCCACTCAAGTCGGGTTTAGGGGGTATATCGTATGTTACTGTATATTTACTTTATCCATAGCTCATATATTTTTCAAACTATTTGAAAAATATTTTTCGACTTGGTTTAAGTAAACCTGTGAATTGAGTTTTGTAAAAATCCTGTAAAAATGTTTTCTTAAAAATTGAGGGATTAAACTTTTTTGTAAATGAACCCCTTTTCCAAAAAAAAAATTCTTTACCAATTCTTTTGCGACCTTCTTAGCAGAAGCTCCCAACTCCATGCCTCCGTGGAGATCAAACGTCCTCGATCTTCATGGGTCCTGCCAAAAAGAGAAATGCTAGAAAAATATCAAGGAAATTAATCAGCGGAAATGATGCAAAATTACTTCTTGAAAAGAAGACCTATAAATTTTGAAAATATTCAGCACACAAATAAATTAAAACTTAATAAATAAATAAAGTTGAGCTGTGTCCCCGGCAACAACGCCATTTGATGAACGCAAAGTATGCCTCCTTAATAATCACAAATTGTAGTAATAATGGAGACAAATTTCGGTCAACAAAAACCACAATCCTTGAATGTTGTGAAAAATTTATACTCAGAAAGTCTACCAATGTCGAACACAGAGACACGGGCTACTTTATCTCTTTGTCAACTTTTGATCAACTAAGATCATGTGTGAATAATTCTCAATTCTAAGGTCTTCGTATAGATGCGGAATACAATGCAATTAGATTATGCATGTAGTTTAAATTGCTTTTTCGATGCAATTTTAGAGTGATGCATGAAATTAATGCAAAGTTGAATGCAAATAGTTAATTACAAATATGCCCTAAAAAGATCACTAAACGTTGAGAAACAAATTATGTTATGATATCAGAGTCAAATTGAGCATAAAATATGAGCAGTCATCTATTAATGGTAAAGACATATAGAGAAAAGAACCTCATCTAACATAAAAAATAATTTCATTTAAAATGGTGTTAGAAGAGAAAATTAAACATGCCATAAGATAGATAAAGAAACAAGGATCAAAATGACACTAAAATCATGCAATTTGGACCTACGATGCTCAAGTTATGAAGAAAATAATATAGGGGCATAAATGTAAATAAAATACGGGAAAATGATAAATAATTACAAATATGTCCAAAAGTGGACCTATTTGTAATTTTGCAAAATTTCATGGGCCCATATGTAATTTTTCCACTACGTGCAGGGGCCTTTTGCAAATATTGAAACCTGAGAGGGCCACCATATAATATACCCAGGTGCGCCCATGAGGCATGTGCCTGAGGACCAAACTGTAATTCCATAAAGTACAGGGTCTTTTTACCAATTTACCCAGGCCCCACATGTTGTGCATGTGATGGCGCCAGGCTCGGGCGCATAGTAGGCTCGGGGACACGTGGCTGGTGTTGATGGTTTGGTGAAAGGCTTTTAAACTCCGAGCCTCTGATTTTGTATAAGGATCGAGATAGCCACGCGTCATCATTTGGACAACAGTGATTAACATATGTTGGGTGAAGGTGAAGATGATGATGGTAAGAAAGAAGATAGTGAAACTCCATGCTCGGGTGTTGCTACACTGTTTCTCGGCAATGATGTTTAGAAAGTGAAGCTCTCTCACTTGTTTAATATCCCAATCTGAACAGGTGTGGAGGCGGTTGCAATCTCCTACCTCTCCTGAGATGAATGGTGTCAGATAAACATGTAAAATCAAGGGCCATACCTATCTCGAGTGTGGAAGGATCTTGAGCTACATGCTCCTCATGTTTGAAATTGTTGGGATTGGCCTCAACTTGTGCCAGTATCAATATCTTTGTGGTGGTCAGGTCGTCAAGCCTCTAAGTGAGATCGTTCATTTTCTTCATCAGTAATGCCAACCAATCAAGTTTTAATTTCACCAAAGGTGCCTCAGGGTGCTCAATGTTGGGTTCTCACTAAGACTGGAAATGATGAGGTTGCTGGTATCTATACTGCTGATACTGAGGAGGAGGAAGAGGATGTGGATATTGTTCGTACGATGCAGTCTGCTACTGGTGATAAGGCCGTGGAAAATATGCACACTGCATCTGCTACTTGACATATCTCCAGTTTTGGAACTGAGGTGGAGACTGAAAATGAGGCTGGAATTGTTGGTGTTGGTACTGCTGAGGTCTGCCTCCTTGAAACTGACAAGTAGATCTCTGACACTGTTGGGAACCCAACTAGCCTTGTCTGGATGGATGGGGCTGTTTGCACTCTCGGTCGAACTAGATAATGTGCACCTACTTAATGATAAGGGGAGGTGGAGCGTGCTTCTCAAGAATGTATGGCCTTCTTGCTGGTACGGGACAATATGTTAAGAGTCATGTGAAGGATATGGGGAGATCCTTAAGCATGTCATAGAAGCGTGATGATCGTATTGTATGTGATCGGGAGCGACTAGTCGCATTAGTGGCTCGATGTAGCAGAAACTAAAAATTTTAATGTAATGAAACCACATGATCCAAGAACATTTCTCGGATCGTTTCATCTAAACCACAATAGGTATTAAGGTTACATCGTGAAGCGTGGTTGCGATCGAGTCTCTAAACGAAGAGACCTCATGTCTCAAGTACGATCCAACGAAGGAGACGCTTGTGAGCGCATTAATGAGATGCATGCTCCTCGCAATTCATGTTGATGATCCTAGTGACGAATCTCCTAATCTCATAACACGAGATCCGATGTCTTCTTCATGAGCGAGGCGCACCTTAGGAGACAAAGATCCATGAGCGAATACTCTGGCAGCATAACGATGATGATGCGGTGATGGCGACTAAATGGAGACAGAGATCCATGAGCAAATAATTTGTTTGAAAGTTATCTCTCTCTGTCAACGGTGCTTGAATTGACTAAATGGAGGCTAACATGGTGGTGTTTATCTCAAACTGCTCAGCCATGGAACCCTTTCCCTTAGGTGGAAACAAGTGCATTGAATCAATTTCTACAAGTATAAACTACACTGGATCAGTCCATAGGAATGATGGAGTCACTAATGGAAATTCAAGATTAGTGTCTATCTTGAACAACAAATTGATAGATGTGGTGAAGGGTGAGGTGGAGAAAGAGGTATACTAGAGAAGTGAGTCTTCATGAGTAGAATATGATCAGTTTGGAGTGTGAAATGTGTCCGCAAATTCCAAATGAGAAATGATCCAATCCGACATCTTTGAGATGAAGAAGCGAGATGCAAGAACACGAAGGTCAAACAAGAAGATAATCAGTAAAAGACACAAAGTGCGTGGAAGGATCTCTAGCACTAGCAATCAAATACAAAACAAAACCCCTTTTTCACCAACTCAACACAAGTGGAAAATGTAAGAGTTCGGTCTTTTATGTTTTCAATTTCATTGTTGATAAATACAAACATGGAAAGAGTTAACAAGTTGTTATATGCCTATGTTTCCCTAAAGACTAGACCGATTCTTATGACTAGTTGCACCTACTTTCAGCCACTATGGGAATAAGTACGGATTGTAAAAACAACTATCCATTACTTGAGGATGGATCCTTACGTAGTGTCCTCTAACCACCCACTCTGCTAAGGAAACACAGACTGTTTACCAGCTACCCACATTCCCTCACTGAGATGTAGCTAATCATTTTTGTAGAACCAATAGTCTATATGAAAATCCTAGCTTGGCTCTATCCTATTGTTCGTCTCTCTCACTCTCCATTTCACTTGCAAGTAAAATCAAACAATGAGGGGGTTACTCTCACCAAAACAGTTGATTTTGTCCTTACATTTATTTCTAGGGTTGAGTTTTCTTTAGCAGTCCTTATTTTACAAGTCATCACTCAATTTGAATATTTTGCAATAAATCGCCCACTGAGTGTCCAATTTCCTTTTTAAATTATGTTAGTGAAAACAAGGAAGTCGTAAATGCCAATGCGTGATTAAATACAACGATGCATGCAAGGGTTAGAGATGCGTACCTTGTTGCCAACACTCTACATGTAGGGTGATCCATGCAGAATTTAAATACAGAAAATAAAACTATTCTAGATGATGCACGTGAACTTTCCAAAGCAATCACTTCTATTAGTGAGCAAGAACCACATAAATTTGACTAAGTTCAGTTACACTCTACTTTATATGTACAGAATTACTTATTTAGGGTTTTGGACCTAATCATTTACCTGGCTCAAACAAGTTAATTAAAGAAATCACTAAGGGATCAAGCATATAAAACTACATGAAAATAGAGAAAAATAAGGCGATGAAAACAGTATAGGTAAGGTCCACAAAGTGCATCGGCACTTGGCGAAACCGACCCCGCAAACGAAGTAAGTAGTGTCCTTTTTAAAAGAGTTCCTGAATGTCAAAAATGCTAAATGTAGGAATGATTATGAATAGTGGAATAAATGATTATGAATAGTGGAATAAATGTAGGAAAATATAGATAGAGAATAATAAAAGGAAAATCAAGTATATACAACCCAAGAATAGTAGGCCAAAAGAGAAACCTAATTACCCTCGTTGTGCTTATCCAACAACGATGCCATTTCGTGGAATGAAAATCTCTGGGTTTTTATTTGGATGAATTATTCACAAGTGTCTTCACAACCCAAAGAAGCGTAAAAAACTAATTATCCTCAAGCAAAATTAAATACAAAAGTGTAGTAAGAGAATTTGATATTTAATTTACATGTATAGATAACATGATCAAACTTATGGTGGCTACAAAAATCCTGAGGGTTATTTTTATAATTGAAAAAAATCATTGCAAAGAATAATGGAATTCTTAAGTCAAACTATGGTTGATTTTTTCATTTTAGATTTTTTTTATTTTTATTTTTGGATTTTTATTTTATACATGTTATTTCGTTTTCTGATTTTTACTTTTTTTAGGAAAAAGTTTGCAGAAGATATATATTTTTAATTTGAAGCAATGGAATATTAAAAGAAAAAAAAGTAAAGAAAACAATGTACTCTTTTTTGAATTTTTAACTTTAGAAAATATATACAGGAAATTGGACTAAAATTATTTTTAGGATTTTTTTAATTTTTTCTGATGTTTTTATGAATTTTAAATAATTTTCCTATTTTTTTAGATTTTAAATAACTGAAATTAGTGAATATTGTAAAAAGATCCTAATGCCAATATTTTTTTAATTTTAAAATAATAAAGAAAGACAAAAATGGACGAAATTGATAAAGAATAAAAGATATTTTTTATATGTTTCCGAAAGCCATTTTCTGTTTTTTATTTGTAATTCAATTTATCTAAATTTTTAATGTTTTTGATTGTTTTGCAATTTTTGTGGTTTTTATAGATGATAAAAATATGAAAATTGGACAAAAATGAAACAAAACAAATTATGCAAACAAGAATCTTTTTAGAATTTGTGTAAGGGTTTGATTATTTTTATTGAATTTTCAATGCAGACATGGAATTTTTGGAGGTTTTTGTATTTTAACAAATAATAAAAATAAAGAAAATGCGAAATAAAAATTACGAATTAAAGATGAATGCAATAGGAAATGATATGGGTTTTTATTGATTTTTTTACATGTTTTGTTATTTTTTATTTAATTTTAAAGATGCAAAAAATGTAGACTCACAAGGACCTCTATGTAATTAATTTAAGTTTTCAGACTAAATGATAACAATTACGAAAAAGGCATGGCTAATGATGCAAAAATCCCAATTTCTCACATCCCTAGGCACATGTGCCCCATTGGATTGGATCAAAATGAAAATAAACTATTTCTGAGGTCTAGAAAGTAACACAGAAACTGCAGACAATATATTGCAAATAACCCAAAAGTCACATGTTATATACCCGTCGCTATTCAAGTAGGACAAATATGCAATTAAAACAAATTGAAAGGGATAAAGTGCAATTGCTCAAATGTATACTGGAAAGATGTGTGTACACTAGAGACTTATTTCAAATTGAAATAAAGAATAGAGGGCTATGGTGCAAATATACCCTTAACATGACGTGGAGACTCGGTCGACTCAGATGCACTGTTGTAAGGATCAAACGTTTGTGGATCAATCTTGTATGGAAGGCCACAATCAAATCTGGATCTTCAATCAGCGGTGGGCATTTGGGGCTCAATCAACGGTCAATATATGAATTGGGCTTCATGTTTCTCATCGTGCGGTCGGGAGGTAACCTGGATGAACTGGGAAACATGCGATGTCCAACGAACTTTATCTAGTTGAATCTCCCTTGTCCGAGCTCTACTCCTCATCAAATCAGTCACAAATTGTAGCTCCTTAGATTTAGCATCAGATATGTACCTTGAATAGATGTGAAACCACCGGATGGTCAATATGGAAGGTGATGAATATCTCTGCTCTAGGTACCTACTTCAAGTTTGATTTCTGCTCTCTCCTTGTTTCTGGAACTCCTTAGACATGCCAATAATAACTCATGCTTGGAAGAGGCTTCTGGCCGACAAATTAAGTCAAGAACATATAACATAGTAGGTGAATGAGGGTCTTCGGTGTAGGTGGTCGGAGGGGATACCAAACTCTTGATGGTGGCAATTTGGAGGTCAACAGATGGTGGTAATAAATGGATAAAGGTATGGCGGAGGTGTAGGCATGGTCTGAAGAGTTCAGTATTTATCATGATGCCTCCGATCATGCAGATCAGATGTTGGGGATGATTTTCTGATTTACGTGATTTAAATGAAATCAAAGCAAAAGGACAATGCTGAATTAAAGATGACCTATCTATGTTACCTACAAATCAAAAAAACAACATGGATCGCCTCGATCTACAGCTGGGCAGAGAGGCAGAGATGTACGATGGAGCTCGCCGGCGACGTAGGTGAATCATGACCTTCGCTCAAAATCTCACAATCCTAATTGTGCGGAACCGTGGTTGTCACCTACAACTCACTCCAAGAATTGATCTTGGGGAGAAATCTGGCCTAAAGTCAGATTAATAGGTGTTGCTCCGATGAGTTTTTAAATTTGAAATGGAAGTGATTCGCGGAGTGATAGGTAGATCCGAGGTGGTGGCATGGAGGATAATTGAATAAGCGAAAAGATCAGAGAAGGAATGATGTGCATTTGGTTGAAGGCACGCAAGGGAAAATCATGAGAAGAAATGGCCGAATGTTGAGTCAGTGGGTGAGGGGGCGCAAATGAGCATTTGACCTGGGTCAACAGACTTGGATTTGGCCAATCAAGCCACACCGCAGATGCAGACAAATTAGGCTACATGATAAAACTATAAAGAAAAGTTAAATAATTCTCGAAAAACTAGGAAATTAATTTAATTAATTACATAATATTAACAAAAAATGTTATGAATACATAGAAGTTAATTTTGGTGATTTTTATTTAAATAAATAATATAACTGCAAGGGTTAAAATAAATATAAAGTGCTATTTATAGGTATGTAAACCTATATGTGCAATATTATGATTTTTAATTCATTATTTATATACATATATACACAATTTAATATTTTATTTATTTACACTATTTTACAAGGATTCCAATGATGCTTTTTATTTGATTTTTAGGAGTTAATTAATTAGGATAATTATATAGGTAGAGGTACAATATATACATGGTTATATATATACAATGTATAGAAGATTTTATTCTTTGTTGATTTTGTTGATTTTAAATTTTTATTTTAATTTTATATGACTTAAATACACTAATTACAACTATGAAAAAAACAATATTCACGTATATGCACAAGAAAAATAATGTATTAGAGAATATACATAGTCTACATATACATAGGTTTATTAGAGAATAATACCCCAATTGTCCACATTTCACAACTTAACTCATAATTTTATGGAAACATCTCCATTTAAAGAGTATTTAAAATTGTAGTACAATGAAAGTGAGTTTGATGAATTTGAAATCTTGGTGGAGAAGATATTGATCTTGGAATTTTGTATTTTGTGGCTTTTGGAGAGGCACAATATTTACAAGTTTTTATTGAAATTATTTTTATTATTTACAAAAGAATTTTAGACATTAATTTCAATAAGGAATTAATTTTTCTACAAGGGATTTAGATATTAATAAGTCAATGTAATAGTATGTAATAAATATAATATTATACTAGTGAGGAATATACACAGGTGTCAAGTATTTTCTGGATTTTTGGCCTTATATTCACCTACTTTATTACTTATCGATTAGGTCAAGGCTTGACCTTCTCTCGAGATCTGATTAACTGTTTATCTATTACATATATACAATCTTTTATTTTCTTTATTTTTCCTTTATTTTTTTATTTATTAGGTTATAGGGTACAATATTTACACAAAGATGTTGGTTACAAAGAAGACGGTTTTTTTATATGTACAGGTGTTTTATAAGGGATTGGAAGCTAAAAAAATTAAATAAAGATGATGAATTACATATTCATCAGTATATTGGTCATTTTTACCGACATGGTAGGTAGTTTTCTAGAGGTCTTCATGGACGATTTCTCGATCTATGGGGATAGCTTTGATACATGTCTTGCTCATTTAGACGGAGTACCTCAACATTTCTGTGAGGTAAACTTAATGCTCTCGTGGGAGAAGAGTGACTTTATGGTGACTAATGGGGTTGTATTGGTCTACATCCCCTCCAAAGAAGGTATGGAGTTTTACCCTGCTAAGACTGATGTGATCTCCAAGCCAGAGCCACTGTAGAATCTGAAGTAGTTGAGGTCATTTCTGGGACACGTTGGATTTTAGAGGAAATTCATTAAGGACTTCAACAAGATCACCAAACCTTTGACTGAGCTTCTTTGCAAGGAGAGTGATTTTATTATTGATGAGAAAGTCTTCCTTGCATTTAATTAGATCAAATACATGGTTACTAGTGCTCCTGTCGTAGAGCCACCTAATTGCTCTCTTCCCTTAGATATCATGACAACTGCTTCGGGTTTTGCAGTTGGAGCTGTTTTAGGGTAGAGAAGGGATGGGATATCATTTGCTATACACTATGCTAGCAAGACTCTAGATGAGGCGCAACATAATTACACAATCATGGAGAAGGAAATGTTAGCAGGAGTGTTTGCATTAGAGATGTTCAGATCTTACCTCCTTGGTTCACATGTTATTGTATACAGAGATCACTCTTCCATACGGTACCTACAAGCAAAGAAGGATGCCAAACCATGCCTTATCATATGGATCCTTCTTCTCTAGGAGTTTGATTTTGAAATTCGAGATAAACCCAGATTAATGAATGTTGTGGCAAATCATCTTTCCTGGATAACAGATGTAGAGAATTTTGGGCAATCAATACTTCCCATATCATAGACCTTTCCAGATGATATTTTTCTGTAGACTCAGTCCCGTGGTATGCTAATATTGTGAACTATTTTGTCTCCAAAGAAGTTCCACAAGATTGGCCAAAGCACAAGGTAGACAGATTCTTGTCAGAGATAAATTTTTACCAGTGGGAGGATCCGTACATGTTTCATTAAGGTGTGGATTGTATTTGGAGAAGGTGTATTCCTCAAGAGGAATATACCAGTGTACTTGAGTATTGTCACAAATTTGAGTCTGGCGGGCATCATTCTGGGAATCACATGTCATCAAAGGTTTTACAGAGCAGCTTACGGTGGCCAACATTATTTAAGGATGCTACATGTTATGTTCGAGGTTGTACAAGCTTTCATAAGATAGGAGGAACCGTTAGTTACAAGGATACCATATTATGGAGAAATATATAGATTTCAGATGTTTTTGATGCTTGAGGCATAGACTTCATGTGCCCATTTTGTGTCGGTCAGGGATTTCAGTACATCCTGCTTGTCATGGATTATATTAGTTGTTTAGTGGAGGATATCCCCAACTGAGCCATTGATAGTTGTACGATTTGTTCCTTTCTCATGGACCACATTATTGCATGGTTCAGTATCCCCAAGATACTCATTTCAGATGGGAAAGCCATTTCATTGATAGAGAAGTCAAGATGCTTGTAAAGGAGTACACCAGTACGCATATATTTCCGTCTCCTTACCACCCACAGACTAACGGCTTGGCTGAGATTTTGAATAGGGATAAAAAGATGACGTTGTAGGAAATTATATATCTTGTTAGAAAGAACTGGTCCCAAATGCTTGATTCAGTTTTATGGTCTTATCAGATGGCGTACAAGTCTCCCTTTGGTATGTCTCCCTGTAGATTGGTTAATGGAAATCCTTGCTACTTGCCTGTTGAATTAATTCATGAATCATTATGGGCACTCTATGTATGCAATTTGGATTATGAGAAAGCATGACAAAATATGAAGTTGGATCTAAATAGATGGCTAGAATTCGAAGATTTTGCATACAACAACTCATGCATGTATAAGGAGAAAGTCAAGCATTGGAATGATAAAACACATTAAAAGGAAGATTATCTCCCCAAATCAGAAAGTTTGATTGTTTGATGGTAACTTGAATTTGTTTCCAGACAAGTTAAAAAGCAAATGGTTTGGACCGTTCATTGTGAGAGCTATATGCGATGATGGTAATATTGTCATATTTGGGTTGCCATCTGACGCACAACCATTCATTGTGAAGCATAGTTGTTGAATCCATATTTCTGTCATGATACATTCTTTTCTGTGGTTGATTACATATCTATGGTATTAGATAACAATTTTTGACATCTTCTATGTTTGATTCATGAATTGATTGTCTCTTGTATATATCCTTTCATTTTATTCTTTCTTCTTCCATTTTTATGATCCACCTCTTTTCCATGTGTGCGTCCTATACTTAGGATGTACTCTATCCTAAGTATAATGGGTTAATGATTTGATTTTTTCAATTTTCGTTCTGTTTTATCACTCCTATTGTTTCTTATACCTAGGGATCCTTTACCCTAAGTACAGGGGGAGTGATGTTGTTCATGTTGCACCGTTGTAATAAAAATGCAAAATCAAAAACTCCAAAAAAGTGGACAGGCATGATTGAAAATAAAATACCTATCAGAGTATGTACATAGATATAGAGTGAATAAGCGAGCTTGAGCTTCAATGTCAAATATTTGTGAGCCTGCAGCTCGATGACTTGGCTACACTGGCTAGGCATCCTGGGATAGGTAGCTGCACTGGCTGACATCCATTCTTCTCTCCACCTCCTCTCCATGAGCTGGTTGCACTTGAACTTAGAAGGGAATACCCCGCCTCTCAAGGAAAGAGTTATTGGATTGGGGAATTAAGGCCACCATGTTGGAGAAGACTGACTTTTACCGCTTCAACCGAGGAGATCTACATAGCATTTACACTATACAAGAAAGATATATAGGTATAAGGGTTTGTATATGAGTTGATTTATTCTAACCTGGCTATTGAGAAGACTTGAGCAGAGTTATGTGGTTTCTGTAGGTTGTTGAGTGTCAAGTCTGTTTCCCACTAAAGTTTCACCCATACTAATAATCCAAAGGTCTGATTGAGCTCAATACTTTGATTTTTTGAAGATAAGTTTAATACTCAATATTGTTATAAGTTCATTGTTTTTCCTTTATTCCTTTTCTTTTTCTTTTAGTCACTAATCCTTCACATAAGTGTTTGCTTAGGACTAGCACAGGTAAAGCATAGGGGGATGATTAATATGCACTTCATCATCTTTATTCATTTATTTTAGCTTAAAATCCCTTGTAAAAAACCTGTAGAAAGCAATAAATTTATTCTTTTACTACCCTAATTCTTGTATAAATATTGTATATTAATCACCATTTTAACCTAACATAACTAAATAAAGAAAAAAGGAAAAATAAGAAAAATAAAAAACTGTATATATGTAGTAGATATAAGCTGACACTGACCCCAAGCGAAGGTCAAGATTTGACCTGATCGATAAGGAATAAATTACGGGGATATGGCCTAAATACAAAAAAATCAGAAAATCAACCATCACTTGTATATATTCATCATTTGTACATGATGAATCCATGATTCATTAACTTTTCTAACGCATTTTGTATTAAAAACCCTTAAAAAATACATGTAGATATTCATTAATATCCACATTTTATCAAAATAATATTCATGAATAAGAATGCACTTTTATGCATCAAAAACATATAAATAAATAAAGAATAAAAAAATAAAGAAAAGAAAAGAAGACAGATTATAGATATGTATATATGTACAATATGACTCAGATAATATAAATATGGCTTAAAGATATATTTATATAACCTAACCCCCAAGACCAAGTCAGTATGGATTGGTCGACAAAACAACAAGTAGGAGGAGATAAGAGATGAAAACCATAAAAAAATAAATAACACTCCACACAATTATTCATTATTTATCAAATAATAATCTAATCTTCATTGATTTTTAATTAATTCATATGAAAATATTTTTCACCAAACTCTTCTCCTAATTATTTCTAAAAATAAATATAAAAATATAAAAATAAGTTGAAAATATTATCCTGTAAATATGCCAAGAAATCCAACTTTTAAATTGTCAAAATCTCAACTTCCGAACATCATAACTTCCTCATACGAACTCCAATTTCACTCTACTCACCTTTAAAGTTCATAAATAATTTTCTCTAGTTAATAGAGGTGGTTTCATTAAATCGGAGTCCGTATGCAAAAATCAGTTTTGGGACCTAATGACAAAGGGGTTTCTGGCTATTTATTTTATTTAGAACACATTATTTAAAGTTTTATTAATTTATAATTTCTAATTATTTTCATGATATAGTATCTTCATCAAGATTTAATTCAGAATTTTTGGAGCTTATTTATTATTTTAATAAAATCCAAAAGCCTAATTTATAGATAAAATTGAAATACCTAACTTATACCTGTATTTACTAATATATCTAAATTATTTTATTAAAATCCACAAAAAATTATAAAGGCATTATTTATTATTTTAGTAATTAGAAAAATATAAAATTACAAATATTTAATTTTTTGTTGAATTAAAAATTTAATACCTATTTAGTAAGTATTATTTGTACTTATCTATTAATATAATATTTATATTTTGAATAATATTTATTATTTACGAAAATTAATTATACCATAATTTAGATAATTTAAATATTTACTTTTTTGTTTTTATACCTATTCAAAATAACATTATTTACTATTTATTATATAATTTATATGTAATTTACATATCTGGCCAACAAGGTGCTGACACGTGTCAGCACCTGGCTCTTCTTCTTCAAGAACTCAGGCTGTTGACATTCTGTTTCAACGCCTCCTCTTCACTGATTTTTCCCGCCTAACCTCTAAGGTCTTTGATCAATCCAAGCCCTCCACATCTTCCTCCTAACTAACCTCCTATACGCCCACCATTAGATTAGCTTCAGAGCTTCTCCATTTCATCTATAAATCTACCTAAAGTTGGCACGAGCAAACCAACTCTCCCCTTACCAACCCTTCTCCAGAACCAACTGGCTAACTACCCAACTTCTTCTGCGACTCCTGCCATCCAAGGAGGTGGCATATCCTAGTGTCCTACCCGCGTGGAAGAAGGGTGATCGTAGGAGGTTCCAAGGTGCTCATCCACCTTGTATCGCCGCTTCGAGCTTCGTAGAGCTCCGGGAAGCCGCCCCGTTGAGCGAAGACAATAAGGTCTTTTACTTTCTAACCAGAGGTAATTTGTTCATCTTTCATCCTTCATTTTTCGATCCATGTGCCATGATTAGCATAGATCAGCGGGTCATTAGTTAGTTTGATCATCCATCTTAGACCTATAACTCAACTTCCAAAACTATTGTGAATCCCCTTCCAAAATCACCGCACATTTTTTTCTGTCCACATATTTCTCTTTAATTCTGGAAACATATTTTTAAACTTGCAAAACATAATTTTTGTGGTCGATTTCTTTACAAATCAAGCAATATAAATCTTATTTGCGGGTCTACTATCATCTGGAGGATACTAACTTCCATCTGGAGCTTCAAAATTCCAAGAAAAACGAAACAAGAATCATTATCAACAACCTCCAGTGTTGCTTGAATAACCATCTTCACCAGCTGATTCCCACCATCATCAGCCACCTCTGACCAAGCTCACCCGTAGGCAAGCTTAATGGGTGTAGGAGTCACCCCTCTAGCCCTTTAGGAGGCCCAAGTCAGCCGTCATTCGCCGGGAGTAATTCAGAGAAGTTAGCCCCATTGCCAGTTGTGAGAAGGAGCTGAATAACAACAAGAACACAATACGCTATAGGCTTCTGACACGTGGCACACTTGGACGGCCAAGATTGAGCGGCACCTTCTAATCTCAACCGTCAGATGCGAAGGGGTAGAACATTTGCATCATAAACCCATCAGCTTCCAGAAATCCATACGCGCCTCTAGAGTTTCCAAAAATTATAATTAGGCCCCTGTGCGGGGACCTAATTGTAATTCTTTTATTTTTCTTTGCATTTTAGTCCTTACCAGGACCATTCTGTAATAAAAACTAAATATTTTTCTTGCAGTTAGGCCCTTGGCTTGTAGGGGCCATTTGAACCTCATACTTTCCCATTTTTTCATGAATTTTCTAGGGCAGTTTGATAACTACCCACACTATTTTTCGAACATTTTTTCCGAATTTTTTGTCCCTTTATTTTGTGGGTTTGATTTTTGTCTTATTGAGTTTATTTTGAGCCGAATTAGTTTTCAATTTCTTTCCTTGTAAAATCAAGAATAAAAGAAGATTTTGTTGGAATTTATTCCTTGACTTGAAAACCGTGGTTTAAACATTCTGCTTCCTTTAGTTTGACCTAGGCATACTTACCTGGTTAAATTAGTAGTGAACGGTAGAATAGGATTTTATCTCATGTTTTATCGTGATTTTTGTTTGATTCAACGTGGTTCCCTCTCTACGGCTTTTTCTACACCGACAATCTCCTAAACGCATGGTCAAGACCGCATTATCGAAATTGAGCTGTTGCTGGGGAAGTGTTTTTTTACAGCGGTTTTTGAATCGATTTTTTTTCTATTATTCTTGATTTTAAAAATTTTCTTTCGGTTTTTGATTTACGGTTTTTCTTCGGTTTCTAATGTTTTTCGTGTGTCTTTTAAATTTTCGTTTATGGCTTTTTTGTGTTTTTCTTTCTTAACTAATTCTTGCAGAGCCTGCAGGTTCAGATGGCTTTCTCGGAAGCCGCAAATAGTTGAAAGTGCAGAGACTGAGATTTTCGGTTGCTGAGGGTAGCGTTAGTTAGGGTTTGTGTTGTGTCTTTTCTTTTATTCTTGTAAAAAAAGGCCACTTGCCCATGTTTTTGTTTTTTTAGAAAGGGCACCCCTAAGGGCATCCCGACTTGTACCTCCCCTCCCATTCTTTCTCAGGGTTTGATTCATCGAGTGACGTGTATTCGGGGTATCAGGGCACTCACCGCGGGTTTTCTCGCACCGTCGGTTTTCCACGGCTTTTTACGAGGCTAGGTGCTTGTTTAGGAGTTTTTCTTTTTCCTATCTGATTGCACTCTCGTAGTTAGTCTTAGGACTCGCGACCTAGGTGCGTGATTTTAGGACTTATAAAATATAATAAAGACACTTGGTAGACGTTGTCTGAAAAAACTCAAAAAAAAATATAACCCCAAAAATAAAATCGGGACTGCTTTATGTATCTGACTTAAAACAGATGTAAGATTCAATTGATTTAGGAGAGTAAACCCATCCACAGATTCTTCTCAGAGTGTGCGAGTGAGAGACAACCCATACTGTTAGAATTCAAAAATCGTATTTCTTTTGAGATACTACTTAGTCTATACACCTAATCACCGCTCTTCAGTGGGTATGCTTGGGTAGCCGGAAACGATCCGAGTTTACATAGCAGAGTGGGGGGTTTAGAGTAAACTGCGTAAGTCTCCGTCCTCAAGTAACACAGATAGCCGGAAATGGTCTGTAATTACCCCTATACTGGCTGAGAGCAAGTGGTTCTCTGTAAAGACTCTGGACAATATTTCAGGGAAACTTCAGGCACTTATCAGCTTGCGTTCATCGAGATTATACTTGTTTGCTAATACAACCCTAAAATCAACAAGATAATAGACCTAACTTTTACGGTCATCATCGGGTTGTGTTGGTGAAAACAGGGTTTGCTTTGTGTTTGCTTGCAGGGTGTGAGTTATCGCGGCTTTTACACATTTTTCCATCTTTCTTGAATCGTAAATCGTGCTCTCCCGATCACTCTCTTAACATCGAAGATGACGACTCGATGGCTTTTCTACTCAAACTCCGTAAGCCCTCGACCGTCCACCGTCCGTCGTAAATCTTCACCCACTCGGATGACCTTCTTCCCGAGTTGGTCCCATCTGATCTCGAGGAGAGTTAGACCCAGACTCCCTCGCCTCTCGGCCAGTCTATTGAGGCAGACCCTTGCTTCAATGCATCATCTATTTCTCAAGCTGTTTTTTCGCTAAGTTCTTACGAGAAATTCACTTTCACAGAAGACCTGAAGCAAATGGCTCATGGCAAAGGACCAGTAGAGGAGAGGCCAGTTGAGAATCACCATACCGAAGGAAGACCAGATCCAACCGCAAATATAACTATAGGAATTCTCGATACCTTACAACAAATGAACCTACAGATTCGAGAACAATTTAGAACACAGAATGAGTTGCGAGCTGAGTTAGCTGCACTGAGAGCAAGAGTCGGGAACCCTTTACCGCCTACAGTGGTTCCCGCCACTTTACGAGATGAGTATGACCTGGGCGTGAGAAAGCTACATCATTGGATTCAGCTACCACTGAATCAAGGGCCATATGAGCCGAGATCGTCCTTTATCTCATTGCTTCCCAAGTTCTACGGGAATGCTACAGAGGAAACGTTTTTCCTTTCTGTAGCAGTTCGAGATGATTTGTGGTACGACGAGCTATCCAGGAGTTACGTAGGAGGATGTTTGCCTCAAAGCCTTTCCCTTCACCTTAGCAGATAAGGCACTTTATTGGTTGAGTCATCTAGGAAGGGAAGTTTCTACGTTGGATGATTTGAAGTCAACATTCCTGCATAAGTATTTTCCTTTGGGAAGGACTAACATGATGAGGATTCAGATCTCCAACTTCACGCAGCTTCCGAATGAATCTTTCCAGTGTAGCAAATATGGATGTTGAGCCTCAAGCCACTTTTGAGATCAACGGGATTTCGTATACTCCTATTCATCAATCGAGTGTACCTCATCATTATCAGCAGCAACAGTACAGTCACCCGCAGCACGGACGTCCACACTTCCAGCACCGACAGCAATTCACGCAGCAGCAGTCTCACCAAAATGCATATTAGAGATCACATTCATATCAATATCCTGCTAATCATTCACAACCATATCATTATCAGCAGCATCAATCTTCATTTACACCGCAGAGATCCTCCCATTCCACCTCGCAGCAATACACGCCAAGGTAGGAGAAAGTAGAAAGCCACGGTCACCATACCAAACCTGAGATGTCTTCACAGGCCCAGGCCCTAAATCAAACCATAGATATGTTGAGTATGCTCCAAATTGCACACAAAACAGAGATGGAGCAGGTTAACCGTCATCTGGATGAGTTAGCCGTGCCAAAGAACAATCTTCCAGCTTAACCTCATATAAATCTGAATAATAAGAGGAGGCATCCAGATCTGGTAGACAACACTACAGGTACGATCTCTTTTCCTGAACTTTTATCTAACTTCATTCGTCTCAAGAGCGGTAGATCACCAAGAGCACTAGATGGAGTAGAGGAGAGGGCACTTGATGAGGAGCGAGAGCAAATCTATGAGCAACCATATTCTGATGCTGAGGAGGAGAACCAACACATTGATGAGGACCATCATGAAGATCAAAGAGAAGGGAGCAATGCCGAAACTATTGACATGGACACCGGCAAGTCAGACGATGATATCACGCTAGACCATGCAGATACTCCCGATAAAAATGTTTCTTCCCCTATTTTAGAGAGTTTTGTACATAATTCTGAAACTATCGATGTACAAGCTGATTCTGAATTGAATAAAAAGACTTATTTTCTCATTCTCGATATTGTTCCCTTTCCTGATGCTTTGTTTGGAAAAGGAAAGAAAAATACCAAAAAGAATGTTGTGACTCCAGAGACTGAAAGACTATCGAAAGATTACATTTTTTGAAGATCCTACTTCACGATGCCTTGGATCATTTTCCTATGCTCAAGAATCAGCTGAAGAATAGATGCACCACGCGTAGGAAAAAGAGATCACATACAGAAAAACATGTTTTGACCAAGGCTACATCCTGCGCAATACATTATGTCAGATGCAAGATCGCTAATGCCGCATTCGATCGCACTCTGTTAGATAACGGTTCCTCGATCAATTTGATACCATCTTCATTACTCGACAAGCTCGAGTTAGGTCCTCTTTACAAATCTCGCACGATCCTTCAGTTTGCTGATAGATCCGTAAAGAGACCTAGGGTCATATTGAGGAACGTTATCGTAACCGTGCAGGGCCTGCAATTCCCAGTGGACTTTACTGTCCTGGACACGGATTGCCCTGAAAGATATGAGATCCTCAAGCGCATCACGGAAGCGTGAGCGTCGTATCGAATGCGACAAGGAGCGACTAGTCGCACTAGCTGCTCGATGCAACGGAATTTAAAAAATTTTTATACGACGAAATCACATTATCCAAGAACACTTTTCGGATCGTTTCGTCTAAACCACAAACAAGTAATAGGATTACCTCTTGAAGCGTGGTTGCGATCAAGTCTCTAAACAAAGAGACCTCCTGTCTCAAGTCCGATCCGATGGAGGAGACGCTTGCGAGCGTGGGGATGAACCGCGTGCTTCTCGCAATCCATGTTGATGATCCAAGCGGCGGATCTCCTGATCTAGACACATGAGATCCGACATCTTCTTCACGAGCGAGGCGCACCGAAGTAGACGGGGATCCACGAGCAGACGATCGAGCAGCATAATGACGATGCTGCGGTGATGGAGAACCTCTCTAGGGCATCCATGGTGGACGACCACATGAGAGGGAGAGAGGAAGTAGGCGTGTAGAGAAAAGTGAGAGAGAGAGATGTGCTACAATAGCATCTATTTTATATTAAGAGAGAGCATGGTATGCCTCTCTATTTATAGGGTTTTGGGATCCATGGATCTCAATCAATGGAACATATAAAATCAATGGATGAGATTGATTTATGTCAGACCAATGGTCAAGATTGTTGTTGGAAAAAGCCAACAACTTTAGATTAAAATATATTTGACAAAATCAAATATAAATCAATCCTAAAATCACATAAATAAATAAGGAGAGAATATACATGGAGATTACATCTCCATGTACATTATGGGGGGACGGCCACCCATTCCATATAGGAATTGGGTGCCGCCCACCTCTTTCCTAAAGGAGGCAATCTCATGGATTTCCATGAGATTGCATGCCTCCTTCATTTTCTCTCTTATTTATTTCCAACAGCTTTTTGTTGGGATTTTATTCATCAAAAATAATTCACAATTATATTTGAGAATATTGCAATCTTGACATTGGAAAATTGTGAATCATATTCACAACCCAAAACAACATATAATTTACATTATCAATTAATTACACAATGTGTATCCAATACACATAATAATTAATTAACAAATATAAATTATAATTAGCTCTCTCTAGTACATTATAAATCACATTTATAATATATTATGAATAATTGAATATTACTATCCACATTATTCTTATCCATAATAATTAAATCACATTTAATTATATTGGATAACATATTCTCCTATGCTCAAATAATATGAATCACATTCACATTATTTACATCTTTGATAATCAAATCACATTTAATTATCTAAGATAACTCTCCTTATAATATGAATCAAATTCATATTATTCATAATAATTAAATCACATTTAATTGTCCATTTTCTCAATGCTCGAATACATATATCAACAATAGAATTATCCATGAACTCTTTCAAGGATAATGCGCTTTCTCCGCGAATACTTGGAGATAAGGACAGGGCATTTGTATTGTTCCACGTATAGTGACATGGATATTGAGATCATATCTCAAATCCAGATCGCGGGCCTCCCATAGATGCTTGATTAAATCAAGCCCGCAAATCTAATTTCTCTTTGCATCTAAATCACATTCAGATCAATGTCCAACATTTGGACTAAGATCAGATTACTTCTCTACTGAGAGGAGTCACTAAAATTCTGACTCGTTTCATCACTCCCTAGGAATGGAAGCATCATAGTTATACAATCGTTTATGATCACATCACCCTCAGGTATTCCTAATACCTGTACATCCTGCATACTGGAAGACTCAGAATAAACCCGAAGTATTAGATTAACTTTACACTGTCTACTTCAGGGTTTTATCAGTAAGTTTCACATTCGATCATTGGAAGTCGGTATCGATCATATACTCTCCAAAAGCATATATCATATCTAGGTGTTGATCATATACTTTCCAAAAGTATATATCAAACCTACAAATTCAGTCAAGCTTCCAAAGCGAGACGACCATGCGCATGGAATTTGATTCTTCCCAATATCTCATGAGTGAGCTCATGTCTTCCGGTTTAGTAACTGAACCTGTATGATCCCTTTGAGAGATCATATTACTCATATGCCCTTATATGCACACCAGCGCGCCGGTGTATAGACCTTGATTAGGTCATCAACCTATTAGTCTGCCAAATGTACATACTCAAACATATAGTAACACATCTGTCTCCGGTCAGAGGATGCGTGCCTGTATCGTGACATCATACGATATAGGACTTCAGTTATCTCGATCTCGTTAAGTCAACTCTTTAACCTAACTAATCTGACACCTCTGAATCTCTATTCCTATGCAGAGGACCTGCATCAAGAGGTCGGTCAGATATCAACCTAACTGAGAAAGGATTTCCATCTCCTTCTCAGGATGAAGATCATCTCTTAATAATCATTTGATGGTGCTTGATGAGTCCTCAATCTAACTCATTAGATATTCATCTAAGCACCAGCCTCTATGATTCAATAATTGAATCAACAGTTGTATGATCATTAAGATGGCCATGGTACATAACCCTAATTGTACTAAGGGACCTATTATGCAAATTATATATTCTTCATTTCATATTAGGGAATGATATTTGCAATAACATTTATTGCATAATGGCTCGCCGTGGGCTCGCTTGTCCAACATGCCCTACACAGTTGCACCTTAACCTGATCATTCTTGGGAGGCCTTTCTTAGAGACCGTGAAGGCTCTCTTCGATTATGATACAAGGAAGGTATCTTTTCGCGTTGAGGGCGAAAATGTACATATAGACATGGCGAGATAATAAAATACATCTAGTGATGCATCTTCAGATTTTTTGAGTTTTTTAGCCACCTGTGATTACATGGATGAGGTTCGTTTTGATGACCTTGAAAGGTATCAAGTAGAGATCTAGGACTTCCTAGCAGAGGATGGGTCCAAGACTAGAGTTGGCAATTCTTCCCGAGGGTACTTTATATTTCAGTCTGGATGATGAGAAGCAAGTGAATCAGACTTCCGAGGAGTTTATTGCAGATCTTTCAGATTCAAAGTGTTTACACAATTCCTCCACTTCGTATGATCTAGATATTGAATTTCATTAAGCAGAATTGTTTTCCTCTAGTCATTTTGAGGATGAGCATAGTAGCGAGTCGGATGAAGTTTTAGACATCTTATGTACTCCGACATTACAGCATATTAAGATGGTGGATAACCATACTGCAGACAAATCCACTACCGATACAGATCCCAATACACATTTAGATGAGGTTTCAACAGAGCCAGAATCTACCTTACACGAACTGAAGTTACTGCCACCAAATATGATGTATGCTTTCCTTACGGGTCCACTTCGATAGTTTCTTGTCATTATCAGCTCAACTTTGACCGAAGAACAAGAATCTCGTCCGATGGAGGTTCTTGAAAGAAACTGCAAGGCTATTGGGTGGACTGTATCTGATTTCCACATGATCGATCTTGCTTTGTGTTCTCATCATATATATCTTGATCATGACAGCAAACCATCCAGAGAATTTCAGTGTAGGATGAATCTGATTTTATGAGATGTTGTCAAGAAAGAGATTACGAAATGGTGCGACGCAGGCTTTATCTATCCCATCTCCAACTATGAATGGGTTAGCCCATTACATGTTGTCTCGAAGAAGTCGGGAATCTAGATGATTAAGAATGAGAATGAGAGGAGATTCCATAGAGAGTAACCATGTCGTGGCGGGTGTGTGTTGATTACAGGAAACTGAATGCTACAATGAAGAAGGATCATTTCCCTTTGCCTTTTATAGAGCAAGTCATAGAAAGGTTGGCAGGGAAGGAATACTTCTGATTCCTTAACAACTACTCCGGATACAACCATGTAACTATTGCTCCTGAAGATCAGGAGAAAATCACCTTCACATGTCCGTTTGGCACGTATGCCTTTAGACGGATGCCCTTTGATTGTGCAATGCCCCTGCTACTTTCTAGAGATGTAAGCTTGCTATTTTTGCAGACATGGTTGGTGAATTTCTAGAGTTCTTTATGGATGATTTTTCGGTCTATGGTGAGTCCTTTGATGATTGTTTAGCGCACCTAGACCAGGTTCTTCAGAAGTGTTGTGAGGTAGATCTCGTTCTGTCATGGGAAAAGAGCCATTTTATGATTACACACGAGATCATGTTGGGGCACGTCATCTCCCAGCGAGGCATGGAAGTTGACCCTGCCAAGGTGGATGTCATCCAGCATCTTGAACCACCATCCAACATTAAGCAGTTACGGTCATTTCTCAGGCATGACGTCTTTTATAGATGGTTCATTCAGGATTTTTTCAAGATTGCCTGACCGTTAACTGAATTATTAGGGAAAGACATTGAGTTCTTGTTAGATGATAAATGTTTAAATGCCTTCCTCACATTGAAGGAAATAATTATCAATGCTCCTATCCTACAGCCACCTGGCTGGTTTCTACCCTTCGAGATCATGACGGATGCTTTAGATTTTTTGGTCGGGGTTGTATTAGGATAGAGGAGGAATGGACTTACGGGTGCTATCCACTATGCCAGTAGAAATTTAGATGATGCTTAGCATAATTACACAGTAACAGAAAAGGAGATGTTGGCAGTAGTGTTCGCATAAGATAAATTCAGATCCCATCTTCTTGGCTCCAAAATCATAGTTTATACAGATCATTCAGCTATCTGGTTTTTATGGAAAAGAAGGATGCCAAGGCATGCCTTCTTAGATGGATTCTCTTACTTCACAAATTCGATCTGGATATTAGAGACAAACCTGGGGTAAAGAATGTGGTAGCTGATCACCTCTCCCGATTACAGACAGAACAGCCTTCAGATGAGTACATGCCAGAGATTGCAGAGAGATTTCCAAAAGAGAGTATCTTTGCTGTTACCGAGCTTCCATGGTATGCAGATATAGTGAATTTTCTGGTGACACAGAAAAGTCCACAGGGTTGCTCAAAGGATCGAGTAGATAGATTAGTTTTCGAGGCACGATACTACCATTGGGAGGATCCGATTCTTTTTTGTGAGGGACCAGATTGTGTTTACATGCGTTGTATTCCCCATAAGGAATATAATAGTGTCCTCACTCTGTGCCATTCCTTAGAGGCAGGGGGGCATCATTCAGGGAAGAGGACAACACAGAAGGTACTTCAGAGTGGATTATGGTGGCCAACTCTTACTAGAGATGCTTGTACATTTGTGATGAGTTTCCTAGATTGTCAAAGAGTAATAGGTACAGTCAGTGCTAGAAATGCAATGCCTATGCGAGCTATTATTATTTGTGAAATCTTTGATGCATGGGGAATAGATTTCATGGGACCGTTCCCTTCCATCAGTGGCTTTGAGTACATTCTTCTCGCTGTAGATTATGTTAGTAGATGGGTGGAGGCTATACCCGCACGAACCGCAGACAGTAAGATAGTTTGCAAGTTTCTAAGGGAACACATTATTTCACGGTTAGGGATTCCACGTATTCTTTTTTCAGATGGGGGTAGCCATTTCATTAACAAGGAGGTAAAAAACCTAGTGAAGAAATACGACATTGATCACATAATAGCTTCTCCTTACCACCCACAGACGAACGACATGGCTGAAGTCTCAAATAGGGAGGTGAAATCAATTCTTCATAAATTAGTATGACCAGATAGGAAGAACTGGTCACCGCTTTTAGATCAGGTTCTTTGGGTTTATGGTACTGTATATAACACTCCCTTAGGAACTTCGCCATTCAGACTGGTTTATGGGAAGCCATGCCATTTGCCCGTAGAGATCATGCATAAATCTGAATGAGCTATTCGAGAAATTTCACTTGATGCACAGAAAGCAGGAGTCAAGAGAAATATAGATCTGAATGAGCTAGTAGAGATTCGAAATCAAGCTTACGAGAACACCCTCATTTATAAAGACAAAGTGAAGAAATGGCATGATAGACATATTCGGCACATGATCTTTGTCCCTGGGCAGAAAGTCTGGTTGTTCAATGCAAGATTGAGAATTTTTCCTAGAAAATTGAAAAGCAAGTGGGAAGGACCTTACATAGTCGTGTACGACAATGGAAGCATAGCTACATCAGATGTGTCACCTGGTGCAGAGCCGTTCATGGTGAACGGGCAGCTGCTGAAGCATTTCATAGAGTCTACTGATCATCTGGCCCATGTTGAAGTGATCTATTTTGGACAGAACTCATGATCATTCTTTCACTTTATCTCATCCTATACAAAGACTTTTGAGCCATTCGATTTTTTTGGAGATCCACAACACTTGTATATTCTTGTAGACCACAATCGTCCCCATTTTTGCTCGTCTTCTATGCTTAGGATACCAGATCCTAAGTATAGGGGGGAATGATTGTTTTTTGATTTACATTTTTTTTTGTTTTTTGTTTTATTCTTTTTCTTTTATATTTCCTTTCTTTTTAACAAATCACTGATTCCTAATTTTTGGTCACATTCTTTTCTATACTTAGGATGCCTTATCCTAAGAATAGGGGGACTGAGTGATTTCGATGATCTCCTTTTCGTTATTTCTTTTGATCATTCGTTATATATTCTTTTTCCTCAATCACCTCGTTTTTGCTCTTCCATTATACTTACGATGACATGATCATATGTATGGGGGGTTGACTGACTTGTATTCTCTTATTCTTTTTTACCCACTTAGCACGAGTTATGTCCTCCTTTTTCTCTTCTGACGCTATGAGGACATAGCACAAGCTAAGTATAGGGGGTGCGTATATATTGTATATATACTTTTGTCCATAACTCGTACTTTTATGTATTTTCTATATCTATAAAATCTATAAAAAGTGGGTGAGGGTTAATTTAAAATCCATCTATCTATTTATCTATTACTTATTAAATTTTTGTTAAATAAGTAAAATATGTCTAAAATCTGTATTTAAATGACTTAAATTAAAATATGTATTTAAAATCTGTATAATACTTATTTAAAATCTGATCTATTGAAATATGTGTAAAAATCATTTAATCCTTGTAAAATTCTCTGTATATAAAATATGTAAAATACATTAGATATATAATTTGAATAAAATATATCTTGTAAAATTCTTGTACAAATACATGTTAATATAAATAATAAAATCCATAAAAAATAAAAAGTCCTAAAATTCATAAAAAAATACAAAAGCCTTAAAATCCATAAAAACGAGTAAAATTTAAAAAATATACTTCACAAAAATATTGTTGCATTTGCATTTGCATTTTTCAGAATAAGTTTGATTTTTGGAACTAAAGATTGAGTCTATTCTAAAGGATGGAGCTTGATTATGGCCTTTAACTCTCATTGTAAGGACCCTAGTAAGGATCTGGAATTTAGACTCTTCAGGTCTTTGACTTAAAATCTTTGGGTTCCGTAAGACTGTATTTGGGAAAACAACTCATATGTTCTTAAGTAGACCACTTGGTGTCATCCGTACAACTCTACACAGTGAACCAATTTTGGACACATGCACTCTGCACATAGCTCGACTTGCATGGAGCTGCGAAGGGCAGTACATCTTGGTAGTGCGTTTCTATCCTTGTCTTTGGAGCATTGACATCTAAAGACGGGAGAGATTGGGGTTGCGATAGTCGCTTCGGATGAGGGAAGGATATGCTGACACAATTTTTTCTAAGACCACAAAAAAGGAGCGGAACAAAAGATGCTATATCCATCGAGACACAAAGAGATGAATGCAGTGCAAGAAAATTACAAAGCCAAATCAAAGAAGAAGCCACCAAATACAAATACAACCACAATGGTCCAAGCTTCCACCAAAAATGCCTACACATCTTAGTAGAGACATAGCTACACTTGTTGAGCTTCACAAGGAGATGTGTCTACACTGGTCGCACTCCACTTTTTTTCTCATTCCTCTACTTTCTCCCTATATGTGATTATGGACATAGCACGAACTGACCTCAGAAGGGAGCACCTCCCTCCCCGAGGAAAGAGTAGCTGGATGAGGAATCAATGGAAGTGTATAGCTGGGATGGACGATTTCTTCGCTTCTTTAAGCAGGAAGAGCTAAATTAATTCACGTACTGTACAAATTAACTTCAAGAAAGATAGAGTTTGCGATATGAATAAGTGAGTCTGAACTAGCTGATGAGGTGATCATAAATAAGGATTTGTGGAACTTAAGGAGTGTTGAGGATAAAATCCAAATCCTAGTTAAGGCTTCGACGCAATGCTTGTTTCATGCCCGATCAAGCTCTGTCCTTTGTCTGTTCTTGTGAATTGGTTTAGGAAAACAAATTCATTCTAACTTTCTGTCTTTTTCACTTACTTTTCAAATAAGTGTTTGCTAAGGGACTAGCAAAGTTTAAGTATAGGGGGTTAATGAATCCATGATTCATTAACTTTTATGTCGCATTTTGTCTTAAAACCCTTAACAAATACATGTAAATATTCATTAATTTCCACATTTTATAAAAATACTATACATGAATAAGAATGCACTTTTATGCATCAAAAACAAGTAAATAAATAAAGAATAAAAAAATATAGAAAAGAAAAGAAGGCAGATTGTAGATATGTATATATGTACAATATGACTAAGATAATATAAATATTATTGAAAGATATATATATATATATATAACCTAACTCCCGAGACCAAGTCAGTAAGGATTGGTCGACAAAACAACAACTAGGGGGAGATAAGAGAAGAAAACCATAAAAATTTTAAATAACACTCCACACATTATTCATTATTTATCAAATCTTCATTGATTTTTATTTAAATTCATATGAACATATTTTTCACCAAACTCTTTTCCTAATTATTTCTAAAAATGAATATTAAATATAAAAATAAGTTAAAAATATTACCATGTATATATGCCAAGAAATCCAACTTTTAAATTGTCAAAATCACAACTTCCGAACATTATAACTTCCTCATACGAACTCCAATTTCACTCTACTCACCTTTAAAGTTCATAAAATAATAATTCTCTTATTAATAGAGGTGGTTTCAATAAAATCGAAGTCCGTTTGCAAACAATTGATTTTGGGACCTAAAAACAAAGGGGTTTCTGGGCTATTTATTTTATTTAGAACGCACTATTTAAAATTTTATTAATTTTATGATTTTTATATATTTTTTTAATATTGTATATTCATCATGATTTATTTTAGAATTTTTGGAGCTTATTTATTAATTTAATAAAATTTAAAACCCTAATTTATAGATAAAATTGAACTACCTAACTTATACCTGTAATTACTAATATATCTATATTATCTTATTAAAATCCACAAAAATTTATAAAGGCATTATTTATTATTCTAATATCTAAGAAAAAAAATTAACAAATAACTAATTATTTATTGAATTAAAAATTTAATACCTATTTAGTAAGTATTGTTTATACTTATCTACTAATATAATATTTATATTTCGAATAATTTTTATTATTTACAAAAATTAATTATACCATAATTTAGATAATTTAATTATTTACATTTTTCATTTTATACCTATTTAAAATAACGTTATTTACTATTTATTATATAATTTATATGTAATTTACATATCTGGCCAATCTGGTGCTGGCACGTGTCAGCACCTGGCTCTTCTTCTTCAAGAACTCAGGCCGTTGACATTCTGTTTCAACGCCTCCTCTTCACTGATTTTTCTTACCTAACCTCTAACTCCTTTGATCAATCCAAGCCCATCACGTCTTCCTCCTAACTAACCTCATACACGCCCACCATTAGATTAGCTTCAGAGCTTCTCCATTTCACCTATAAATCTACCTAAAGTTGGAGCGAGCTAACCAACTCTCCCCTAACCAAACCTTCTCCAGAACTAACTGGCCGACTACCCAACTTCTTCCCGTGACTCCGACCATCTAAGGAGGTGACAGATCATAGTGTCCTACCCATGTGGAAGAAGAGTGATCGGGGGAGGTTCCAAGGTGCTCATCCGCCCTTGCATCGCCGCTTCGAGCTACGTAGAGCTCCGGGAAGCTGCACCATCGAGCGAAGACTAGAAGGTCTTATACCTTCTAACCATAGGTAATCTGTTCATCTTTTATCCTTTATTTTTTGATCCATGTGCCATGATTAGAATAGATCAGCGAGTCATTAGTTAGTTTAATCATCCATCTTAGATACCTATAACTCAACTTCCAAAACTTCTGTGAATCCCCTTCCAAAATCACCTCACATTTTTTTCCTTCCACATATTTCACCTTAATTCTGGAAACATATTTTTAAACATGCACAACATAATTTTTGTTGTCGATTTCTTTGCAAATCGAGCAATATAAATCTTATTTGTAGGTCTACTATCCTCTAGAGCATACTAACTTCCATCCGGTGGTTCAAAATTCCAAGAAAAACGAAACAAGAATCATTATCAAACCTCTAGTGCTGCATGAACAACCATCTTCACCGGCTGATTCCGATCGTCAGCAGCCACCTCCGACCAAGTTCACCCGCTGGCAAGCTCAAAGGGTGAAGGAGTCACCCCTCTGGCCCTACAGGAGGCCCAAGTCAGCCATCATTCACCGGGAGTAATTCGGAGAAGATATCCCCATTGCTAGTTGTGCGAAGGAGCTGAAGAACAACAAGAACACAATAAGCTAGGCTTCTGACATGTGGCGCACTTGGACGTCCTAGATTGAGCGCCGCCTTCTAATCTCAGCCGTCAGATACGAAGGGTAGAACATTTGCATCTTAAACCCAACAGCTTCCAGAAATCCATACGCGCCTCCAGAGTTTCCTGAAATTACAATTAGGCCCCTGCGTGGGGACTGATGACCGAAAATCCCGAGCAACTAAGGATGAAGAAATGGAACTAAGGTCGTTGCGACCTCAGTCGCTCAAGGATCAATCGATCAACAAGAAAAATAAGAAACAGACCACCAAATCAATGTAAAAATCAAAGAAGCTCAATAGCGGTCCTGGCTATTAGATTAGCCTGGTATAGCGACCAGGGTCGGACTCAGGGAGCACGTGATGGCCTTGCGGCCTACGAAGTAGTCTAAAAAAGAATTAAAAATAAAAGACAAGTATTTTCGGTGGATTTTTAATTGTTTTTAATTTTTTTGGATCTTTAATTAATTAAGAAAATAAAGAAAGCAAGAAAATCAAGCCTACTCAAACAATTATTTAATGCATCAAAAATCAATCAAAAATTCAAATAAAAATGTTTTAATTCTTTTTATGATTTTTACTGTTTTTAGTGAATTTTTGGAGTTTTTCTGATTTTATTTATTTTCTAAAAATAAAATAGTGTAAGAAAATGGAGGTATTGTCCAACCGAGATTGAGGGACTTAGATAAAATATCTAAAAGTCCCCAATAAGCTTGGAGGTAATTTTCCTGTAAAGAGAAAGAAACAAGGAAAATTTAGGCACCTTAATTATTATTTTTGGGTTATTAAATTAATTATTAGAATTTTTATGAGGTTTTAGGTGTTTTTCATTTTTATGAGTTTTATAAAATGAAAAATGACCAAAATTGGTCAGAAAAGAAAACACACTAAAAGCAACAGTAGCTAATTTTTTTTATAATTTTTAGATGAGTTTTAATATTTTTTTGTGATTTTTTAATTCAGACAGTAAAGAAAAATGATGTTTTTGATTTTTTAAAAATAGCAAATAAATATAAAAATGTCTCCAAAAATTCTAGAAAATTTTACAACATGGCAGGAGCCATGTGCCCAATTTAAAATAAAAACCTAGGTATAGCGCATAGGGACCTGTACGTAATTATCCAAAGCTCCAGGGGGTCCGGTGCAAAATTCCCAAGAAATCACGTGCATCGCGCGTGTCTGGGGCACTCAGGGACCTATTTGCAAACAAAACAAAGTTCTGGGACTAATTGGTAACAGGTACCAAAAGTCCGAGGACTTGATTGTAAATTACCCACAAATAAACGCACATGCACAAAAAAACTACTCACAGGTGCATATCTGCAAATATCCAAAAATATTCACTCATTTCATAACATCCAGGAACTACAGGGATAAGAATGCAAATATCCCAAAAACACACGTGTCGATGCACGTGACACACTATAGGCAGGGGTATACATGCAAATAGCAAACAAGACAGGGTCCAACATGCAATTTACCTAACGTAAATAAAATCCTAAAAATATTTACAGGACTGAAAGCAAACTACTAAAAAGATAAGGGCCTAAGGGCAAATTACCCTTTATTAAGTCGACCGTCAGATGGGCGCCACGTGTGCTGATCGACGGCTGGGAAGAGGTGGCGCCCTACAGCTGAGGTCCTCGTGTTGATCGAACGGTCAGGGCCTCGCCACGTGGGGGATCGAACGGTAGGGAAGCGCTGTGGCTAAACCTCAACCATCGGACGGTCCAGATCGCCCCTCCCAAGATCGGACGGCGCTGGAAGCTCCTCGAATGGACGATCAGGATCAAGACTGGAGCACGGGGTCGATCGGACGGTGGAGAAGGATGGTGGACGAACTGGAGGCCGGTGACTTTCGCCGGACCCGTGTGTGCTCTGGCGTCCTCCTCGCGGCCCACTGAAGATCGGAGAAGATGGCTACGGGCCTTCCGCGTCGAACGGTGCTCTCCGATGGCTCAACGGAGCTCCGAGGAGCTCAAGCGGAGCCGGCGGCGCTCAAGCTGCTGCTCCAAATGGTCCAAGCCCCCAGATGGGCTCGGTTGTCCCTGCAAAGTACATCAGCAGACTCGCGGGTCGAGGGTAAAGTGCCTCGACCCTGTGAGAGGGGGTGAAGGTGACTGGTGAGGCGGTGCGGTCGAGATCCGACGATGGGAGGACGGTGAAGCTCGAAACCCCAGATCCTGTGCGAGCTAGGTTGAATGGAAGGGCGTAGAACGTGCGCGAGGGATAGGCAATCGTGATGGAACAGTCCGATGATCGATATGAAGATGGATGTGGCCGGAATCGGAGGTGGACGGCGACGGCGAAAATTAGGGGAAACTAGAAATTAGCGCAAAGGAAGGGAAACTAGAGGTACCTAGGTGGCCGAGTCGACTGGGGATGAGCTGCTGGTGCTCCTGGTCCTTGCCTCGCGGGACGTCGTGGCCCGAGGCTCAAGCTCCAGCTTTGGGCGGAGCACGGCGACGCAAGCTCGCCGGATCGATGGTCCAGACGTCTCCTCCTCGCTGCGACAACGCTCGGAGCGAGCTGTCACTCTGACTAAGGCACTGGAGGTCACTGGATGGTAGGCGAATGATCCAAAGATGCGAAAATTGCGGGCGAAGCTCGGCTTTTATTCAGCCAGGGGTCCGACTAGAAGTGATCGGGTAGGGCAGCGTGAAGCGCGGATCCCGAGTCGGGCATGCCGGCGAGGGTATCGGATGTGGCAGGAACGAAACGGACCCGGGGTTTAGGGGAGAAGTGATCGGGTTTAGGTGCGAAAATTAAGAGAAATCGGGTCGGGCACCTAATACCCGTGGGAAGTGGTCCACAGGGGGGAGTTGACCGGACGGTCAACATCCCCGTGGACCAATGGGAGGCAGCCAGCTGGAAAAGATTTGGAAATTCAATAAAAAATAGTAAATGGCTGATTTAGTAAAAACTCAAAACATGAAATATTTTTGTTTTAATTTTTTCTATTTTTTAGTGATTTTTAATTAGTTTTTCAAAATAAAAATAAGGTACTTACACTATACAGCTATATATAGGTATATGTACAATATAGGGTTTGGATTTTTTATTTTTAATTTGTTATTTTTGTGCATTTTTATTCGTATTTTATATTTTATTTATTTATAGAATAAAATTAGGAATAAAAGGATATTTTTATTTTATTTTTATTTTTTATATACAAGGGGTAAATAAATACATATGTACATATACATACATGGTATATATACAATGTATTTTTGGGTTTTTAATTTTGTTCTTTTTATTTTGTTTTTATTTTGTTTTTGTTGGTTTTTATTTTATTTATTTACAACATAATAGACAGAATATTTACAAAATTTATAAAGATTAAAAATAAATATAAGAGTGAGCTTATGTACATGGTGACTATGTACAAGGGATCTATTTTTATTTTCTTTTTAATTTTTCTATTTTTGTTTTGATTTCTATAATAAATATATACACAATATATACAAGTTTTTTTATTCTATTTTTGGGGAGGAAAATATATTTATTATATTTACAAATCTATTTACACACATGAGCCCCTATCTCCCTGTACTTTGGCTTTTATGCGGTCAGGCCCATGCTGAGCCCTCCCTTTGGTTAGGTTGCTCAATATTTATTCTAAATATTTCCTCTTTTTCTTTTTTATCTGTATTCTTTTATATTTGCACAAAAACATGCTAATTATTAGTTTTTACACAATGCATGCCTTTTGCTAATTATTTATATTTACAACTATCTGCATGTATTTGCAAAGGTTTTTGTAGCTAAAATATAAGAATAAAGAGTGATGAATGAGTATTCATCACCCCCCTATACTTAACTTTGCTAGTCCCTTAGCAAGCACTTATTGAAAAAAGAAGTGAAAAAGAAGAAAGAAAAAGAAAAAGAGAAGAATGTACATGGATCACGGTTGAATATTAAACTTTCCTTCATTAAATTGAATTATGGAGCTTAATCAGATCTTTAGATTATTAATGTGTCGGAACCTTATTTGGACTTAAGTCTAAAACTCAACAGCCTCTAAGTTCCACTAATCTCTAATCAAGACTCCTCAACGCTCCAGATCAGAACAAGTCATCAACCACAAACCCTGAAGACCATGAATCTTTCCTTGTCCTGTGAATGTGAGGTATAAGCTCTCCACCTCAGAAATGGCAACTTGACAACCCTCCCCAACAAGGTAACTCTATGACCTCAGTCTGACCACTCTTTCCTCGAGGAGCGGGGTATTCCCTTCTAAGTTCAAGTTCAACCGGCTCAAGAAGAGGAGGAAGAAGAGAATGGACCATGGCCAGTGTAGCCATGTATCCTTGGGAGCTTGACCAGTGTAGCCATGTCTCCCTGCTGCAAGCTACATAAGGTGGATCATGAATCTCAAGCTTTGCTTATTGCACTCTATATACATACTCCGGTGGGATTATCATTTTCTCTCAGACCCACCACTTTTTTGGAGTTATTTTCTTTTTGCATTTTTTTTTCAAGTGCATCTATACAACATATACATGTGCAACATATATACAAGGAGTTTTTCCTCTTGAGCCAGTAGACTATCCCTCTTTTGAAGCTTTATTGCAACCCACAACTCCTGTCGTTAGACCTCATGGCAACCAGACCAAGTTGAGACGCACATCCTTCACTAAAAGAAGAAGAGAGGTTCCGCATAGAAGTACTACCCTCATATGCTACCCCAAGTCAAGGAAGACTGCCTCCTCACCACCTCATCCGTAGAGAGCTCGGTGCAAAGTGCTGGTGTCCAAGTAAAGCCATTGTCTATATGAGTCATGTGTTGTTGTTAAGTGCTCTACTTAGGCTCATTGAGATGACATGTGATCATAGCCTAGTGGACTTAAAGAATTAAGTCACCATGGACCTGAAAAGCCTTAATCCTAAGCCCTATAAGGTTCCTTTTAGAAGTTAGGTGGATTAAGATCTTAATCAAGCTCCATTTCCCAATATGATTCCAGGCTAGTTTAAATGTCAACTATAATCCAGAAAAACTATATACATATGTACAAAAGATGCTATTTACACAAATTTCTACAAACATGCAATTTTTTTTGAAAAATGTTTTGAAATCATGAATGGATGATGCATGAAGTGCAAGTTTTGCAAAAAGTATTTACACACATTTACACGAGATTTTTGCAAACTTTTGATTTTCAAAACATTTTGGAAAAATTTTGTACTATATACATAATTTTGATAAGAAAATATTTACACAAGCTTTACACAAAAGATTTTTGAAATCATTTTTTTAAAAATTTAAATTGTACACTAGCTATGTATGTGCAAATAAAAGAATGATTATGTACATGAAAAATTTTTAATTTTTGTGATTTTTTAAGGGTTTTTAGCCATTTTTAATTATTAATACACTCACACAAAGTACGAGTTATGGCTAAAGTATATATGAAATATATACACACCCCCCTATACTTAGCTCGAACGATGTCCTCAGAGTCAAGAGCGGTGAAGAAGACATAACTCGTGCTAGGTATAGGGAAGTGAAAAGGAAGGCTATATACAAATACGAATGAATACAATAGAAGATCAAGAGACTCTCGGTTCTTCCCCCTATACTTAGGATCAAGTAATCCTAAGTATAGCAGGCTGTATACTAAGGGAAAACCGAGTGAAGAATGTACAGGGTCTACCCCCCCTACACTTAAGGTAAAATATACCTAAGTATAGGCAACAAAACAGGGGTAGACAGAAACAAAAGAAAACTCAAAGGTCCCACATCCCCCTATACTTAGGGTAAAGTACACCCTAAGTATAGCATAACCAAAGATGACAATCGGGATGTGAGACTAAAGAATGTGGTGATATGGACATCTGGATCTATACAAGTCGGAAGATCAGTGAAAATCAGGCGTGAGATGTAATTGATGTGAGTCAAAGGACCACATCTCATGCAAAATGAATCGGGACAACATCAACGACCCGCGGCTCATGATCTAGAGATGGCTTGAGCCGCTGGCCGTTCATTCGAAAGGTACTCTCAGAAGACAACTCGGATATATCGATGCTACCGTTGTCGTGTACCTTTCTCACCAGATAAGGTCCCTTCCACTTGCTCTGTAGCTTCCGTGGAAATAGGTGAAGCCTCGCATCAAACAACCATACTCTCTGTCCAGGCTCAAAATGCTTGTGGCTGATGTAAGAATCATGCCACTCCTTCACTCTCTCCTTATAATGTAGGCTGTTTGAGAAGGCTGTATCTCTCAACTCCTCCAGGGCTGCTAACTCTGCCCTCCTCTGGTCTCCTACACCATCTGGATCCATAAGTATCTCATTGACTGCCCAAAGTGACCTGTGTCTCAGCTCAAAAGGCAAATGGCACGGCTTGCCATATACGAGGCGAAAGGGAGATGTGCCCAATGGTGTCTTGAAAGAAGTCCTATATGCCCACAAGACCGAGTCCAAAAGCTATCACCAATCCTTTTGGTCAGGGCGGACGACTTTCTGCAATATAGTCTTGATCTCCCTGTTCGACACCTCGGCTAGACCATTCATCTGTGGATGGTAAGGTGTAGCAACATGATGGTCTATGCCGAACTCGCTAGCAAGGGCCTTCACCTGGTCGTTGATGAAATGAGACCCCCCATCTGAAATCACTACTCGAGGTACCCCGAACCGCGTGATGATGTGCTTCCTCAAAAATCTGCAAACTGTCCTCGCATCAGCGGCTCGGGCGGGGATAGCCTCAACCCAACGACTAACATAATCCACGGCCAATAGAATGTACTCAAATCCCTGACTCTTAGGGAATGGACCCATGAAATCGATGCCCCATGCGTCAAAAACCTCACAGAAGTGAATGGGCTACATAGGCATCATGTCACGCTGTCCACAAGTGCCCGTCCTCTGACAGTCAGTGCACCTCTTCACGAACTCATAAGAGTCCTTGAAGAGGGTAGGCCACCACAAGCCGGATTGGAGCACTTTCTGTGCCGTTCTCCTCCTAGAATGATGTCCTCCTGCCTCAAGCTTGTGGCAGTATGTGAGGACGCTATGGTGTTCCTCCTGAGGAATGCACCGACGCCAGACGCTATCCCCTCCTTCGTGGTAAAGGATGTGATCCTCCCAGTGGTAGGACTTGGCCTTCACAAGGAAGGTCTCAAGCCTCTGCCTGGTCCAATCTTGTGGGACTTTCCTAGCAACGAGAAAGTTCACAATATCGGCATACCACAGGAGTGAAGTGATAGCAAGGATCGCCTCATCTGGGAAGGTCTCACCAATGGGATCAATATGCTCAGACTCCTCAGGCTGCTCTAAACGGGAGAGATGATCCGCCACCACATTCTTGACTCCAGGCTTATCCTTGATCTCAATGTCGAACTCCTGGAGTAGAAGGATCCATCTAGTCAGTCTGGCCTTGGCATCCTTCTTTTCCATGAGGTATCGGATGGCGGGGTGATCAGTATACAGGGTCACTCTAGATCCAATGATGTAAGATCTGAACTTATCTAGGGCGAATACTACGGCTAGCATCTCCTTCTCTGTGACGGTATAATTTCACTACGTGGTATCCAATGTGCGGCTAGCGTAGTGGATAGCAAAGGGGACTCCATCCCTCCTCTGTCCCAGCACGGCCCCTACGGCAAAATCGGAGGCATCCGTCATGATCTCGAACGGGAGAGACCAATCAGGCGGCTAGAGAACAGGAGCCTCAATAACACACTGCTTGAGAGTATCAAAGGACGAAAGACACTTGTCATCGACAAGGAACTCGGTGTCTTTCGTTAGTAGGTCAGTCAACGGTCGGGCAAGTCTGCTGAAATCATGTATGAATCGTCGATGGAAACCGACGTGTCCCAGGAATGACCGTAACTGCCTAAGATTGGACGGTGGTGCGAGTTTTCTAATGACATCTACCTTGGCCGGATCAACCTCCATGCCCCTGTTGGAGATGATATGGCCAAGCACCATCCCATGAGTCACCATGAAGTGACTCTTCTCCCAAGACAACACCAAATGGACCTCTATACATCGCTGGAGTACTCGGTCTGGGTAGTCAAGACAGGAGTCGAATCCGTTGCCGTAAATCGAGAAATCGTCCATGAAGATCTCCAAACACTGCCCTACCATGTCTGAAAAGATCGAGAACATGCATCTCTGAAAAGTCGCAGGGGCATTGCATAGCCCAAATGGCATGCGTCGGAAGACGTATGTGCCGAAGGGACAGGTAAAGGTGGTCTGCTCCTGGTCCTCAGGAGCGATGGACACCTGGTTGTAGCCCGAGTACCCATCCAGAAAACAATAATGGCTCTTCCCTGCCAGTCTCTCAATGATCTGGTCAATAAAAGGTAGGGGGAAATGATCCTTCTTGGTGGCCTGGTTGAGTCTCCTGTAGCCAATGCAGACCTGCCAAGAAGTGGGTACTCGTGTAGCAATCTCCTCTCCCGACTCACTGATCACAGTCGTGATGCCTGTCTTCTTGGGCACCACATGCCAGGGGCTGACCCACTTGGAGTCAAAATGGGATAGATAAAATCGGCGCTCCACCATTTCGAAATTTCCTTCATGACAACCTCTCTCAAATTGGGGTTCAGCCGCCGTTGGAACTCACGCGACGGCTTCGCCCCATCCTCGAGATAGATATGGTGGGAGCACAGGGCCGGACTAATCCCCTGGAGATCTGCTACACTCCATCCGATTGCCTTGCAGTTATTTTCAAGAACCCCCATCAAATGGGATTCTTGCTCTCCAGTCAGATCGGCGGAGATGATGACTGGGTACATCTCAGGCTCACCCGCAAGGAATCGATACTTCAGCGAAGTAGGGAGCGGCTTCAGCTCTGGACAGCTGGGTGCTGGCAAATCTGGCTTCGAAAGAAGCCGCGTATATGCTGCCAAATCTGTATGGGAGAATGAGAACGTACTCTCGCAAACTGGATCTGAAGAAGGCTGCTCAACTGAACTGTCTCTGATCTGCTCGGCATCTACCTCCTCCTCAACTTTAGGCTCGGTGGAACTCAGGTCTGGCATGTAATCCTCGCAATCTACCCAATCAGACTCTGAATCCGAGGGATCTACATCAAACAAGGTGGCATCAATACCACCATCACAAAACTCCGTGTCGCGGTCAAGAACCTACTCTGCTGCCACTGAAGTATCCTGAAAAAGGGATGTGCTCTCCAAGCTCTCCTCTGCTATCATCTCTGCATCAGCGGTGTCTGAAAATGATAGGATGGCATGTGCTGCTAGGTCTGCCCATACTGCCTCGTTGTCTGTGATCACAAAGTCACAGTCCTGGTGGATGTCTAGCCCGGCATCTGTCAGCTGCTCAGCATCATAAGTGGTCTCTGAGCATGATCTCTCTCTGGCTCGGCTGTCCTCGACCATCTCTATTTGTACACTTTCGCCCTCGACACGAAAGTATACCTTCCCGCTATCATGGTCAGTCACCGCCTTGGCTGTGGCCAAGAACGGAGGACCGAGGATGATGGAGGTATCGGTCACTGAATCAGGGATATCCATGTCCAACACTACGAAGTCCATGGGGAATTGCAGGCCTTGAATAGTGACGACAACGTCTCGTAACAACCCCTTCGGCCTCTTGACAGATCGATCAGCAAACTGAAGGACTGTCCTTCTCTGTCTAAGAGTGCCCAACTCGAAGCGGTCGAGAAGGGCTACCGGAAGGAGGTTGATAGACGATCCGCTATCTAATAGAGTCTGGTCGAACCTCTGCTCTCAAATGTGACACCTGACATAAGGGGCTCCTGAATCTGGCATCTTGGCCGGCAGACGGTTCTGAATCGCGAAGCACGTGGCTTTTGTCAGCACATGGATCTCTAAATGGTGGTTCCCCCTCTTCCTCCTGACTGTGGTCCTGTCTCTCAACGAACGCTGAAGAAGGGGAATGTGCTGCAAAGCCTCCTAAAGAGTCAGCTGGATATGAAATCGGTCTATCATCTGCTGGCTGAACTCCTCCCGGTCTCTCTTTTTGGGGTTTTCTGTTTTCTTCCCCTTCCCCATCTGAAGGGCTCTAGGGAAGGGGATCACTGGGTCCGCACATACATCAAGCACCACAGTGGGACTAGGTAAAGGTCAAGATGGCTCGACGGCCGGATCCGCACATACATCAAGCACCACAGTGGGACCAGAAAAAACCAAACCTTTTCCTTTATTCACAACATGGTTCCGAGATACATCAGGTGAAGGAAAAACATCAGATCTCTCTATATGAACTCTGGTGGCCTCAGTACCACCATTGGCTGGATCAACTGGACGTCTTGCGGCCTAAGTACCGCGCTCTGGCTCGGCATCCCGGGTGGTATCATTACCACCTCCTCGAACTGGTGAAATGGCGGCCTCAGCACCGCCTGTGGAGTCAACATCCTTGGTGGCATCAGTACCACCGTCATCATCTCGAACGGCCTCAGTACTACTCTCCTTCTCCTTGTCTGGCACTCTAGGTGTATCCTGAAGACGTCGCTCAGACGAGGCGCCGCCTGCTGGTGTCCTACCGCTCCTAAGTGTGACAAAATCATCATCAAAAAGGTCTGCAGACATATCATCAAATGGATCACTAGGAGTGGCATGCTCAGTGTAAGCTACCTGCTCAGACTTCCGCTTCAGGATATTGGGGTTCGGCTCGATCTGGGCAGGGATGGCGGCCTTCCCTCTTACTATGTCTCGCATCTCCTGGCGGAACTCGTCCATCTCCCATCTGAAGGTAGCCTGCTCGTCCGTGAGGAGGCGGGCTATATCATCCAAGGCGGGGCTCTCGTAAGGTGGACCATGAGAGCCCGACGGGTAGCCTCTCTGGTGATGAGGCTGCTGGAACTGGTGTTGCTGCTACTGAGAGGGGTATGGGTATGGTGGATGCTGCTGCTGGTGAGGCTGCTCACGCCTCCAAGACTGTCCCTGCTGATAGGGACGAGGACCATAGGACGACTGATGCTGCTTTTTTGAAGGGTAGACTGGGGGATGCTGCTGCGGCTGGTGATCTCTCTGCTGAATGTACTGGCCTCCCTGACCAGATGGCTGCTGCTGGGGCTGGGTACCTCCATTCCCCCACCTGAATCCGGGATGGTCTCGTCGGATTCCAGGCTGAGGGCGGTCATACCAAATCCCGTTGACATCCATCAACGGCTCTGCGTCGTACTGGACTGGCGGGAGTACTGCCATAGGCTGATCAGGCTGGTATACCACCATCTGCAAGTCTGGAGATGGTGGTGACTGGTAGGTGGGCTGCGGCTGCTCGTACGGCTCCGCCTGTACAAGATGAACCTGTCTAGGCTGCTGGTGTAAGCTGGAGCACTGGGACGAGCTGCTGCTGCTGCTGCCGTGATCGCCTCGCGACTGAAGACGGGGCTGGGTAGCCGTCTGTGCCTCTTGGAGACACATGAGTTGTAAGGGCTCTTGCTGATAAGGGCTCTCGTCGTTGGGGAGCATGGAGAAGTTGCTGATAAGGGCTCTCGCTGCATTGGTCCGCCCGAGTGGATAGTGCTTGTGTAGGTACTCAGTGCGGAGCTGCTCCCAAGTGCAAAACAAACTTCCCCAGATGCTTCAGCCAGGTGGCTGCTCTATCTGCCAAACAGAAGGGGAAGGCAATCATCCGAATAGTGTCCTGGTCCACCTGGCGGTCGTGGACAGTGCTGCAAATCATGAGGAACTCCTGGAGGTGTAGATCGGGCTCCTCGGTGGCGAGCCCGTGGAAGCAGGGGAGTAACTGCAAGGTGTTCGGGGCGAACTTGAAGTCCCCCACGATAGCTGGAAGTACGACCCAGTGGTGCATCAGCGTCGATCCGGGGTTGTGCAACTCCCGCATCGGTCTCGGTGGTCCTCCTGCCGCGGCTGCGGCGGCTGCTGCTACTGCGACGGCTGCTGCGGCTGCCGCTGCGGCTGATGCATCTGCATCCTCTGGGATCCTCGGTCCCTCTCTCCTCTGCTCGCGCTCTGCTCTCATCTCCTCCATCTCTCGCTTCATATCCAGTATGAACGCTCCATGATCCCTCAACTGATGTTGAACTGTCTCGAGGGAGGCGATCAGGGTGGAGTTGATCGCACCCTGGTCCAACACAAAGTGCTCAGGCTGACCTCGGGAACGATCCTCTGAACTGCCGGCCATGGCGTCTGCAAAACCAAATGACCCAAACTCAGGTGCCGATAAATCTGATAATCTCTCCTCTGGCACGGGTCTCTCGGAACCGAAAGAAAGGGAGTCGAGGGGGAACAGGACGGAATCATACTCGGGCTCGGAGAGCTGGTCTCGGCTCTCGCGAGCCAACCTAGATGAACGGGTAGACGCGCCCGAAAGCGGTGCAGCTAGAGGCTGCCTAAGAGATTGTCTACCCATCATCGCGATGTAGCGAGTAAGGCAGATGGGATCTGGAGAAACTATGATCGGCAAACAAACCCCTCAGTTCACCAACGCGACGCGAGCTGAAGACCGTGAAAGTTTGGTCAAATTATCTTGTCCAATTTTATTTTGGTGAACAAACAGAATATCAGAGCGATTACGTGACTTGCTGGGATACCCGATGCTACCCCAACCGACTGTCCCGCACGAAAGAGTCGGTAATCAGTCGGGAATAGCACTGGAGGGCTCTACCTAGTGAACGGGTCACTCTCTCGCACAATCAAACCAACCAATGAGGGGGTTGCTCTCCCCAAGTCAGATTTTTAGGTCAGGTGTCTTTTAGGGTCAATAGCTTAAGCAGTCCCTATTTTATGGTTTTTCTTTTTAATATTTTTCAATAAAAACAAAAGGCCTAACGAATTTTTCGGTTCTCCTGATTATTAAATCAAAAACAGGGGGAGAAGACGAAAAAGCCGATGCGCGAAGAAATCAATGATCCATGCAAAGATAGAAATGTGTACCTGTCTCCAGCACTCTTCATGCAAGTGATCCACGCATAATTGAAAGACAAGAAAGAAACTACCTATATGGTGCAGCGGTGAAAACCGAGTCCTAAGCAGGCAATTCTACTCGAAGAACCGTCTAACTGGTCACCGATCCTTCAAGCCAAAGAGTCCGGTCTCGGTCTACCCCTCCTCCTCCCGACACATCGGGTTCAGGAGCAGCGCTTGGCAGGGCAGGCTACGGCACATAGGCTACAAAGGGAATGAATCAGTTATTTTTGTTAGTGATTTATTAGTAGGTCCAATTAATCGCACTATAGGAACATGCAATCAATTAAGTGTGGGGATCCTACTAATTACGGCACAGTCAAGCAGAAAATCCTAAATCTAGGGGCTCGATAAAAACCGCGGAAAACCGTAAAAGGAAGCAAGAAAACCAAAACCACGAAAAACCGCGAAAAACTCCTAAGGGTCCCCCGAGCACACCGGTGCTCGGCGAAACTGACCCGCTAAACAAGTCAAGTACACAGTTTGTCTCTGTATTATTACAACAGTTCTAATGACAGAAATAAACCTAAACTAATCCTCGCCCGCTCAGCCTCTCTCTCACGCTCTCTTGCGGCTCCGTGCAGAAGGGAGCCGCCTCCGAGTCTCGCGGTTGCGCCGGCTTCTCGAAAGCTGCTGCCTCGATCCTCAGGCCCTCGCAAGAAAGAAACAAAGCATCAAACCAAGAATGATAATCAAATAATAGCTGAAAATGTAAACAAGGGTATATGTGCAGAAATTCCAAGTAAAATAAACAAGCAAAAATAAAAATAAAAGAAGAGAAAAGAAAAAGAAAATAAAACAAGAATAAATGAAAAATAAAAAGCCGTGAAAAGCTGCGGACTCAGAAAGAGCCGCGGAAAGCCGCGAAAAAGAAAATGAAAAATAAGAAGAAAAACTACTAAGCCGTGCTCCCCGGCAACAACGCCATTCTGATGACCGAAAATCCCGAGCAACTAAGGATGAAGAAATGAAACTAAGGTCGTTGTGACCTCAGTCGCTCAAGGATCAATCGATCAACAAGAAAAATAAGAAACAGACCACCAAATCAATGTAAAAATCAAAGAAGCTCAATAACGGTCCAGGCTATTAGATTATCCTGGTTTAGCGACAAGGGTCAGACTCAGGGAGCACGTGATGGCCTTGCGGCCTACGAAGTAGTGTAAAAAAGAATTAAAAATAAAAGACAAGTATTTTTGGTGGATTTTTAATTGTTTTTAATTGTTTTTGGATTTTTAATTAATTAAGAAAATAAAGAAAGCAAGAAATCAAGCCTACTCAAACAATTATTTAATGCATCAAAAATCAAGAAAAAATTCAAATAAAAATGTTTTAATGCTTTTTATGATTTTTACTGTTTTTAGTGAATTTTTGGGATTTTTCTGATTTTTATTTAATTTTCTAAAAATAAAACAGTGTAAGAAAATGGAGGTACTATCCAGCCGAGCTTGAGGGACTTAGAAAAAATATCTAAAAGTCCCCAATAAGCCTGAAGTAATTTTCCTGTAAAGAGAAAGAAACGAGGAAAATTTAGGCACCTTAATTATTATTTTTGGGTTTTTAAATTAATTATTAGAATTTTTATGAGGTTTTAGGTGTTTTTCAATTTTTATGAGTTTTATAAAATAAAAAATGAGCAAAATTGGTCAGAAAAGCAAACACACTAAAAGCAACAGTAGCTAATTTTTTATAATTTTTAGATGAGTTTTAATATTTTTTGTGATTTTTTAATTCAGACAGTAAAGAAAAATGAAGTTTTTGATTTTTTAAAAATAGCAAATAAAACTAAAAATGTCTCCAAAAATTCTAGAAATTTTTACAATATGGAAGTAGCCATGTGTCCAATTTTCATTGAATTCGGAGTTATTAAAACCTAGGTACAGTGCACAGGGACTTGTACGTAATTATCCAAAGCTCCAGGAGGTCCGGTGCAAAATTCCCAAGAAATCACGCGCGTCGCGCGTGTCTGGGGCACTCAGGGACCTATTTGCAAACAAAACAAAGTTCTGGGACTAATTAGTAACAGGTACCAAAAGTCCGAGGACTTGATTGTAAATTACCCACAAATAAACGCACCATGCACAAAAAAACTACTCACATGGGCATATCTGCAAATATCAAAAAATGTTCATTCATTTCATAACATCTAGGAACTACAGGTCTAAGAATGCAAATATCCCAAAAACACACGTGTCGATGCACGTGACACACTATAGGCAGGGGTATACAGGCAAATAGCAAACAAGACAAGGTCCAACATGCAATTTACCTAACGTAAATAAAATCCTAAAAATATTTGCAGGATTGAAAGAAAACTACTAAAAAGAGAAGGGCCTAAGAGCAAATTACCCTTTATTAAGTCGACCGTCAGATGGGCGCCACGTGTGCTGATCGACGGCTGGGAAGAGGTGGCGCCCTACAGCTGAGGTCCTCGTGCTGATCGAACGGTCAGGGCCTCACCGCGTGGGGGATCGAACGACAGGGAAGCGCTGTGGCTAAACCTCGACCATCGGACGGTCCAGATCGCCCCTCCCAAGATCGGACGGCGCTGGAAGCTCCTCGAATGGACGATCAGGATCAAGACTGGAGCTCGGGGTCGATCGGACGGCGGAGAAGGATGGTGGACGAACTAGAGGCCGGCGACTTTCGCCGGACCCGTGTGTGCTTTGGCGTCCTCCTCGCGGCCTACTGAAGATCGGAGAAGATGGCTACGGGCCTTCCGCGTCGAATGGTGCTCTCCGAAGGCACAACGGAGCTCCGAGGAGCTCAGGCGGAGCCGACGGTGCTCAAGCTGCTGCTCCAAATGGTCCAAGCCCCCAGATGGGCTCGGTTGTCCCTGCAAAGTACATCAGCAGACTCGCGGGTCGAGGGCAAAGTGCCTCGATCCTATGAGAGGGGGTGAAGGGTGACTTGTGAGGCGGTGCGGTCGAGCTCCGGCGAGGGGAGGATGGTGAAGCTTGAAACCCCAGCTCCTGTGCGAGCTGGGTTGAATGGAAGGGCGTAGAACGTGCGCGAGGGATAGGTGGTCGTGATGGAACAGTCCGATGATCGATATGAAGATGGATGTGGCCGGAATCGGAGGAGGACGGCGACGGCGAAAATTAGGGGAAACTCGAAATTAGCGCAAAGGAAGGGAAACTAGAGGTACCTAGGTGGTCGAGTCGACTGGGGATGAGTAGCTGGTGCTCCTGGTCCTTGCCTCGCAGGACGTCGTGGCCCGAGGCTCAAGCTCCTGCTTTGGGCGGAGCACGGCGGCGCAAGCTCGCCGGATCGATGGTCCAGACGTCTCTTCCTCGCTGCGACAACGCCCGGAGCGAGCTGTCACTCTCACTAAGGCACTGGAGGTCACTGGATGGTAGGAGAATGATCCAAAGATGCGAAAATTGCGGGAGGAGCTCGGCTTTTATTCAGCCAGGGGTCCATCTAGAAGTGATCGGGTAGGGCAGCGTGAAGCGCGGATCCCGAGGCGGGCATGCCGGCGAGGGTATAGGATGTGGCAGGAACGAAACGGACCCGGGGTTTAGGCTAGAAGTGATCGGGTTTAGGTGCGAAAATTAAGAGAAATCGGGTCGGGCACCTAATACCCGTGGGAAGTGGTCCACAGGGGGGAGTTGACCGGGCGGTCAACATCCCCGTGGACCAATGGGAGGCAGCCAGCTGGAAAAGATTTGGAAATTCAATAAAAAATAGTAAATGGCTAATTTAGTAAAAACTCAAAACATAAAACTCAAAACCTAAAAATAAGGTACTTACACTATATAGCTATATATAGGTACATATACAATATAGGGTTTGGATTTTTGATTTTTAATGTGTTATTTTTGTGCATTTTTATTCCTATTTTATATTTTATTTATTTATAGAATAAAATTAGGAATAAAAGGATATTTTTATTTTATTTTTATTATTTATATACAAGGGGTAAAAAAATACATATGTACATATATATACATGGTATATATACAATGTATTTTTGGGTTTTTAATTTTGCTCTTTTTATTTTGTTTTTTTTGTTTTTGTTGGTTTTTATTTTATTTCATTACAACATAATAGATAGAATATTTACAAAATTTATAAAGATTAAAAATAAATATAAGAGAGAGCTTATGTACATGGTGACTATGTACAAGTGATCTATTTTTATTTTCTTTTTAGTTTTTCTATTTTTGTTTTGATTTCTATAATAAATATATACACAATATATACAAGTCTTTTTATTCTATTTTTGGGGAGGAAAATATATTTATTATATTTACAAATCTATTTACACACATGATCCCCTATCTCCCTCTACTTTGGCTTTTATGCGGTCAGGCCCATGATGAGCCCTCCCTTGGGTTAGGTTTCTCAATATTTATTCCAAATATTTCCTCTTTTTCTTTTTAATCTGTATTCTTTTATTTTTGCACAAAAACATGCTAATTATTAGTTTTTACACAATGCATGCCTTTTGCTAATTATTTATATTTACAACTATCTACATGTATTTGCAAAGGTTTTTGTAGCTAAAATATAAGAACAAAGAGTGATGAATGAGTATTCATCAGGGACCTAATTATAATTCTTTTATTTTCCTTTGCATTTTAGTCATTGCAGGGACCGCTCTATAGTAAAAACTATATACTTGTCTTACAGTTAGGCCCTTGGCTTGTAAGGGCCATTTGAACCTCATACTTTTCTCATTTTTTAGTGAAATTTCTAGGGTAGCTTGATAACTACCCAAGCTATTTTTTGAACATTTTTCCCGACTTTTTCGTCGCTTTATTTTGTGATTTTTATTTTTGTCTTCTTGATTTTGTTTTGAGCCGAATTAGTTTTCAATTTCTTTCCGTGTAAAATCAAGAATAAAAGAAGATTTTGTTGGAATTTATTCCTTGACTCAAAAATCATAGTTTAAACATTCTTCTTCCTTGAGTTCGACTTTTTCTACAGCTTTTTCTACACCAACAATCTCCTAACCACAGGGTCGGTACCGCGTTATCAGTACACTACTATATATAATACACATTCTTTTCATTAATTTATTCATACCTAAATTTAACTCAGATGAAAATGATTTCTTCTTGAAATTTGTACTTAAAAATCTTTATTTAATTATTTATATATTCTATAAATTACAACACTCTTAAAAAAGGCACAAAACTCAACTTATAAGATTAATATCTTCTCCACCAAGACTCAATATTTATCAAACTCACTTTCATTGTACTCCAAATTAAATAACCTTTAAAATTGAGCAAATTCGTAAAAATCAGAGTTAAGGTGTGAAATGTGTCTATTTAGGTTGTTATTGTATATTATACCTATGTATATTATATATATTATTTATTTATTTACTTTCTTGTACAAATTTGTATATATCGTATTTTATTTAGTTGTAAATATTGTATTTGACAAATATAAAATGCAAATAAAAATAATAAAATAAAATACTTCTAAAATAATATCATGTAAATATTTTATATGTACTAATATGTATATGTTGTAAATACCTCTTTTTAATTACCTAATTAGTAACTTTATAACAATCAAATAAAAATATCATTAAAATCCTTGTAAAATATTGTAAACAATCAAATTATTAATTCATATGTATAATTGTAAAAAACATAATAAATTAAAAACCAGGGACATATGCACATGTGTATATAACTTTATATAACACACTGTATTTATTTTGACACTTGTATATAGATTATACAATTAACTAAAAATAACTTCAATAAACTATATTTAATCCCTGACATCATAAATTTAAATTATTTAATTATTTTTAATCATTTTCGATTTTTAGACTAATTTATTTAACATTCTAATGAGTTTTTTTTGTTTTCCCTATTATGTCCTATTCTACACTCCCTCATATTAACTAAAAACAAAATATGCATGCAAATGCAATTCTTTTAAGCACAATAAAAAACAAAATTAATTCTACGATCCGTGAATTTTTAGTAATTTTTGGAGTTGTGGTTAATTAATTATGAGTTTTTGAGCATAGACTGGGTAAAATGTATAAATTTTTGTAAGAACAATTATTATTAATTAACCACAGATCATAAAAATTATCACAAACATGCCATTATGTAAATAAATAATTATAAAAACAAAGTGCAAATTTTAAATTATAAGATGATGTCAAAAAGTGGTTTAAAATTATATGTGAAGTAAGCATTCTATTTGCAATTACAATAAATAAAATAAATAAACGAATTGCAGAAGATGGGCCTAAGTGTGATTACCAAACCTCAAAGGGGGTTATTACAAAATTGCCAAACGATCACATGCTTGGCACGTGACCTTTGGGTTCGCGGGCAGTGTCGTAATTAGGTGATACTCCAGGGAATGACTTTGCGAAATTTCCAAGAGCATGCAAAGCACATGACCCTCGGTCCTTGTTGTGATATGGAGGAACTTGGAGTGTGTCTTTGCAATTGACCCCCACATCATGTGAGGGTCACATGCCAAGCGTCTGGAGAATCTCTTAGAGGGGGGTGGAGCGGAGTAGGTGGCGTAGTGAGGTTGGGTGGGTAAGAAAACACCTCTGATGGTCGTCGGGCAGCAGTGAGGCAGATATGTGGCTGGAGGGCATCGGTGCTTGGCCTGGAGGGGACCTTCTGGAAGTGCTACCCAATAGAGGAGGGTGGAGGTGCCGCTAGAGCAGATCCCTATGGGCTCTAGGAGAAGGATGTGTAGACGATGGTTCATGGAAAGCGATACTGATGGTGATGTATTTTGTGAAGGAGGAGCAGGAGAAAGAGTTTATCAGTGATGACGTGACCTCAAACGGCCAGAAGTTGGATGAAGGCAGAGTTCTGGAGGTTGATGGAGGGGTGTAGTAGTTGTCGATGAAGACGTGATGGAAGGGGTATCGTGGAACATAATGGAGGATCGATTGTTGCTGGAAGCAATCAGAGCGAGGCTATCACGTTGCTATGCGATGTGATAAGGTCGGGATATAAGCCTTGGAACTCACCGGCTGGAAGAGGTAATGCTGTCACCGTTGACCTCTTCTTCTGTTGTAGATCGGTAGATGAATTCGATGAAGCATGACGGGGTCTTTTTATAGTAGAGGGAGGCGATGGTCAGCCTGATTTGGAAAGAGGATCAGGGATAGAAATTGATGAGAGATGGTTGTGATAGCAAGATCAACGAAGATTCGAATTTGTTGACGAGATCGTAGATGGAACGGGACGACAGCCTGGTGATTGGGAGGAGGTGACGGTGAGAATCACGGAGGAGGCAGCAAGGCCAGAAGAGGAAAGGTGGGAGGCATTGAACGAGGGAAGGAGATGAAGGCTCTAGGACCGTCCGATCAATCGAGATCGGACATCCAAAATCGTGCCACACGGGACATATGTATTAATATTTTATGATTTTTTATTAGCTTTATTATTTATTTTTATTTTTTAATAAAATGAAATAAAAATAAGGCTAAAATTCAGAAAATTCAGAAAATCTAATACAAAGGAAATTTCGGAATAAATAGAAAACGACCACAGATCGAATAATTTTCTTCATAAAATTGCTCGTCTCGATGAGATCTACAACTTTCACGAAGAGAGCAAAACTGAAATTGGTCATTTACAAAATTGATACATTTGGGGTATTCTATGTACATAGAAAACCTTGATTTTTGGATTTGTAATTTTTTGTTATTTTAAAATAAGATAAGAATCTAGAAAAATGATAAAATCAAAGATAAATATTTACACATTAACAATATTTTTTGGATTTTTGTTAATAAGGAAAATGAAGAAATAAAATAAAATATGAAAAAGAGGATTTTTGTACAGACAATCAGTGAAGACTCAGACTCAGTTAGTTTCTTTGATTTCGGTCTTATTTTAGATTTGTTTTTTTACGCATTTTAATAAAAAATTCATTAGGAAAATAAATGAAAAGGAAATAAAATAAAATGAGTTAATTATGTACATAAATAATATGTCAAAATTTGGTAAAATACAAAATGTGCAAAAGCGGCCCAAAATCCAACTTTCACTTATGAGCCTCGATTCACTTGAACATGGTCTTGTTTTGAAGGTATTTGAATGCACATTGGTTCAAAAGTGAGTAGGATCAAATCGAACATTGTATGAGGAAGTTATCAACATGTTAGTCTGATGGATCTGAAATTAGGGTTTGAGTTTCTAGACCACTTATTTTTGTTAGTGATTTTTTTTGTATTTTTCATTTATTATTGTTAGTCATATGTACATAGTAGAGGTTGTTTAAAGTAATTTCGAGTTAGAATGAATTAATTAGAATTGGGAAAATAAGCTTATTTTATAGGTCAATTGGGCTGTAATTTTTGGCTCCTTATTTTATACAAATATGAGTGATAAAATGTAGTTATTATTTATATATGCATGAATGTTAATTATGCAATAGAATGGATATAATGCAGAAGTATTTTTGGGATTTGAGCTTAATTATTATCTTTTAGAGTGATTAATCTGAGATTCATCAACCCCCATACTTAGACCATGCCCATCCCTGAGCATCTAAAGAAATGCAATTAGGTGAAATGAGATTAGGTTCCTATTGAGCGATACTTTTGAGTTTATAATTATTAATGAAAATAAATGGACAGTAGTTTTTGCAACCCAAATATCTCGCAACAAAAAATTAATTTTTTGTTTTCTCATGGTAATAATTAATTACAAGAATAATGAAGCAAGAGAAAATTTTGCTACTTATTTACATGAATAGAAACATGATTGAACTCAGGGAGGCTACAACTCCCAAGGGTTATTAAATTAATTGAAAAAAAATCAATTAAAAGAAAATGGAATTCTCAAATACAAACTACCTTGGTTTTTGTGAAATTTTTTATTTAAAAAAAAAAATTTATTTTCTGATTTTCAAATTTTTAGTGATTTTAATTTTGCAATTTTTTAGTGTTAAAAAATATTATTCTCAAAACAAATTTATGCACAAAAGAAATACATTTTTTTGGATTTTTCAAATATAACAAAAATGTTCAAATAAAACATTTTTCTATTTTTATGATTTTTTACTTTTTCTATAATTTTTAGATTTTTTTTTATTTTTTGAGGATTTTTAAATTGTAAAAAACTGGGAAGAATGCAAACAGTAAACAAGTAGGATTATTTTTCAATTTAAAAATATCGAATGAAATCAAAAATTACTACAACTATTTTTCCTAAAAACTAGAATGCATTATCTACAAAAAGAGTTTAACTCATAATTTTTAGATTTTTCCAGATTTTTTTGGATTTTTTTTAAGATTTTAGTATTTTTCCATTTTTTGGGTTTTATAAATAATTAACGCACGGAATTTGTAAAGAAATTAAAACTCATAAAAAGAGAATTAATCCAATTTTTTGGAATTTTTATGTAATATTCGATTTTTTAGGATTTTTCAAAATTCAAACAGGGAAAATTGACATTTTTTGGTTTATTAATAATAACAAATGAAAATAAAATGCAATGAAATTTTTATATAATGAAGAGACACAAAACACGAGTCTTACTTTATTTTTGGGGAATTTATTAACTAAAAAAAATTTGATTCAATGAAAAGATCTTGCAAAATCAAGTCTAGAAACAGAGAAGATCATACTTAAAGTTTTTGCATTAAAAATAACAAGAAATAAAGTACAGGAAAAAAGGCAATTTTCCCAAGAAGGAAGTGATGTGCACGTGACTCTCTCTGGTAGGGGTCTTCTTGTAATTATGGAAAAGTCTAGGTGTTGATATTATATTTCTCAAAATTTTTAATTTTAAATCCCTAGGGTTCTCTTTTTTTTGGTTCGTTATCAAACCAAAAGCAACAAGGGGCAACGACCGATGGTCGTGTCGTGGCAGATCGTCGTAGCAAAGCGGTTGGTGGTGCGATGGTTGGGTGGTTCTGTGGTGGGCGCAGGTGGTGGAGGGCCATGGCGGCGCAAAGGTGGTGGGCTCACATGGTTGGTGGCTTCGAGTCGACGGCGATGGATTCTGTGTCACCGTACTAGGAGGTCGACGGTGGCGCGACCTCGGGCGGTGTCGGTAAGAAACAACAACGACGGTCTTACCTCACGCAACTGACCTCATGCTAGCTTGCAATGGCTTTCACTGGCTGCATTCTGCAGTGCGAAGATGGCACTGGAGAGCGCGAGCGGTGACAGGCTCGCACTATTGATGGCTTCAACGATTTGCACTGGAGCAGCGGGCGACCCGCGCGAAGGGGGGTGGTCCGCGGTTGAGTAGTGGGCGGCAAGCGTCGCATGTAGATGGGGATGGCAGCACCTGCTACCCAAATTTTTTTTATTTTGTTTGAATTTTTTATATATATTTTGTTGTAAACAAATACTGCTACGAATTTGTTTATTTATTTTTTTGTTAAAAAAACATAAACAGTAAAAAAACATTTTATTTTTTATTTATCCTGCAAAACAAATGTTAAAAAGAAAAACTATGTAATTTTTTTTATTTATAAACAAATGAGGACGCGAGCACGAAAACTCAATCCTGATTATTCAAAATGTACAAAAATAAATAAAATAGATGTGTAAGCGAGCGCAGCTTCTAGGAAAATGAAGGATGGAACCGGATCTCCAACCACCGTGCATGGTCGGAGGTGGGAGATCATGCGAGGTAGAAAAGAACGCGAATAGATCGAGATGTGAAATGAAAAATCGAGTCAGATTTTGAACAAATCGTGATGTGTTCGAAGATCTAGAGAAAAATGATAACGAAATAAAAATGCAAAAAGTAAACTACGATTAACCTAGATTAGAAATAACAAGAGAAAAATGTTCTCAGCTTAGGGGCGGAAAAGACTGTAATTGCCATGACGAAGGCCAACTCGTTGTCATCGGACGGCTCGGAGGCTTGGCACCGTTCTGCGACAAGATAGTTCTCGGAGAATAGGCTCCTCTAACCAAAGATTGATCAAGAAAAAAGAGGGAGGAGGAGCCAATTAAATAAAGGAATAATTGTATTCGAATTTGAATTCTAACTTGAAAATTGAATGGTGATATAGAGATAATGAAAGAAATTGAAATGAGATAAAGATAGAATTAGTGATAAAATTATTTACATAATTATTTTTATTTTTTTTTGCATTTTCAACACTTAATTAAAGTGAATAAAAAGTAGTTATTTTTTTATTTTTATGTGAGGGTTATTAAATGGAATTGGTTATATACATATACTATTTACATATGGTACATTATATACTTAGTTAAATAAGGAAATTATTTTTTTTAATTTTTAATTTATGTTTAATAAATTTTACTTTATTTTTATTTTAAATAATTAGTAAAAATATTTTGAAATACAATATGTATAAATAAATAATAAAATTACACAAACCACCCTAGAAACCTACTTTTCAACAGTAACACCAAAAATTATGAAATCACAACCATTTTAAAGATAATTTAATTTAGAATACAATGGAAGTGAGTTTGGTTCTGTTTGAGTTCATATGAACCGGAATTGGTCTTTCAATTCGCTTTATGGCTTTTTCCGGATGTGGTTACTTTTATTCTATACATGATTTTATTTTGAAAACATTTTTATTATTTAGGAAAAAAATTTATTTACAACTTTTGTTTTGAAAGTTATTTATTTTGAGGACAATGTATGTACAACTAAAATAGTGTAATTATACAAATATACACAATACAATTTTTGGATTTTCTGATTAAGGATCCTATCTCCCCCTATTTTATTCTTGGTTGATCCTGTCTAGTCTTGACCTTCTCACGGGTCATCATGTATCTATTACATATATATAGTCTTCTTTCTTTATCTTTTTTTTCTTTTTTTCCCCTTCTTTCTTTATTTACTTATTTTAGGTTAAAATAGTAATAAGTGTACAATATTTACACACATATGCAAGTTAGTAAGAATATGGAGTTAGTATTATATGCATGTGTTTATAATGGATTTTAATCTCAAATAAATGAAAAAAAATGATGAAATGCAGATTCATCATCCCTCTATGCTTTACCTTTGCTATTCCCTTAGCAAACACTTATTTAAAAGAATAAGTGAATAAAAGAAAAAGAAAGAAAAAGAAAGGAAAATAAAGAAATTAGGACAATATTTAGTATTAAACTTATCAAAACAAAATTGCAATATGGAGCTCTATCAGACCTTTGGATTATTAGTGTGGCGAAACATTAATGGGAAATGGATTTAAAACCTAACAGCCTCTAAGTTCGACAATACTCCTATTCTGTTCTCCTCAACAGTCAGGTCAGAACAAGTATACATACACAAATTCTTATGACTATGAATCTTTACTTGTATGGTGTAAGTGAAATATAGCTCCCCATTTCAAAAGTAGAAAAGAAACAACCTCCCTTAATAAGGTAACTCTATCCCCCTGGTCTAGCAACTCTTTCCTCGAGGAGCGAGTATATTCCCTTCTAAGTTCAAGTACAACCAGCTCAAGAAGAGGAGATGGAGAAAAGAATGGACGGTAACCAGTGTAGCTACCTATCCTTGGATGCATGACCAGTGTAGCCAAGTCATCCAGCTGCAAGCTTACAAAACAAAAAAAATTGACTTTGAAGCTATTATTTTTTTTTCTTTATCCTTGTACATACACTCAGGTATGCATTTTACTTTTCAATCAGGCATGTTCACTTTTGGAGATTCTGTATTTTTTCTCTTTTTTTTGAAAATATATACAAGGTGCAACATGTACATAAGGAGTTTTTCCTCTTGAGCTAGTATACTATCACTCTTTTGAAGCATTATTTCAACCCCACAACATCTTGTCTTTAGACCTCAATGCCACTAGATCACGCTAAGATGCACAACCCTCCCTAGAGGAAGATGAGAGTTTCTGCCTAAATGTACTACCCTCGTATGCTACTTCAAGCCAAAAGATTCTTCATCTTCACTACCTCCTCCATGAAGAGCTACGTGTAGAGTGCTTGTCCAATATAAGCCCCGGTCTGAAAGAATCATGCATGTGTTGTTAAATGTTTTGTACTTATACTAATCAAGATGACATGTGAACATGGTCTTATGGACGCAAAGAATTAAGTCGCTGGGACATGAAAAGTCTTGACTCTAGTTCTTATAAGGTTACTCTGAAATTAAGTGGATGAAGGTCCAACTAATCTACATTCTTCAATTTTATTGCGGACATAGTTTAAATGTCAATACTATCATGAAAAATGCACATGCAAATTCAAGAAATATGGACAATGCAAAAAGAAAGCAATTTTTTTGAAACAATTTTCTAATTTTGAACTTTTTATGGGTTTTTGGAAAGGAAAGGAAAATTGATGCACATGTGAAAAGAGTTTGTTTATGCAACTTTATATAGATTTTTGGTTTTGTAGTTTTTTTAGGGTTTTGAAAAGGAAAAAGTGTTAGTAAAATATATGCAACTATATAGAAGGATTTTTTGTTTTTGTTTTTTTATTTTTTGTTTTGTTTTTTAAATTTATTTTTTTGTTCTGTTTTTTGGGGTTTTTTTTGTTTTTTTGTTGTTTTTTTTGTTTTTTAAAGGTGATCAAATACTATATACACACACACACGTGGATTTTATGAATTTGTATACATATCCCCAAAAATAAACATATATAAAAGTACGAGTTATGTCTAAAGTATATATACAATATATATGACACCCCCCTATACTTAGCTCGAACTATGTCCTCATTGTGATCAAGAGCGAAAATGGAAGACATAACTCATGCTAAGTATAGAAAAGTGAAAAGACTCCTATGCTACAAAGACTCAAATATTATATGAAAAGAATAGAAGTCGGTGATCCCCCTATACGTAGGATCAAGTAATCCTAAGTATAGAAGGCTGTACAAAAGGGAAAAACCGATGAAGAGAATGTACTGACTCAATAAAAAAAATGATATGAACAACATCACCTCCTATACTCAGGGTAATGTATCCCTAAGTATAGGCAACAACAAGAGTGATGAACAAGATGAATATGAACAAAACAAATCATTTACCTCCCCTATACTTAGGATAAAGCACATCCTAAGTATATCATATATACACAAATAGAAAAGGAGTGAATGATAAAATAGAAGAAGAAAGAATGAAACGAAAGGATATACAAAAGGAGTTGATGTACAAAGGTCAAGAAGGTCGAAAGTGTACCTTCTTGCGAGATCGCTGAGGAATGGATCTAATAAGGTGTATGTCGATATTGGGGTTATAATTAGACATAAACTGATCACGATCGACCAAGAATGTATCCTCAGCAGTCTCAGAGTGTACAAGCATGAATCGTTCAGTGGAAGTAGTGTGGTCATGTGCTGCCTGGGAAGTCTTGCAAATATCAAAGTTAAAAGGCTCAAAATCATTATCAGAAAAAGTAAGATCAATCTAGCCTGGTGAGCCTCTACTCGATCATCATCTTCATTAAAAGGTTGAAATTCCTTTATAAAAGCAATCAAATCAAATTTGGCCTTATCATTCTCATCAAGGTGAATAGGAACGAACTCTTCAGTGAAAGTAGTCAAATCATGTCTGTCTTGTCTAGTCTCAGAGTCTACCTTCCGCTCTAGGGTGTCTATTGTGTAAATCCTGCGAATGTCATCAATGCATCTCCACATACCAGAAGGGGGAACTCCGTGATCTATGCTTTCTAATTCTTCCTCCTTGAAGAGGAATTCTTGGGTATCAGTACCATCCAACATACAGCAAGAGTATCTGATATTATCATCAAGGTCAAGGTCCTTGGGGTTGGCTAACACGAGCACACTCTCATTGGATGCAGATCTCTGGTCAGTAATGGGTGTAGTGATCAAACATCGCTCCCTACATTAAAACAGAAGCGAATCTCTCCTGATCCATAATCAATAACGGCTCTCGAAGAGGCAAGGAAAGGTCGTCCCAGGATGATGGAGGATGCTCCATTCATGTAGAGGTCTCCATGGGCACTACGACAAAATATGAAGTGAAGTTCATGCCCTGAATAAGAATGACAATGTTTTCTAAAATTCCCTTCGACCTCTTGATAGATCCATCAGCAAATTAAACTATCATCAGTGTTTTGTTGAGAGGCCCAAGATGAAGAGATTGTACCATAGAAAAGGGTATTATGTTTATTGATGTACTGCCATCAAGGAGGGTGTTATTTTAAGAATAGTCAGATATGGAGCAACTCACAAGAGGTGTGACAATGTTCCCTTTCTTAAAATACGGACAGTGACAGATGACGTAGGCAGTGGCCATGGTTAAGATTTTACACTCAGATCTGCTCCTCTACTTTCTCTTCTTGTGTTGAGGAGAAGATAAATGGGTCATGGCCTGATTAAGTGGGTCTTTATGATATTATGAATGGTGGCCACCACTTCAGATTCAGTCAAGATTTTTTTTGAAATTTTGGAGTTGCTCCATATAAGGGAGGAGATAAGAATCAGCATATACATGAGCATTACCAAGATCAGTCTATATATTGGAATCCTCGAGGTCAAGGGCCGACATGCGGTGAATGACTGTGTGGGAAAATGATTTGGCATGGGTGCCCTCTTCTCAACAAATGAATCAACAATGTGTCTCCCGAAATATTTTTGGATTTTTTTTAAAATTTCTCATTTTTTTGTATTTTGGGCAATTGCAAGATCTCATGATTATCCTCAAGTAAATCCATATCCTCAAATAGTGAAGCAGTGTTCTGGCTCTTATTTATGTTAAATAGATTTCTAATCCTTGAATTCATATGCTCCATCAACTGGTTCAAGGTCTCAAGTGTGGAAATCATGAAAAGTGACTCCAAAATCCCAGGATTGGGTGAGTGGAATGAGGATGGGTGAGAATCAGAGTCCGACTCCTAAAATAATGGGTTCGGTGGATATGCACGAAAATCAGGAGGAATCTCCTCCTGGAAAAAGGAAGGTGGATCAGATGGAGAGTGCGAGAGATCTGCGAGGATCGGATTAAAATAACTCCAATCGACCATCTCTGAAACAAAAGACATGATCAGGAGAGCATGAAGGTTGAGTCAAAAGATGTGGAGAAAAAGGCGCAAATGTGCAGAAGGATCTAGTATGCACACAAGCAATCAAATACAAAACAAACCCCCATTTCATCAACTCAACGCAATGTGAAGACCGCAAAGGTTCGGTCAATTATCTTGTAAATTTTTAGAGTTTGGTGAGAATACAATTTATTAGAGCGGTTTAAGCGAGCCGTTAGGACCCAATGCTCCAGGGAGACTGTCCCAATCTCACAATTAGTTTTTTCCAGCCAGTTTGAGTGCATATTGTTTACCAGCTACCCGATCTTCCCACTCTGCTAAGGAAATCCCGAACCGATTACCAGCTACCCGGTGAAGTCCTAATTGGATAACAACAAATCACAATACAATAGTCTGAAGAGAGTTCAGGCGTGGTTTTATCCTAGTGTGCAGGTTGCTCTCTCGCTGTAGATAAATCAAACAAGGCGGGGGTTAGTCTCCCAAAAATAATGATTTTTCCTTACGATTATTTTAGGGTCGAGTTTTCTTTAGCAGTCCCAAATTTTTGGAAATTATCACCTGGATTGAATATTTTCAATTAATCGCCTACAGAATGTCCAATTTCCGTTTTAACTTATGTGAGTAAAAACAAGGAGGGAGATCAGAAATGCCAATGTGCGATTAAACACAATGATGCATGCATGGGTTAGAGATGCATACGTTGTCGCCAGCACTCTTCATGCAGGGTGATCCGTGTAGAATTTAATACAAGAAAATAAACTAACCTATATGCAAATACAAGTGAACTATCCTAATCAATAGCTTCTATTAATAGACAAGAAGCAATTAAATTTGACTAAATTGAACTACAATCTATTCTATAGGTACAAAAATTCTTGTTTAGGGTGTTTGGACCTAATTAATCACCTGACTCAAGCAAACTAATTAAAGCAATCAATAGGTAGCTCACGAAATCCACATGAAACAAAGAAAAATAAGGCGATGAAAACAAAATCGGTGAGGTCTCCCAAGTGCACCGGCACTTGGTGAAACCGACCCCGCAACAAATGAATGTCTGCTTAAAAGGGTTCAAATGCTAGAAATAAATAAAAAAAGTCTAATCTTTTTGTTGGTCTCCTTCAATTCCTCTTCTCCTTCTCTCACACTATCCTACGGCTCGGTGAAGAATCAAGCTACCTCCCTTCGCTTGGGTGCTTCGGCTCTCCTAGGATCTCCTCCTTCGCTCTACGGACCCTCGCATATGAAAGAAAAGAGAGAATGTGTAAGAAACACAATTATAAAGTATGAGCAAGAAAATGAAATAATGCAGTGAATATGAAAAATAGAGTGAATGTGGAAAAATATAAACAAATATGTACAACCAAGAATAACAGTTCAATAGAGAAACCTACACACCACCATTTTGTTGAGCAGTATTTTTGAGTTTTAAACTACTGATGAACACAAATATCCCACAATAATTTTTTTATTTTCTCAAGCCAATAATTAATTACAAGAATAATGAAGTGAGAAAAATTTTTGCTACTTATTTACCTGTATAGCAATGGGATCAAACTCAGTGACACTTCAATTCCCGAGGGTTATTCAATAAATCAAAAAATCAATTAAAAGAAAACGTAATTCACAAATGCAAACTACCTTGGTTTTTTTGAATTGTTTACCATATTATTTTTTTTTAAAAAAAATTATTTCTTTTTTATTTTATGATTTCAAATTTTTAATGATTTTAATTTTGCATTTTTTTAGTTTTCAAAATATGATTTTCAAAACAAATTCTTACATAAAAGAAATACATTTTTTGGATATTTAAAATACAAGAAAAATGCTCAAAAATGTTCAAATAAAATATTTTTTTATGTTTTTATGATTTTTTTTGTTTTTGTTTGTTTTTTTTAGAAATTTCTAGATTTTTTAGGATTTTTAAAATGAATAAAAATAGGGAAAAATGCAAACAGTAAAGAAGCCAGATTATTTTTCAATTGAAAAATACCAAATGAAATAAAAAATTACTGCAACTACTTTTCCTAAAAACTAGAATATTATCTACAAACATGAACTAAAATCAAAATTTTTGGATTTTTCTAGAGTTTTTTATGAAAATTTTTAAGTTTTTTGGTATTTTCATTTTATGAATTTGCATAAGAAGTAAAACACACCAAAAGAAAATTAATCTATTTTTTTTATTTTTTATGCAATCTTCGAATTTTTAGGACTTTTCAAAATTCAATTAGGGAAAAATGACATGTTTTTTTAATAATAGAAAATGAAAATAAAATGTAATGAAATTTTTATACAATGAAGGAGTACAAAATAGGAGTCTAACTTGATTTTTGGTGAATTTATTGACGAACAAAAATATTTATTTCAACGATAAGATCATGCAAAATCAAGTTTGGAAACATGGACTGAAACGTAAATACTTAATGTTTTTGCATTAAAAATAACTGGAAATAAAGTGCAGGAAAAAAAAGTAATTTACCCAAGAAGGGCATGCTGCACACGTCACTCTCTCTGGCTGGGGTCTTCTTGCAATTATGGAAATCTCTAGGGGATGATATGATATTTCTCCAAATTTTTTTATTTTAAATTCCCAAGGTTCTATTTTTTTATGTTTATTCTCAAACAAAAGGCAGCAGGGGCAATGGGCGACAGCCGCATCATGGTGGATCGACGTAGTAGAGCGGTCGGTGGTGCGATGGCTGGGCAGTTCTGTAGTGGGCGCGTTGGTGGTGGAGGGCCTCAGTGGCGCACAGGTGGTGGGCTTGCATGGTTGGTAGCTTCAAGTCAAAGGCAACGGATTCAGTGTCACCGCACTAGGAGGTCGGCGGTGGTGCAACCTCGAGCAGTGTCAGTAAGGAACAACGGCGGTGGGCTGACCTCGCATGACTGACCTTGCGCTAGCTTGCAGTGGCTCACGCTAGCTGCGTTCTACGGTGGGAAGATGGTGCTGGCGAGCACGAGCAGCAGTGAGCTCCCACGGTTGGTGGCTTCAACGATCTGCGTTGGAGTGGCGGGTGACCCGCGCGAAGGGGGTGGTCAGCAGTTGAGCAGTGGGCGGCGGGCGCCGCCAACAGATGGGGATGGCGATGCCCGCTACTCGAATTTTTTTGTTTCTTTTTTATTTTTTTATATTTTTTGTTGTAAACAAAAGCTGCCATGAAATTTTTTATTGAATTTTTTGGTAAAAAACATACACAATAAAAAAAATTTAATTTTTTTATTTATCATGTAAAACAAATGTTAGAAAGAAAAAATATGTAAATTTTTTTATTTTTTATTTATAAACAAATGACGATGAGAGCACGACGGCTCGGTCCCGACTATTCAAAATGCATAACAATAAATAAAATATATGCATAAGTGAGTGCGACTTCTAGGAAAATGAAGGATAGAACCGGTTCTCCGACAAGCGTACATAGTCGGAGGTGGGAGATCATACAAGGTAGAAAAGAACGCGAATAGATCGAGATGTGAAATAAAAATTGAGTCAAAATCTGATCAAATCATGACGTGTTCTAAGATCTAGAGAAAAAAATACAAAATAAGAATTCAAAAAGTAAACTACTATTAATCTAGATTAGAAATAACAAGAGAAAAATAGATCTCGCCTTAGGAATGGAAAAGACCGTTATTGCCTCGACGAAGGCCGACTCGTTGTCACCTAACAGGTTGGAGGCTAGGCACCCTTCTACGATAAGATAACTCACAGAGTATTGGGTCCTCTCACCAAAGATTAATCAAGAGAAAATGACGGAGGAGGAGCTAATTAAATAGAGGATTAATTGAATTTGAATTTGAATTCGAATTTAAAAATTGAATGGTGATAAAGATATAAGGAAAGATATTGAAATGATATATTAATAAAATTAGTGTTAAAATTAATTACATAATTAATTTTTTATGTTTTTGTATTATCGCCACTTAATTATTGAATAAAAAATATTAATTTTCTAAATTTTTGTGAGGATTATTTAAGGGATTTGATTATATACAGGGTACGGAGCATGCACCCTAGGGTGCAGGAAACTCCCTGCATCCACCCCATTTTTTATTATTTTTTTCTTTTTTTCAATTAAAAGTTGGGAGGATTTACTTAATTTGTTGAGAGGAATAAGTGTTTAAAGTCTCATGCAAAAGAAACATTCCTAACATGTTTATCTAAAAGGGGTCAATTTCAGCAATTCTGTGACTCTTAAAATTTGGAAGTCTTGATGGAGATGATACAAATCTTGAATTAAGTTGAATTTGGAATGACAACATGGTGATACATGGTGATCTAAATCCCCCAAGGTTTCATTTCAAAAAATAAAAAAAATAATGAAAAATTAGGCCGTCGTAGGTAGTTACTTGTGCCTGCTGGTGTAGGCTCCTTTTTCCCATGTACATATACTATATACATATGGTACATTATGGACATAGTTAAATAAGGAACATAATTTTTTACTTTTAATATTTATTTATGTTTTATTTTTTTAATTATTTTATTTTTTTCTATTTTTATTGTAAATAATTAGTAAAAATATTTAGAAATACAATATGTTCAAATAATAGGTAAAATGGCACAAACCACCACAGAAAACCAAATTTTCAATCGTAACTCCAAAAAATATGAAATCACAACCATTTTAAAGATAATTTAAATTAGAATACAATGGAAGTGAGTTTGGTTCAACTTGATTCATATGGAGCCGGAATTGGTCTTTCAATTATCGCTTTATGGCTTTTTCCATATGTGGTAAATTTTATTCTGTAAATGATTTTATTTTACAAACACTCTTATTATTTAGGAAAATTTTTACAACTTTGTTTTGAAAGTTATTTATTTTGAACTAAATGTATGTACCAAAAAATAGTGTAAGTATACAAACATACACATCACATGTTTTTTGGATTTTGTGATTAAGGACCCTATCTCCCCCTACTTTATACTGGTCAATCAGGTCAAGTCTTGACCTTCTCTCAGGGTTCAGGTCAGTCTGTATCTATTACATATATACAATCTTCTTTCTTTCTCTCTTTTTTTCTTTTCTTTATTTTTCCTTTGTTTATTTCTTTATTTATTTTAGATTAAAATAATAATAAGTGTACAATATTTACACACAGATGCAAGTTAGTAAGAATATGGAGTTAGTATTACATATAGAGGTGTTTTATATGGGATTTTAAGCTACAATAAATAAATAAAGATGATGAAATGCATATTCATCAGTTCCATACCATGACCATGAGTAGAAGGTGAAAACGGAGCCAGACCTGACCTTTGGATTATTAGTTTGGTGGAACTTCTGTGAGAACTAGGGCTTTAAAATAAACAGCTCCAAGTTCTACACATCATTGTCACAGTTTTGGCTCAGAATTCATCTTAGATCAATCCTCTTCCCAAAGCATACCCCATGAACATTTAACAACTTCCTCATGTGTGTAAAAGGTTTTAGTTCTTCCATCCAGATTGTCGGACTGCCATGTAAACTTCTCCTCCAATAGCTCATCCTCGTGGAGTCAGGTATTTCCTTCTAAGGTCTGTCGCGCAGTGTTCACAATCAAAAAGAGGGAGAAATTAGAAGAAGGGGAAAAGAACTGGAGGGTGACTAGTGTAGTCACCTCTCCTTGTGAATCCAACCAGTTTAGCCAAGTCTCCACCAAGATCTGCAAGTATTCATGAAGTATGGACCTTTTTGGTCAAATATTTATTCGGTAGTTGTCTTCTTTTTGTTTGGATTTTTTGTAGATCTACATTGATCTTATTGTGCCCCTACGGATTGTGGAGTCTTTCTTTCCATACATGTTTTGGGGTCTTAGAAAAAATTATGCCCAACATTTCATCCCTTTTCTGATGTCTTATTTCATCACATACTCTGATCTTTAGATGTCCACGCTACCACAAAAGAAACTCACATAGTCTTCCAACACCCCATCTGAGTTGAGCTAAGTGCATAGTGCGAGAGTACATATTAATTCCCTATTCAAGAGTCATACCTAGAATGAGGAGACCAGGTTGGACACTAAGAGTCAAACACTGCACATTGTCATGTGTAACTCGAAGAATTAAGTCAAAGACATGAAGCATCTAAAATCCTCTTTCTCGGTGAAGTTAATCTGAAAAATAGGTTGATTAAGGTCAAGTATAGACCACCCTTGATTTCTACTCATAACTTAGTTCAGAATAGAATGTATGTAATGATGAAGTGCAGGTGCCTTAAATGTAAACAATATTTTTTTGAATTTTGTCACTCTTTTTTTTGATTTTTTTTGCAAGAAATTTTTATATGCAATACCATTTTTATTTATTTATTTTTTGCAAAAATGAATAACAAGACATTTTGAAATAAATTTTTTGTTTGTACACAATTGGACATAGTCAGTGTTAGTTGCAAAACTCTCTTTTTTGTGTTTTTTTTACAAATTAGTTACGCGAATGTATGAGCTATGGGTAAAATATATACACAGTATATATACACCCCCCTATACTTAGCGAGTGCTATGTCCTCAGAGAACAAGAAACGTAGAGAAGACATAGCTTGGGCTAAGCATAAGAGAGTGAAAAAGAAGAACAAAATAATAAAAATAAAAGTCGACCCGCGCCTCTATACTTAGGTTGTGAGTATTCAAAGTATAGAAGAAGGGCGAAAAATGAGGCGGGCGAGGATGTGGAATTTGAATTAGGAAAGTATATACAGTGGGTCGCGGGTCCCCCTATACTTAGGCTCGAGTAAGCCTAAGTACGGGAGAAGATGTACAAGGGGATCGATGGGGTTGGGAGGGAGGGAGGGTTGTCGATAATTAAGTAAGTTTTCGGTAGATCATTTTCTGAGACTGTGGTGGGAGATCATAGTGATAGGAAGAAGATGAAGATGATGATTCCCAACTATCGTCACAGTTTTTTTTCAGAAAAATAATGCTCGAGAGTAGATGAAGTGTATGAATCAGATAATACCCAACCATCGTCGGAGCTATCCTCAGAGGAATAGTACTTGAAGGTGGAGGTACTCCAAATATTCTTGTTCTTAAGCTGCTTTATCAAGTTGTGCTTAGTCTTGGGGTCAAGCGATTCATCATCTTATGATGAATACTCAGAAGCACAAGTCTCAGTCTTCTCGTAAGAAATAATACCGATATATTTGATGAGACAAGGAGAATTGGCTTTAGACTAAAAATAGTGAGGAAAGGAATAGTCCATCGGGGGTTGATATTTGGTTGCTTTCTCAAATAGGGCTTTTGAGTTGTCGAACTGAGCTCAGTCATGTAGATGACCTTGTCCGTCCTTAATGAGGAATTATCAGAAGATTCCTTTCCTGAAATGTCAAAGACAACTTTCTTAGTTTGTTTATTAGGAAAAGTCAATTTGCTCCTTAGTTTTTGAGATGTGTTGACAATCGGGTCCTCATTAGATGAAAAGCCATTGTAGTAATCTTCCCCGGTCAGCGGACGTCCTGTATATGTGATTTCAGTTGGCATGTAATTGGTGAATTCCTATCTTAGATTGAGTTGATCACGGTGGTAAGAGAGGATCATGTCTGACTCAGAGTAAGCCCATTCTCGAGTTTCCTCACCACCATTTAAAAAGTCATGTATCTGATGATCTTCTGTACGATTTGTCATGATAGTGGTAGAGGTGAAAGCGGTAGGGAATAGGAGGATGACATGAGTCTCTAAACCAGTGTTCTGCTCAACTACCTTTATCTTAGTTGCAGTAGCGAGATAGGGCTTATCTACCGCTTGATGGTTACGGCTGATGTCGGCTTTGTGGGTTACCTTATATCGTGTTTCCTCAAAGTCTGGTTGATCATGAAGTGCTCCCATTGCCGTGAAATTGATTTCCCGAGTCTCACATTTAGTAGTCGCCTAGTCAATGCTAAGAAGTACTTTCCGATAATTTTTGGAGACTGGGTAAATTCTTCTTGATGCTCAATATCAATGATCATGCAAATCACCTTGAGCGGAGCACCTTGGAATGAAATGATGACTGGAATGATTTCTCTTGGCCATTTTATAGATTGATTATCCAATTGAATGATCTCTCTTATCGTCCTGATAGGTCTGAGTTTGAGTTTGTCAAATATAGAGGTCGGGAAGATATTGATTGATGAGTCGTCATTAATTCGGGCACATGGGTTAATGTTGTGTCTTTGATTCTACAGTTAAGTATAGGCAACCACTTTCACTCTGTGGCTCTAGGTTTTTCTCCTCTTCACCAATGAGGTGACCATTGACAAGATATGTCTTTCATTTCTTGTTCTCTTCCTACTCAACTTTTTTGGAAATAATTTACTCTTTACAAATCCTTCTAGGTGGGGGAAGTGTTCAATGGCCTGTATCAAGGGAAGTTCAAAAATCAGCATTATATCATATGCTTCCCTTAGAGTAGGATCTAGATTCCTCAAATCTTCTCCTCTTTTAATTTTTATGGGTTTTTTCCATGTTTCATTTTTTGGGTATTTTTGATTTTTTTATTTTTTTGGTCTTTTTTGTGCGTTGTGTAGATTTGTCGATCTCCATAGCTGGGGGGAGGTTGATGTGCCAGGTAAGAGTCATCCTAAGGGGGAGGTGTTTGTGGGGTGTGTAGATTTGTCGATCTCCATAGCTAGGGGGGTTGTGAATATATGTATGTCCTACGAATTTTCATCCTACGATCTAATCCTTTCAGTCTCCATTTCCGTACCTGAATTGGCATAAAATGAAATTAATCGATCAGTGAAACTTCTAAATTTATCTTCAATAAATTAATATCACTAAATAATCCTTGAAATTTTATCCTCCAAAAAAGTTTCTTGATCAATAATGGTAGCAGTGTATTCAATTAGAGGATATTGAGAACTTTGGGTTTCATACTCAACAACTGTGACTCAGGCATGTAATGATGGGTTGAGTAGAGTCTATTTCCATGGTTATGATTGGGCGGATCCTCATACCATGGAATCATACAAGGTTCATGAGTGTTGATGCCATCAGTAAAGTCCTCTAATTGTGCAGGTTGTCCGAAGTAGTGATATGCAGGTTGGCCAATAGGGATTTGATTATCACGTTTTATCCAACAATGATGATCATTAGGTGTGGTTCTCTCCATCTGGTTTGGTCAATCCATCATGTTATTCCCAAAGGTCTAGTCTAGATGTATATTTGTGAAGTGTTGACATATATCAACATTATGATGAGGAGAGAATGTAGTCAGTTAGAGTCGTTGTCTCGGCTCGTCTTTGGTCCAAAAAGTGGTTTGATCTTCAAATGGTTTGGTGAGAACTCAAGAATAAGATGGGTTAAGATAGGTAAGCCGAGTATGAACTATGATCTTCAGTAGAATAGGACTGGGGAGGTAGGTAATATGAAGAAGTGGAGAATTCAATCGGATAATCAGAGTAACATTATTTTATATATTAGGTTGGATTCATTCGAGGGTTAGAGTTTCCCACAAATGTTGTGGAATGTCTGGATGACAAGTACTTAGAAGATCCAGATTTGATTGGGAAGAATTCAGTTTCAAAGTAATAATCTAATGGGTACTCGAAGCAATGTTCTATTATTTTCAATAGAGACAAATTAGTTGAAATAATCGATCTTGGTTAAAAGTATGCAAATGCGGAGAAACTATAATTTCTACAGATCAAGGAAGGAGAGTGTTGGTACAAGTGTGCAGTTTTGATATTCGAACTTGTTTCACGCACACCAATGCAAACACAATACAAACCCCAGGTTCATCAACTCACACAATGAAGGCTGCACGAGTCCGACCACTTATCTTGTGAAATTTAGTTTGTGATAAGTTCAATCTTGTAGAACAATTAGCATGTTGTTAGGTACCACAAATTTTCCTAAAGACTGGCCCGAATTCTTATGACTAGTTGCACCTACTTTCTGCCAGTAAGGGTGTAAGTACGGACCGTAAAATGGCTAATCTTTACTTAAGCACATAGACTTATGTAGTTCCCTTTAAACCACCCACTCTACTAAGGAAATCCGAACCGTTTATCTACTACCTGTATTTCCTTACTGAGAGGTAGCTAATCATTTTTGTAGAATCAGTAGTCAGTCTGAAAATCTCAAAACTTCATTCTATCCTTAAGTGTGTGTTCCTCACCTCACAACAAGATAAATGAATACAAGGACGGGGTTCTTCTCCAGCAATAATTCTCAATTTTATGGTTTAATTAAAGTCGGCCTTTTTTAGCAGTTCCAATTTTAATTGGGTGATCACTGAAAAATTAAGTGAGCGCAAATGTACATCTACCATCCAGTCCCAATTTTCTTTAAAATTTACGTGACAAAATAGGAGGGAGAAATTCGAGAAAAGTCGATGCATGTGAAAAATGATGATGTATGCTCAGTTAGAACACTTACAATGATTCCTCGCCATCTCCATGTGGGATGCAATACAAGAATTGTAATATAATCTATATGAATGCAAGCTGACAAAACCACACCTATTAGAAAGTTATATTAGCCGTGAAGAATTGATTTGAATATTGACTAAGTTGAACAATCTAATGTGTGTCTCGATTAATGTGCAGTGTTGATCCTAGGTTCTATGAGCATAGAAAATTATCCTAGAAGCTCTAATAGTTGTATGTGCATGTCTATCCTATGAGTCACTCAAGTCAGGTCCCACCTCACTGGAGAGTGAAACAGGCCACGACACACCAAAGAAAAAGTGTTTAAGTCTTTTTTACACGCGCGAGAGTCCAAATAGGCATCACTGTAAATAAAAAAATAAATAAAATTTAAAATTATGGAAATTGAAATCCTAAACTCTACGATTTCCCACGACTCGACTCAATCTTAATTTTAATGGCAGCTTGGCGGTCAGTGAAGATGAACCGCTCCACGGGTGTCAAGTACCTCGCACGAAAAAATAAGAGAGAGAGAGAGTGTGTGTGTTTAAGAGAGTGACACAAAAAATAATCAAAAATAAAAAATAGGAAATAAACGCTGAAAATAAAATAAAATAAATGTCGGGAAAAAATAAATAAAAAGTAGAAAATTTATAATGATGAGGTTCGGGTATCAGACTACCTAAAAATATCGGGAAAACCTAGCACTATTTTTCTAAACAAAAATCTAAGTCGTTTGCCTCCCTAGCAACAACGCCATCTGATGAGTATCAAATACCCTCATTTAATTAGAGTGAATTATCATTTCAAATAATGATGTGTGGTGTTTCGTTGTAGGTAAGTAATCAGAATCAATCAAGAAATGATCACTTAGAAATTTTATTCAATTAATTCCAATGATTTTATGTTCGTTTTACTTATGCAAGTCCCAAGGTCGAACAAAAGGAGGCAAAGTAACAACCTAGATTATTGTCTACCAAATTTTGTGCACGATCTACAAAGCAAAATATTTTTGGTATTTTTAATGCAATTTTTGGATGCTAATGCAAATGCGAGCTGATTTGAAGGGCTATAAAATTAATATCTATCAAACGATGCCCAAAAATTATGATCTTTACTGAAATGTAAACAATGACGAAATACATCCATTATAATGTTGTTTGATTTTTCTGATGTAAGATGAATATTTTATGAATTAATGAATTCAAACAGTGAAATTTTTTGTAATTAATTATAATAAATATTAAAATAGTTTATTTTCAGGAAATAAAATTAACCAAGATATATCACTAGGTGTTCTATCTTAAAATAATCTCAAATCCTAAAAATGTTGAATTTAATAAATAATAAAATTAAATATTAAAATACAAAAAATGATTTTTATAGAACAAAATATGCATGCAAATGCACTTCTTTTTTGGCACAATGTAAAACATATAATTCTACGATCCGTGAATTTTGGAAATTTTTGGAGTTATGGTTAATTAATTATGAATTTCTAAGCAAAGACTCGGTAAAATGTGTAAATTTTCACAAGAACAATAATTATTAATTAACCACATATCATAAAAAATGTCACAAGCATGCCATTATGCAAAGAATTAATTATAGAAATAAAATGCAAATTTTAAAAGATAAAATGATGTCAAAAAGAGGTTCAAAATTATAGGTGAAGTCAGGGTTCTAATTACAATAACAATAAATAAAATAAATAAACAAACTATAGAAGAAAGGCCTAAGTGTGATTACTAGACCTTAGACGGGGTTATTGCAAAATTGTTATCCTCTAGGTTGGTGGCCGGTGTCATAATTAGGCAATTCTCTAGGGATAACTTTGCAAAATTTCCAAGAGTAAAGTGCAAAGCACGTTACCCTCAGTCCGTGTTGTGATATGGAGGAACTTGGAGGGTGTCTTTGCAATTGACCCCCCACATCACATGGTGGTCACGTGCCAGGCGTCTGGAGAAGCTCTTGGAGGGGGCAGAGCGGAGTAGGCGATGCAGTGAGGTTGATGGCTGGGGGAACTCGTCAGGTGGTCGTCGAGGTAGCAGTGAGGCATATATGTGGCTGGAGGGTGTCGGGGCTTGGCCTGGAGGGGACCTTCTGGAAGTGCTACCCAACGGAGGATGGCAGAGGTAAGACTAGAGTACATCCCAACGGGCTCATGGAGGAGGATTGTGCTGATGATGGTTGGTGGAAGGCGATACTGATGGCAACACAGGTCGTGGAGGGGGGGTAGGCAAGGGATTTTGTTAGGGATGACGTAACCTCTGATGACGCGGAAGTTGCAAGAAGGTGGAGTTTTGGAGGTCGATGGAGGGGCACAGATTGTTTTCGATGAAGACGTGCTTGAAGGGGTATCGTGGAACACGATGGAGGCTCGACAGTTGCTGGAAGCAACCGGAGCGAGGCTAGCTTCCCTGCTGCACGCTACGACAAGGTGGGGATATAAGCATTGGATCTTGCTTGCTGGCAGTGGTGACGTTGTCACCGTCGACCTCTTCATTAGTTGTGGATCGGCGGATGAATTCCATTAAGTGAAACGGGGTCTTTTTATAGCAAAGCGTGGCGGTGGTTGGCATGATTTAGAAAGAGGATCGAGGATGGAAATTGATGAGAGATGGCGGCGATAGTGGGATCAATGGAGATTGGGGATTTGATGATGACATTGGAGATGGAATGGGACGACGACCAGGTGATTGAGAGGCGGTGACGGTGAGAATCGTGAAGGAGGTTGCAAGGCCAGAAGAGGAAAGATGGGAGGCGTTGAACGAGGGAATGAGATGAAGGGTCTGGGGTTGTCCGATCGATTGAGATCAGACGACCAAAATCGTGCCATGTGGAACATATATATTACATATTATTTATTTATTTATAATTTTTTATTTTTTAATAAAATAAAATAAAAATAAGGTGAATGTTAAGTGACTTGTGGCGGCTCTAGGAGCCGCCACGTGTTAGGTCAAGAAAATCAAATATAATGAAAATCTAGATTAAATAGCAAACGGCCTTGGATCGATTTTTTTACGAAAGTTGATCGTCTCGTTGTGATATACAACTTTCATAAAGATACCAAAATCAAAATCTATCACTTGTACAAAGTGATATTTTTGGTGTATTCTATGTACATAGAAAACCATGATTTTTGGGTTTTGTAATTTTTTATTATTTTTAAATAAGATAAAATACAGAAAAAATAATAAATCAAAGATAAATATTTAAACATTAATAAATTTTTTGTATTTTTATTTATTAGGAAAATGAAGAAATAAAATAAAATATGAAAAATAGGACTTTTGTACAAACAGTAAGTGGAGACTCGAACTCAGCTAGCGTCTTTGATTTTGATGTTATTTTAGATTTGGATTTTTACACATTTTAATCAAACATTCATCAAAGAAAATAAATGAAAAGAAATAAAATAAAATGAGTTAATTCTGTACGTAAAATAATTGGTCAAAATTAGGTAAAATACACAATATACAAAAGAGGCCCAAAACCCAACATTCATATTTGAGCTCTGATTCACTTGAAGTTGGTCGTGTTTTGAAGATATTTGAATGTACATTAGTTCAAAAGTGAGTATGATCAAATCAGACACTTTATGAGGAAGATATCACCGTTTCAGTCTGACCGATCTGAAATTAGGGTTTCAGTTTCTGGACTACCTATTTATATTGGTGATTTTTTGATATTTTTCATTTATTCTTGTTACCCATATGTACACGGTGGATGTGGTTTCAAGTCATTTGGATTTAGCATGAATTAATTAAAAATCAAGGAAGTTAGCTTATTTTACAAGTCAATTGGGCTATGATTTTTGGCTCCTTATTTTATGCAATTATGAGTGACAAAATGTAGTTATTATTTATATATGCACGAATGTTAATTATGCAATATAATGAATAGAATGCATATGAATATTGGGGATCTGAGCTTAATTATTATCTTTAAGAGTGATGAATCTAAGATTCATCACTAACCTGCTCACTAACGCTCTTTCTCTCAATTTTCCCATGCGTGTTGAGCACTAACACTCCCCGATTCCTTCTCCAAAAGTTCAGCCCTAACCAATGACATCCTCTCCATCTCTTCAGATCCACCGATCATGCCTCGATCCACTCGTGTTTTGAATTCAAACTTCGTAAGACTCCATCCCTATTAATATACGGTTAGATGAGCTTTTCAAGGGTTTTTATTTAGATGAGTTATACACAAGTCGTTGCAACACAAAGTAGTGTCAAACAAAAAAATTATTTACTTCTCAAGCTAAATTTATTACAAAAATGTAGCAAGAGAAAATTGTTATTTAATTAACCTATATATCAATAAGATCGAACTCGGGGATGCTACAAATCCTGAGGGTTATTCTAATAACTGAAAAATCAATTAAAAGAGAGGAAAAATTCAAATGCCAACTATCTTGGTTTTTATGAGAATTTTATCTTTTTAATTTTTTTAAGATTTTTTTAATTTTTATTGGATTTTAATTTTGCAAATTTTTAATTTTTGAGAATATAATTTTCAAAGCAAATTTATACACAAAAGAAATGCAACTTTATTGATTTTTTAAATATAGTAAAAATGGTCAGAAATATCCAAAGAAATATTTTTTTATTTCAATATATATCTACTATTTTTAGTGATTTTAAGATGATTTTTCGACTTTTTAAGATTTTTAAAATGAATAAAAAATAAGGACAAAAATCAGATAGTGAAAAGATAAGATTATTTTTCAATTTAAAAATATCAAATAAAATAAAAATTATTGGATTTATTTTCCTAAAAACAATAAATTATCTACAAATAGGAAGTGAAATAGCGATTTTTGGAATATTCAACAATTTCCTATTTTTTAATAAGTTTTTTAGCATTTTACAATTTTTGTTTTGTTTTTAAAATAACTAATGTGTGAAATTTTTGTAGACAATAAATTATAAAAAAATAAAACTATTTTAATTTTTTCAAAATTTTTTGAAGTAATATTTGAATTTGTATCAATTTCTAAATTCAAACAATGAAAAATGCAATGTTTTTATTTTTGATAATACCAAATAACAATTATTACAATGGAAAGTTAATATAATGAATCGGCACACAACATGAATCTAGCTTAAATTTTGGATAAATTATTGAATACTAATAATATTTATTTCAACAATAAAAACATGCAATTTAAAGTCAGGAATACAGGGAATGAAATGTAAATTTTTATTGTTTTTGCACGAATAACAAAAAATAAAAGTAGGGAGTAATTCATATTTTACCCAAATGATGTGTGTATTTAGGTGATAGACTCCGGGGGGGTTGCGCAATTTCTCGAATATACGAGGGCTTTATTGTAATTTAACCAAATAATTTAGGCTTAAGCATGGTGCTTCATGTTCCCTTTGTTCCAAAGAAAAAGTGGGCGCTGCCCCTTTCTTCCTCCAAATCGTTGGGGCGGTTGAGGTTGGCGTTCGGCGGCTCGTGCAGGCGGAGCTTCAAGCCCCAGGCGATGAATGACAAATGGGTCTGCATCTTCAAGATGGAGGTCTGCGATGGAGATGGGGGGTGATAAATCGAAATCCGGCCTGCGGTTAATTAAAGAAATGTGTTGTTGGTGTATAAGAACGGCGAAGATCGGATTTCGATCGATCAAACAAAATTCAGATAAAATAGTAGAGAAAAAGAATGAAGGAAAAGAGTCGACTCTACTATTTTATCCTTAAACTAATTATTAACCAGGCAAGTTTCCATTGGTCGAAACTCGGGGAGGCAGAATACCTATATTGTAGCTTTCGAGAAAAAAAAGGGAATTTCATGATTTTATTTTCTTCTTGAAAATGAAACAAAACACTTAGAATGGATAAAAATTTAGAGAAATCAAGTCAAGCAAAATACAAGACAAAAATACTTGAAAAGTATCAAGAAACTTTGCTAGGGTATTTGTGTAACTACCCTAGAAAAATCATAGAAAACTATGTTCATATGAGGTCCAAAATCACCCTACGGTTCAGGGATATAAGTGCAAGAAAAAAATTATAAAATTCTGTTAAAAAAGGACCATGTTCAGGGATTGAAATGAAAGAAAAACTAATTGTTTTGCATTTAGGTCCCAGCGTGCGGATCTAAATGTAAATACTAGAAACTTATGGAGCGGAAATAAATTCTGGAACTCTTTTGCATTTAATATGCAATTTTCACACCCTGTCGCAACTACAGCTATGATTAAAAGCTCTGGTGCGATCTCAATCGTTCATGCCCGGACATGTGTAAGCAGTCTGTACGGCTGAGCACTCTTGGCTATTCTTCCCCGTTCTTGCAGATGCAGCGGTGGTGTGCTCTTCTCTGACTTCTCTTCGGTGACTCGTGGTGAGTTACGTCCTCCTGCAGGGAAAGAGGGGTAGCGCATTCACCCCTCAAGTTCGCCTGTAGGTGAGATGGCTCTAAGGTGAAGGAAGGTGGTGGCGAAACGTTGATGAAGGTGGCGGCTGGAGCTACGACGGTATGATGAGTGATGAAGTAGTTGCGTGATTCTTTTTTCGAAGAAGAAGCTCCAGATGATGAAGAAGAAGCTCTGGTTGAATGATTTTACCTGCAATATAGATTTATATGCTCGATTTCAAATGAAATCGGCCAAGAATCGTGATTAATTTGTAGATCAAATATTACGTTTCTAGGAGAAGAAGTTATAACAGTGAAAATTGAAGAGAGATAGAGAGTAGTTTAGGTGAAATCGACTGGGATTTAAAGGGAGATTTGTGTATGCGTCTAAGAAGATGGTTTAAGGTCTCTAATTACGTGATTAAGGGAACTAATTGATGCACAAATATCGAGGATTAAAAGGAGAAAGAAGGATGAAATACCTGTGGTTGCAGAGTGTATAACTCTGCTAGTTGTCACTCGACAGGGTGGTCTTCCCGAAGCTCCACGCGACGGCGGCAGCGATGCAAGGCAGTGGAGCACCTTGGAACTTCTCCTCTAGCCGACCTTTTTCCATGTGGGGCAATCCTCGGGCCCTGTCACGACCGAAGTGAGGCGGAATGAGGCTTCTAATTATGGTTGACGGCTACTGGAACTGGAAGTTCAGGAGAGTTAGTTGTTAGTGGTGGACTTTGAGGATTTTTATAGATGAATCGGAGGAGAGTTAGTTGAGGATCGATGACCGGCGTGGGTGGTGGTTGTTAAGAGGGTAATGAAGGGTTTAGATGGTGGTTTAGGAGGAAGAAGAAGCACGGGAGAAATTGTTGAAGAACAACGGTTAGAACATAACGAACATACTTCTTGTTGAAGAAGAAGTAACCAGGTTCTCACACATGTCGGCACATGGTTGGCCAGACGATAAGAATACATTAATAAATAGATAATGCAGTAAATAATGTAAATTTTAAATAAATATAAAATTAAGAAGTGTAAATAATTAATTTATCTAAATTACGGTATAATTTGGTTTTTAGAAATAGTAAATAAACTATGAAATACAGAAATTATATTAATAAATAGGTATAAGAACTACTTGATAAATAGATAATTGATTTTTAGTTTAACAAATTAATAAATAATATACCATTTTTATATTTTATTAATTATTAGTTTAATAAATAGAGTATGTATGAATTTTTGTAGATTTTATTAAATTAGTTTAAGTATATTAATAAATATGGATATAAGTTATGCAGTTTAAATTTACCTATAGATTAGGGTTTTTGATTTATTTAAAATAATAAGAAATCTCCAAAAATTAAGAAATAAATCATGATTAAAATACAAGATCAATAAAATAATTAAAAATTATAAAATCATTAACACAAAAAATAATGTGTTCTACATAAAAAATAACCCAGAAACCTAGTTATGGTTAGGTCCCCAAACCGACTTTTTGCAAACAGACTCTAATTTTAGTGAAATAAACTTTAATAATTAGAGAACATTATTTTATGAACATTAAAGATGAGTAGAGTTAAATTGGAGTTCGTATGAGAAAGTTATGATGTTTGGAAGTTGATATTTTGACAATTTTCAAATTGGATTTCTTGGCATATATTTAATATAATATATTTAACTTATTTTTATATTTTTTTATATTTTTTGAAATAATTAAAAGAAGAGTTTGATGAAAATTATGTTCATATGAATTAACTAAAAATCATTGAAGTTTTGATATTTATTGGATAAATAATGAAGAATATGTAAAGTATGAAATTAATTATTTTTATTTCTTTTCATTCCTTATCTCCCCCTACTTATTTATTTGTCGAACAATCCATACTGACTTGGTCTCAGGGATTAGGTTATAAAGATATATTTCTACTATATTTATTTTATAAGTCAAATTGTACATATATACATATCAGTAATTTGCCTTTTCTTTGTTTTCTTTTTTTGTATTCTTCTATTTATTTACATGATTTTAATGCATAAAAGTGCATTTTTATTCATGAGAATGAATTTATTAAAAGATGATATGTAAAGAATATTTACACGTATTTGTTAAGGGTTTTAAGAAAAAATGAAGAAAGAATGTTAATGAATCATGGATTCATTAACCTCCTGTACTTAAACTTTGCTAGTCTCTTAACAAACACTTATTCGAAAAATAAGGGAAAAAGAAAGAAAGTTAGAATGAATTTATTTTCTTAAACTAATTCATGAGAACAGATAGAGGACAGAGCTCGATCGGGCCTAAAACAAGCATTTTATTGTAGCCTTAACAAGGATTAGGATTTTAGTCTCAACAGTCCTCAAGTTCCATAAATCCTTATTTAGGTTCACCTCAATAGCCGGTTCAGATCCACTAATTCATATCATGAACTCTATCAACCTTTAAGTCAATATGTACTATGTGTGAACTGTTTAAGCTCTTTCCGCTTGAAAGAAGCGAAGAAACTGCCCATCCTAATAATGCACTCCCATTGGTTCCTCATCAAGCTACTCTTTCCTCGAGGAGGGGGTATTCCCTTCTAAGGTCAGGTCATGTTGTGTCCACAATCAAATATAGAGAGAAAGTAGAAGAATGAGAAAAGTACTGGAGTGCGACCGGTGTAGACGCATCTCCTTGTGTAGCCCAGCCAGTGTAGCTAAGTCTCCACTAAGATGTGCATGCTTTTTGGTGGAAGCATGGACCATTGATATCATATTTGTATTTCGTGGCTTCTTCTTTGAATTGACTTTGTAATGTCTCTTGCACTGCATCAATCTTTTTGTGCCTTGACGTATATAGCATCTTTTCATTCCGTCCATTTTTTGAGGTCTTGGAAAAATTGTGCCAGCAGATCCTTCCCTCATCCGAGCAAGTATTGCAACACCAATCTCTCCCATCATTAGATGTCAATGCCACTACACAAGGATGAAAATACACTACTAAAATGGATTTTCCTTCGCAGCCCCATGCAAGTCGAGCTAAGTACAAAGTGCATGTGTCCAAAATTGGTTCACTAATGAAGAGTTGAATGGATGACACCAAGTGTTCTACTTAGGCATGTTTAAGTTGACTTCCCGAACATGGTCGTATGGAACTCAGAGATTTAAGTCAATGAACTGAAGTCTAAACTCCAATTCCTAGCTAGGCTCCTTACAATAAAAGTTGAAGGATGTAATCAAGCTCCATCCTTTAGAGTTTTCCCAATCTTAAGTTATAAAAATAAAACTTATTCTGAAAAATGCTAATGCAAATGCATCCTTATTTTTGTGAAGTATATTGTCTTAATTTTACTCATTTTTATGGATTTTAAGGATTTTGTAATTTTTATGGATTTTAGACTTTGCTTTTTTATGGATTTTTCCAATTTTCATAGACATGTTTATGTACAAGAATTCTAAAAGATAAATAACACATATTTTATTTGGATTAAGTAACTATTGTATTTTACTAATTTTATATAAGAAGAATTGTACATGGATTAAATACATATTACACAAATTTTAATAGATAGAATTTTAAATACGTATTATACATATTTTAAATAGACCTTTTAAATTCATATTTTAATTAAGAATATTAAACAAGGATTTTAGGCATATTTTATATTTACAAGGATTTTATAAATAATAAATAAATAGATGGATTTTAAATTAACCGTCACCCACTTTTTATGGATTTTATAGATTTAGAAAATACATAAAAGTACAAGTTATGGATGCAAATATATATAAAATATATATGCACACCCTATACTTAGCTTATGTTATGTCCTCATAGCGTCAAAAGAGAAAAAGGCGGACATAACTCATGCTAAGTAAAAGTGGGTGAAAAAGAATAAGTGATGTGAAGTCAATCACCCCCCTCCATACTTACGATCTAGTCATCATAAGTATTGTGGAAGATAAAAAATGAGGTGACAGAGGAAAAGAATATACAACGAAGGAACAAAATAAAGAAGAAAAATGAAATCAAGGAAATCACTCGGTCCCCCTATACTTAGGATAAGGCATCCTAAGTATAGAAAAGAATGCGGCCAAGAGTTTGGGACCAATGATTAGAGTAAAAGAAAGTAAAACAAAAGAAATGTAAAAAGAACAAAATCAAAAGGCAAGAATCAACGGCCAATCGGTCCCCTCTATACATAGTTACTAGTATCCTAAGCATATAAGACGAACAAAAAATGAAGACAATTGTGATCTACGAAGGATATAGAGGTGGTGAACTCCAGAAAAACTGCATGGCTCACAGGACTCGGTATAGGATGAAACGAAGTGCAAGAGTAGGCATGCATCCTTTACAAAGTAGATCATCTCATCATGGGTCGTACTGAAGCATCTGTTGTGTATGTGTGTACCGGTCCCTGGCTAAACAAGTAGATCTGCCTCTGTAAATGAACTTTGTATGTGGCCTAGCTCTCTCTGCTGAAATACACGTCTATGTAGTCGGACTACAGAAGGTGTCTATATGTGTAACCATTATACCATACGACTCTCTACACTAAATAGACTGGATGATCTGTGAGATATAATCAACTAACTCTCGTGTTGGAATATGTGTACTCTCAATCTGCAGCACGAAGATGTCTATGCAACTGATTGCTCATCTGGATCTGATGTGAACTATGTATCTGTATATGAACACTCATCTGCAAAACTAGATACCATGTGATCTACCATATCCTTATGTAGGATATCGTGGGTATCAAAATAAATGCTCTCAAGATCATCAAGACAAACCTCATCCATGTAATCACAGGTGTATAAAGAACTCAAGACATCGGAACTAGCTATAGACACGACAAGCACTGGATGTTTGTGATTCTCTCGCCATTTCTATAAGTACCTTCTCACCCTTGGTGCGAAAAGATACCTTCCCTGTATTATAATCGAAGAGGGCCTCTACGTTCTCCAAGAAGGGCCTCCCAAGAATGATCATGGTAAGATGTAACTGTGTAGGGCAATCCATGTCCAGTATAGTAAAGTCCACTAGGAATTGCAAGCCCTGTACGGTCCCGATAACGTCCCTCAATATGCCCCTAGGTCTCTTTATAGATCTATCAGCAAATAGAAGGATCGAGCGAGATTTGTAAAGAGGAGCTAATTCGAGCTTGTCGAGTAAATAGGAAGGTAAGAGATTGATGGAGAAACCACTATCTAATAGAGTGCGGTCGAATATGGCATGTGAAATCTCACATCTGACATAATGTCCTCATGAATCCTTCTTCTTCTTAGGTAATTTGTTCTGAATAGCGCAGGATGTGGCCTTGGTCAAAACATGCTTTTTATGTATGTGGTTTCTTCTTCCAACGTGTGGTACATCTATTCTTCAGTTGTTGCTTGAGTGTCATGAAGTGATCCAAGGCATCATGGAGTGGAATCTTAAGAAAGATGTGATATTTAGTAACCTATCAGTCTTCGGAGTGACAACGTTATTTTGGGCTTTTTTCTTTCCTTTTCCATACAAAGCATCAGGAAAAAGAACAAACTCAGGATCAACAAAATTCTTTTTATTCAAATCGGGATAAGAATGTACATCGAGAGTTTTAGAAGTTTGTACAAAACTCTCTAGAACTAGAGAAGAAACATCTACTTCGGGAGTGTCTACATGGGCTGATGTGATATCATCGTTTGACTCGCTTGTGTCCATGTCAACTATCTCGGCATCGCCCCCCTCTCTCTGGTCACTAGGCTGCTGATCCTTATCATCATGGTATCCTCCTCAGCATGTCTTTCATGGATCAGCTCTCGCTAATCATCTTATTCTTTCTCCTCCACTTGATCAGGTGCTCGTGGTGATCGCTCATAAGACGAATGAAGTTAGATAAGAATTCTGGAAAAGAGATCGTACCTATCGTGGTGTCTACCTGATCTGAGTGCCTCCTCTTGTTATTCGAGTTCATCTGAGGCGGGGCTAGGAGAGTGGTCTTGGGTGCGATTAACTCATCTAGATGATGGTTAACCCACTCAATATCAATCTTGTATGCTATTTGGAGCATGATCAACATGTCCATGACTCTGGCTCTCTATTCTTTCCTGCCTCGGAGTGTGCTACTGCGGAGCGCATGGCTGAGGAGATCTCTGTGGAGTATACAAAGACTGTAGTTCTTGCTGGTAATGATATGGTTGTGAATGCGAAACAGGATGGTGAAAAGTATGTGGTCTCTGATAAGCATGCTGGTGAGAAGGCTGCTGCGTGTAATGTTGTTGGTGCTGGAAGTGTTGACATCCATGCTGCGGATGATTGTACTGCAGTGGTTGCTGCTAGTGTATGGTCTAAGGAGTATAATGTGATGGAAGTTAAATCAGAGCGTACCATATCTTGTTGATCTCAAGAGTGGCTTGAGAATCAACATCAACATCTCTAGGGCTGGTGATCTGGCTCGAATTAGCATTGGATGGATCCTCATGCAATCAATCTGCAGAGTCTCGATAGGCTGCATCGGCTCACTCTAAACAAAGTTAATCTGATGGTTCGTAGGAGCGGGTAAAGATCTCTTAATAGGATGAGAAGTCAAAGAAGGACGGGACTGCTGATACTGAAGTTGTATGTCTGTCACCTTCTTCGTCAGATCGCTCAACTACTGAGGAAGTGATGAGAGTTTCTTCAACTCTCGCACCGGCTGTAGATCCTGAACTTATTTCTGAATCAAATCGACCAACGGTAATTTCTCACTAATGAATCCCATGTTGATATTTAATTCAAAATCTGAAATATTCGCCACCTTTTGGTGCTCTCAGTAGTGTGGTGGTTGCGGGGCCTTCTAGAATGCCCGACTAGAGTCAACAACTCGCAAGTTCTCTGTCATCCCCTCAAAGATGGACCAGACATACTCGGTATCTCGATTCAGATAAATATCATTTTGATAAACCGAAATCCAACCCACAGTTAATTAAAGAAAAGTGTTATCGGCGTAGAAGAACAGCGGAGATCGAATTTCGATCGATCAAACAAAATTAAGATAAAATAGGGGAGATAAAAAGAATGAAGGAAAAGAGTCGGCTCTCCTATTTTATCCTTAAACTAATTATTACTAATGTAACGTTCCCTAGGTCGAACTCGAGGAGGCAGAATACCTATACTGCAGCTTTCGAAAAAAGAGAGAATTTCATGACTAATTTTCTTCTTGAATAGGAAACAAAACAGTTAGATTGGATACAAATTTAAGCAATCAAATCAAGCAAAATACATGACAAAAATCCCTGAAAAATATCAAGAAACTTCTTTAGGGTAGTTGTGTAACTACCCTAGAAAATCAAAGAAAAACGAAGTTCAAATGAGGTCCAAAATTACCCTACGTTTAGGGGTATAAGTGCAACAAAAAAATAAAATTTTGTTACAAAAAGGTCCGTGTTCAGGGACTGAAATGAAAGAAACTTAATTGTTTTGCATTTAGGTCCCTAGGCAGGGACCTGAATGCAGATACTAGACACTTCTAGAGCTGAAAGAAATTCAAGAACTCTTCTGGTTTTAATATGCAATTTTCACACCCTTCATAGCTAACAATTGGGATTAGATGCTCTGGTGCGTTCTCAACCGTCCGTGCCCGGACACATGTCAGCAGCCTGTATGCCTGGGCGTTCTTGGTTGTTCTTCCCCCTTCTTGTAAATGTCGCGGCGACATGCTCTTCTCTGACTTCACTCCATCGACTCGTGGCAAGTTACGTCCTCCTGCAGGCCCAGTGGGATGACGCCTTCACCCCTCGATCTCTCCTGCGAGTGAGTTGGCTCCAAGGTAAAGGAAGGTGGCGGTGACATGTCTATGAAGGTGGCGGCTAGAGCTGCGAAGGTCTGATGAGTGATGAAGTAGTTGCTTGAGTCTTTTTTCAAAGAAGAGGCTACAAATGAGGAAGATGAGGCTCCAGTTGAATGATTATAACAACAATGACTTATATGCTTGATTTCGAATGAAATCAGCCAAGAATCACGACCAATTTGCAAATAAAATAATACTTTTCCAGAAAAAGAAGTTATAATAGGGAAAATTGAAGAGAGATGGAGAGCAATTTAGGTGAAATCGATTTGGATTTGAAGGTAGATATTGTGTGCATGTAAGAAGATGGTATAAGGTCTCTAATTACATGATTAAGGGAACTAATTGATGAACGAATATTGAGAATTAAAAGGAGAAAGATGGATGGAATACATGTGACTGTAGAGTGTATGATTCTGCTGGTCGTCGCTAGACAGGTGATGAGCCGAAAATTCAATCCAAAATCCGAGTGAAGATAAAAACACGGGTCGTTGTGACCCGAATCTCAGAGATCGGTCAATCAAGAAAAATTAGACCACCAAAATAAATCAAAAAGTCAATGAAATCGAATAGCGGTCTCGCTATTTATTTAACCTCGTATAGCGACCAGGGTCGAACTCAAGGAGAACAGGAAGGCTCAGAGAGACTACGAAGTAGTCAGAAAAACAAATAAAATAGAAAATTGATTTTTAGTGGATTTTATGAATTTTAAATTTTTTTATGATTTTTAATTATAAGAAAAATAAGGAAAAGGGAAAAAGAGCATACTTAACAAATTATTCAACACACAAAGACAAACCAGAAAATTAAAATAAAATTATTTTTAGGTTTTATAATTTTTATGTGTTTTTGGTAATTTTCTGAGATTTTTATATTTTTTTTTGATTTTATAAAAATAGAAAAAGGCAAAACAGAGAACTAATGTGCAACCAGATTTGAAAGGTTATTCAAAAATAGATAAATACCTATGAAAATCTGGAGACAAATTTATATCAAACTAAAAATGAAAACTGAGCTACAGGATCAAAAATTACAATTTTTTGATTTTTTTAGAATTTTAATAATTTTTATAAGGTTTTAAGGTTTTTTAAATTTTTAGGGGTTTTATAAATCCAAATCAACTGAAATTTGGATTGAAGCAAGTAAACACACAAACAAACAGTACCTAATTTTTTTAGAATTTTAGATGATATTTTATATTTTTAATGGATTTTATAAACCAAACAGTAACAAAATAAGGGGTTTTTGAATTTTTAAAAATATAAAAACAACTCAAAATGTCCCAAAAAAATATGTGAAATTTTTACACAGTGGTAGGGGCCACGTATCCAAATTTCACCAATTTTGGAATTAATTTGTTATTTTATTCGACCAAAAAAAAGGGCACATCACACATGGACCAAAATGTAATTAATAAAAACCTTTCAGCCAACTACTAACATGCACAATAATTCCGAGGCCAAAGTTGCAAAAAACCCAGTCAAGCACGCGGATAACATGTGATTCACATAGAGAAGGGTATAACTATCATTCAATTTTATAAAAGTCCAAACAATAACATCTCAAAATGCTAGGATAAAACATGCAAAAGTACCATGAGTCACATGTCGATGCACGTGCTCCACATACAAAGGGACTAAATCACAAATACTAAAAATACTAGGGTCGAAAGTGCAAATTACTCAAAATAAAAACAACTACTCTAAGTATTTATAGGATTAGACTGTAAATGCGAAAAGGAGTGGGGCCTAAGTGATATTACCCCATTATAATGATCCGACGGCTGCAAGGCATCCTCTCCAGATCGAACGGTGGTGACGCATGGATGCCCCTTCACCGGTGAGCGGTGCGGATCTGATCCTCAGATAGATCGACGGTCGGGAGCCACCCTCAGATGGATGGCTACAATCTAATCTTGCGCGTGGGGGCTTGATCGACGGTGATGGAGGATTCTGGAAGAACAGCTCCCCGGTGAAGTTCGCCGGGCCAATACACGCGATCAGTAGGTCCTCGAGTGCTGCTGAGATGGGCAAATCGTCTCTCATAGCGTTTCGCAGCTAGTGGTACACTCCAATGGGACCGGGAGGACCTGGAGGGTCCCCAGCGATGACGAGCACCTGGAGCTCCTGTGCATGAATAGTCGAGCCTCCAGATGAGGCTCTTAAGGTTCGATACCTGCACAGGAAGCAAGAGGGGTCGAGGGCAAACTGCCTCGACCCATTAGCGGGTGAAGGCGGTGACCGAATGAGGCACTGCGTGGTCCTCCTGCGAGCGGCGGCGAAGGAGGACCTAAGTCTTTGTTTTGGGGCGAACCAAGATGATCAGAGGGGCATAAAAGGTGCAGAGAAGTCTCATGGGTATGATCGAATGCTCGGATGGGGAAATGGGCAGTAGGAGCAGTGTGGATTGGCCGGAATCAGCAGGTGGCGTAAAACCTAAAATCGGGAATGGAAGCTATGCTACAGGCTAAAGAGGGTACCTGACGATCGAAAGCATCTGTGGGGGAGATGCCGAGTCTCCTAGGATCCTCGCCTCAATGGAGCGACGCCTCCATAGGCTCGAGCTTGTCGATGGCAGAGCGCGGCAGCGATGACCACCGGACCTGGGGCTAGGGCGCCGCTTTCCTCGTTGCGACACCTCCTAGGGCTTGCTGTAACTCAAGGCAAGAAGGTGGAGGTTCTAGGAGTCGAAGACGGTGGCCGAAGGTGCGGAGAAATGTGGCTAGAGGTGAGGCTATATAGGAGTGTAGGTTCAGGAAGAAGGGAGTCAGGGCACGTATTACGAGGCTCGGACCCCTAGGTAGAACGTCGGGTGTGGAACTCATATGTGAGCTTGACAATCGGAGCCCGGGGTTTGGGTAAATGGGAGATGGAGCACATCGGGAAAAATAGGCAAAGTCGGGTCGACTACGTGGATCCGTGAGGGGTGTGGTCCTGTGGGGAGAGTTGACCGAGGGTCATCATCCCCCGTGGACCAATCACGAGGCGCCACCTCATAAATATTTGGATATTAAATTAAAAATAGTAAATGGCTTTATTTCGAAATATTTTCAAAATGAACATTTTTTATTAATTTTCAAAGTATTTTTTAGTTATTTTTATTTATTTTTTTGAAAAATAAATTATGTATATACATTATTATATATTATATACAAGTATAGGTACCTATGTAATTTTTTTATTTTTAATTATTTTATTTCTGTACAATTATCCCAATTTTATATTTTACTTATTTACATCATAAAATTTGGAATATAAATCAATTTTTATTTGATTTTTATTAATTATTTACAAGGGTAAAATAAATATGTCTTTTATCCTTGTATACATGGTATATATACACCGAGGAGAGAGAAATTATTTATTTTCCTTTTTATTTTAATTTTTCTTTTTTTTATTTTATTTTTATAAATATATACAAAATATGGGAAACACATACATATTTTTATTTTGGGAAAATAAAATATAAATACTAAGAGGGGGATTTTATATAATGATGAATGGCCCTATCTCTCTCTACTATTTTATTTTGCGGTCAAGCCCATGTTGAGCACTCCCTTGGGTTTAGGTCACTCAATAATTATTCTAAATATTTCCTTCTTTTCCTTTATTTCTTTATTATTTTATTTTTTCACAAAAACATGCTAATTATGGCTATTTACACAATGCATGCAATTTGATAACTTATTCTATTTAGAAACATATTCATGGTGTTTTGCAAAGATTTTTGGCTAAAATAAAAGAATAAAGAGTGATGAATGAGTATTCAACACCCCCTATACTTTACTTTTGCTAGTCCCTTAGCAAACACTTATTTGAAAAAGAAGTGGAAAAGAAAAGAAAATAAAAAAGAGGAGAAAAAGAATGAATCAATGTTGATTATTAAACTTGCCTTCATTAAATTGAAGTATGGAGCTCGGTCAGATCTTTGGATTATTAATGTGTCAGAACCTTATTTGGACTTAGGTTTAAAACTTAACAGCCTCTAAGTTCCACTAATCTATAGTCAAGACTCCTCAATAATCCAGATCAGAACAAGTCTACAGACGCAAACCCTGAAGACCATGAATCTTTTCTTGTATTGTGTAAGTGAGGTATAGCTCTCCACCTCATAAGTAGCAAAATGAAAATCGTCCCGAACAAGGTAACTATAGTACCCTTGTTTGGCAACTCTTTCCTCGAGGAGCGGGGTATTCCCTTCTAAGTTCAAGTACAACCAGCTCAAGAAGAGGGGGAAGCAGAGAATGGACCATGGCCAGTGTAGCCACGTATCCTTAGGAGCTCAACCCGTGTAGCTAAGTCTCCCTACTGCAAGCTTCATAAGATGGAACATGGATACCAAGCTTTGCTTATTGTACTGTATACACTACGGTGGGATTATCATTTTCTCTCAGACCCACCACTTTTTTGTAGTTCTTTTCTTTTTGCATTTTTTTGATGTGCATATCTACAACATATCTACAAAGTGCAACATATATACATAAGGAGTTTTTCCACTTGAGCCAATAGACTATCCCTCTTTTGAAGCATTATTGCAACCCACAACTCCTGTTGTTAGATCTCACGGCGACCAGACCAAGTTGAGACACACTTCCTTCACTATAAGAAGAAGAGAGGTTCCGCCCAGAAGTACTACCCTCATATGCTACCCCAAGTCAAAGAAGACTACCTCCTCACCACCTCATCCGTAGAGAGCTCGGTGTACAGTGTTGGTCCAAGTAAAGCCATTGTCTGTAAGAGTCATGCGTGTGTTGTTAAGTGATCTACTTAGGCTCATCGAGATGACATATGATCATAGCCTAGTGGACTCAAAGATTTAAGTCACCATGGACCTGAAAAGTCTCAACCCTAAGCCCTATAAGGTTCCTCATAGAATTAGGTGGATTAAGATCTTAACCAAGCTCCATTTTCTAATTTAATTACATGCTAGTTTAAATGTCAACTATGATTCAAGAAAAATTGTACAATATTTACAAAGACGCAATTTACATCCTTTTTACAAATGTGCAAAATTTTTGCAAATGTTTTGAAAACATGGATGTATGCACGAATGCAAGTTTTGCAACATATTTACATAAATTTACACAAGATTTTTGCAAACTTTTGTTTTTCAAATCATTTTACAAAAATTTTGTACTATATACATAATTTTGATATCAAAATATTTACAAACTATTTACACAAAAGATTTTTACAAAAATAATTTGTACAAATTGCTATGTATGTGCAATAAAGAATTTTATTTATAAGGAATTTTTTAAAATTTTTATGGATTTTAAGGTTTTTAGCCATTTTTTATTTATTAACACACTCACACAAAGTACGAGTTATGGCTAAAGTATATATGAAATATATATGACGCCCCCCTATACTTAGCTCGAATGATGTCCTCAGAGTCAAGAGCGATGAAGAAGACATAACTCGTGCTTAGTATAGGGAAGTGAAAAGAAAGGCTATATACAAAGATGCTTGAAAGAATAGAAATGCAAGAGGATCTTGGGGTTTCCCCCTATACTTAGGATCAAGTAATCCTAAGTATAGCAGGCTGTGAACTAAGGGAAATCCGAGTGAGAATGTACAGGGTCTACCTCCCCTATACTTAGGGTAAAATACCCCTAAGTATAGGCAACAAAACAGAGGTAGAAATGAATCAAAAGTCTCACACCCCCTATACTTAGGGTAAAGTGCACCCGAAGTATAGCAACTTCGAAGATGCAAATGGGGTGTTAGACTGAAGAATAGTGTTATATGGACAACTGGATCTATACAAGTCGAAAGAACAGTGATAATTAGGAGTGAGATGCAATAGATGCGCGTCAGGAGACCACATCTCACGCAAAATGAATCAGGGCAATGTCAACGACCTGCGGCTCAAGATCTAGATATGGCTTGAGCCGCTGCCTGTTAACACGAAAGGTAATCTCAGAAGACAACTCAGATATATCAATACTCCCATTGTCGTGTACCTTTCGGACCAGATAGGGTCCCTTCCATTTTCTCTATTGCTTCCCTGGAAATAATCTCAACCTAGCATCGAACAACCATACTCGCTATCATGGCTCAAACTGCTTGTGGATGATATGAGAATCATGCCACTCCTTGACTCGCTCCTTATACTGTAGGCTGCTCGAAAAGGCTACATCACGTAACTCCTCCAGGGCTGCTAACTTTGCCCTCCTCTGATCTCCTACATTCACCGGATCCATAATAATATATGTGACTGCCCAAAGTGACCAATGTCTTAGCTCAACAGGTAAATGGCAGGGCTCGCCATAAATCAGGCGAAAGGGAGATGTACCCAAAGGCGTCTTGAAGGACGTCCGATATGCCCACAAGATCGAGTCCAAAAGCTGTGACCAATCCTTTTGGTCAGGGCAGACGACCTTCTGCAATATAGTATTGATCTCCTTGTTCGACACTTCAGCACGACTATTGGTCTGAGGGTGATACGGTGTAGCTACTTGATGGTCTATGCTGAACTCGCTAGCAAGGGCCTTTACCTTATCGTTGACGAAATGAGTCCCCCTGTCAGATATCAAAACTCTAGGCATTCCGAACCGTGAAATGACATTCTTCCTCAAAAATCCGCAAACAGTCCTAGCATCTGCGGTTCGAGCGGGGATGGCCTCAACCCAATGACTAACATAATCCACATCCAACAGAATGTACTCGTATGCCTGACTCTTAGGGAATGGACCCATGAAATCAATGCCCCATGCCCCATGCGTCAAAAACCTCACAGAAATGAATGGGCTGCATCGGCATCATATCACACTGTCCACAAGTGCCCATCCTCTAACAATCAGCACACCTCTGCACAAACTCATCAGAGTCCTTGAAGAGAGTAGGCCACCATAGGCCGGATTGGAGCACTTTCTATGTCGTTCTCCTCTCAGAGTGATGTCCTCCTACCTCAAGCTTGTGGCAGTAAGTGAGGGCGCCGTGGTGCTCCTCCTGAGGAATGCACCTACGCGAGACGCTATCCCCTCCTTCATGATAAAGGATGGGATCCTCCCAATGATAGAACTTGGCCTTCGCAAGGAAGCTCTCAAGTCGTTGCATGGGCCAATCTTGTGGAACATTCTTGGCAACAAGAAAGTTCACAATATCGGTGTACCATGGGAGAGAGACAATAGCAAGGATCACGTCATCTGGGAAGGTCTCACAAATAGGCTTGATCTGCTCAGAATCCTCAAGATACTCCATGCGGGAGAGATGATCCACCACCACATTCTTGACTCCAGGCTTGTCCTTAATCTCTATATCAAACTCCTAGAGTAGAAGGATCCATCTAGTCAATCTGGCTTTGGCATCCTTCTTTTCCATGAGGTTCCTGATGGTGGTATGATCAATGAAGATGGTACTATATATCCAATGATGTAAGATCTGAACTTAGCTAGGGCGAAACCTACAGCTAGCATCTCCTTCTCATGACAGTGTAGTTCTGCTGAGCGGCATCCAAAGTCCGGCTAGCAGAGTGAATAGCAAAGGGGACTCCATCCCTCCTCTGTCCCAGCATAGCCCCGGCAAAATTAGAGGCATCCTTCACGATCTCGAATGGGAGAGACCAATCAGGCGGTTGGAGGACAGGAGCCTCGATCGCCGTCGATCGAGCCCCCTCGCGCTAGATTAGATCATAGCCATCCATCTGAGGGAGGCTCCCGACCGTCGATCCATCTATGGATTAGATCCACGCCGCTCATCGTTGAAGGGGCGTCCACGTGTCACCACCGTTCGATCTGGAGAGGATGCCTTACAGCCGTCGGATCATAATAATGGGGTAATATCACTTCAACCCCTCTTCTTTTTGCATTTACAGTCTAGTCCTGTAAATACTTAGAGTAGTTGTTTTTATTTTGGGTAATTTGCACTTTGGACCCTGGTATTTTTCGTATTTGCGATTTAGTCCCTATGTATGTAGAGCATGTGCATCGACACGTGACTCATGGATATTTTGCATGTTTTATCCTATCATTTTGAGTTGTTATTGTTTGCACTTTTATAAATTGGAATGACAGTTATACCCTTTTGTATGTGAATCACATGTTATCCGCGTGCTTGACTGGACTTTTTGCTACTTTGGCCTCGGATTTATTATGCATGTTAGTATTTGGCTGAAAGGTTTTTATTAATTACATTTTGGTCCTTATGTGTTGTGCCCTTTCTATTGGTCGAATAAAATAGCAAATTAATTCCAAATTTGGTGAAATTTGGACAAGTGGCCCCTGCCACTATTTAAAAATTTCACTAATTTTTTGGGACATTTTTAAGTTGTATTTATATTTTCAAAAGTTCAAAAACCCCTATTTTTGTTACTGTTTGGTTTAGAAAATAAATTAAAAATATAAAAAATCATCTAAAAATTCTAAAAAAAGTCCTTACTATTTGTTTGTGTGTTTATTGGCTTCATACCAAATTTCACTTGATTTGGATTTATAAATCCCCTAAAAACTATAAAACCCTAAAAACATTATAAAAATTATTAAAAATTCTAAAAATTCAAAAAAAAACTGCAATTTCTTTTTCTGTAGCTTAGATTTTATTTCTAGTTTGATATAAAATTGTCTCATGATTTTTATAGTTATTTATCTATTTTTAAATAACCTTTCAAATCTAGATGCACATTAGCTTCTTGTTTTTGTATTTTTCTATTTTTATAAAATCAGTAAAAATATAAAAATCTCAAAAAATTACCAAAAACACTTAAAAATTCACAAAACTCAAAAATATTTTTATTGCAATTTTGGAATTGTTTTGTGGTGTCTAATAATTCATTGGTTGTGCTCTTTTTACCTTTTTCCTTATTTTTCTTATAACTAAAAATCATAAAAAAATTGGAAATTCATAAAATCCACCAAAAATCATTTTCTTTTTTTATTTGTTTTTATGACTACTCCGTAGGCTCTCTGAGCCAACCCATGCTCCGTGAGTTTGACCCTGGTCGCTATACCAGGTTAAATAAATAGCAAGACTGCTATTCAATTTCATTGAATTTTCTATTTATTTTGGTGGTCTAATTTTTCTTGTTGAGTTAGATTCGAGGGATTGTGGCCGCAACGACCCGTGATATTTATCTCCCTTAGTCTCTCTCGATTTTTCTAGCGCGATCTAATCTGGTGCGATCTAATATGGATGGCTACGATCTAATCTGGCACGAGGGGGCTCGATCGACGACGACGGAGGCTCCTAGAAGAACAGCTCCCCGGTGAGGTTCGTCAGGCCAATACGCATGATAAGGAGGTCCTCCAGTGCTGCTGAGATGGGCAAATCTTCTCTCGCGGGGTTCCGTAGCTAGTGGTACACTCCAATGGGATCGGGAGGACCCAAGTCCTAGTTCCGAGGCGAACGAGAATGATCGGAGGGGCGTAGAACATGAGGAGGAGTATAATGGAGGTGATACGATGGTCAGATGGGAGAATGGATGGTTAGATGATCGGGAATCGGCCGACGACGACCAGCGGCGCAAAACTTAAGATCTTGAATTAAACCGAAGCTAAAGGCTAACAGGGTTACCTAGTGGCTGGGAGCGTCTGTGGGGGAGATGCTGAGTCTCTTGGGATCCTTGCCTCAATAGAGCGACACCTCCAGAGGCTCGAGCTCGCCAATGGAGAAGCACGGTGGCGATGACCACTAGACTAGGGGCTAGAGTGCCTCTTTCCTCGCTGCAACACCTCTTAGTGCTTGTTGTCACTCAAGGCAAGAAGGTGGAGGTCCTGGGAGTCGAAGGTGGCCGAAGGTGCAGAGAAATGCAGCTGGAGGCGAGGCTTTATTGGAGTGTAGGTCCGAGAATATGGGAGTCGGGGTACACGTCATTAGGCTCAGATCCCTAGGAAGAAGGTCGGGCGTGGATCTCAGATGTGAGCTTGACACTCAGAGCCTGGGGTTTGGGTAAATGCGAGGCGGAGGATGTCGGGAAAAATAGGTAAAATCAGGTCGGCGACGTGGATCCACGAGGGGTGTGGTCCTGGGGGAGAGCTGACTGGGGGTCAACATCCCCCGTGGACCAATTAGAAGGCACCACCTCATAAATATTTGGAAATTAAATTAAAAATAGTAAATGGATTTATTTCAAAATATTTTCAAAATGAAAAATGTTTATTTATTTCCAAAGTATTTTTAGTGATTTTTATTTATTTTTTGAAAAATAAATTATGTATATACATTATATTATATTATATACATGTATAGGTACCTATGTATTTTTTTATTTTTATTTTTAGTTATTTTATTTATGTATAGTTATCCCATGTTTATATTTTATTTATTTACATCATAAAATTTGGAATATAAAATATTTTTTATTTTATTTTTATAATCTATTTACAAGGGTAAAATAAATATGTCTTTTATTCTTATATACATGGTATATATACACTGATGAGAGAGAAATTATTTATTTTTGTTTTTATTTTATTTTTTTTGTTTTTATTTTTTTTTTGTTTTTATTTTTTTATAAATATATACAAAATATGGGAAACACATATATATATATTTATTTTAGGAAATTAAAATATATACACTAAGAGGGGGAATTTATATAATGATGAATGGCCCTATCTCTCTCTACTTATTTTATTTTGCGGTTAGGCCCATGTTGAGCCCTCCCTTGAGTTAGGTCACTCAATATTTATTCTAAGTATTTCCCTCTTTTAATTTATTTCTTTATTCTTTTGTTTTTGCACAAAAACATGCTAATTATGGCTATTTACATAATGCATGCAATTTGATAACTTATTCTATTTACAAACATATACATGGTGTTTAGCAAAGATTTTTAGCTAAAATAACAGAATAAAGAGTGTTGAATGATGATTCATCAACGGGGCGGTCTTCCCGGAGCTCCACGCGGCATCGGCGGCGATGCAAGGCAGTAGAGCGCCTTGGAACTTCTCCTCTGGTCGACCTTCTTCCATGTGGGGTGGTCCCCAGGCCCTATCACAGTCGTAGTGAGGCGGAGAGAGGCTTGGAAGTGGGGTTGACGGCTACTTGAACTGGAGGTTCAAGAAAATTAGTTGTTAATGGTGGACTTTGAGGATTTTTATAAATGAATCGGAGGAGAGTTAGTTAAGGATCGATGGCCGGTGTGGATGGTGGTTGTTAGGAGAGGGTAATGAAGGGTTTATATAGGGTTTAGGAGGAATAAGGAGCGCATGAGAAATTTTTGAAGAACAACGGTTAGAAAAGAATGAACAAACTTCTTGTTGAAGAAGAAGGCCCCAAGTGTTGAGATGTGTCAGCACCTAGTTGGTCAGATGATAAGAATACAATAATAAATAAATAATAAATAGTAAATAATAGAATTTTGAATATGTGTAAAAATAAAAAGTGTAAACAACTAATTCATCTAAATTATGCTATAATTCGTTTTTAAAAATAATAAAAATAAATTATGAAATATAAATATTACATTAATAAACATGTATAAATACTACATGATAAATAGATAATTTATTTCTAATTTAATAATTTAATAAATAATACACCATTTTTATATTTTATTAATTATTAGAATAATAAATAGAGTACGTACGAATTTTTGTATATTTTAAAAAAATAATTTCAATATATTAGTAAATATGGATATAAGTTATGTTTCTTATAAATTAGGGTATTTGATTTATTTAAAATAATAAATAATCTCAAAAAATTATGAAATAAATCAAGGATAAAATACAAGATCAAGAAAATAATTAAAAATTATAAAATCATTAAAACAATAAATAATATGTTCGAAAAAAATAAATAGCCAAGAAACCCAGTTATGGTTAGGTCCCAAAATTGACTTTTTGCAAATGGACTCTGATTTTATTGAAATCACATTCATTAATAAGAGAATATTATTTTTATGAACTTTAAAGGTGAGTAGAGTGAAATTGGAGTTCGTATGAGAAAGATATGATGCTTGGAAGTTGAGATTTTGATAATTTTCAAGTTCGATTTCTTTGCATATAGACAATGTAATATTTTTAACTTATATTTATATTTTTGCATATATTTTTAGAAATAATTTGGACAAAGTTTGGTGAAAAATTTATTCATACGAATTAATTAAAAATCATTGAAGTTTTGATATTTATTGGATAAATAATGAAGAGTTTGTAAAGTGTGAAATTATTTATTTTTATTTGTTTTCTTTCCTTATCTCTCCCTACTTATTTATTTGTTGACCAATCCATGCGGACTTGGTCTCGTGGATTAGGTTGTAAATATATCTATCAGCTGTATTTATTTTATAAGTCACATTGTACATATATACATATCTACAATTTGTCTTTTCTTTGTTTTCTTTTTTTATTCTTTTATTTATTTATATGATTTAATCCATAAAAGTGCATTTTTATTCATGAGGATGATTTTGTTAAAAAATGAGAATTATTGAATATTTACATGTACTTGTTAATGGTTAAGACAAAATGCAAAAAGAATGTTAATGAATCATGGATTCACCAGGGGGCGGGTGTGATGTTCCTCCAAGCAAAGGGGGGTCGATTGGTAGACGTCGATGTCGAGACAACAATCGCAAAGCTGCAGGCGGAATCGACGGTAATGGATATTCAGATCGGCGATGGCGGTTAGCGGGAGTGCTGCATCGAGTGGTCGATGGTACGTGCGAGCTCGACGACAGGTGGCTGGCGATGGAGCTTTGCGCTCCCAATGTTCGTCATGCACAAGATGGCGGAGGGCAAACAAACTCCAGGGGAGACATAGCTTCCTTAGACGGTGGAGGGGGCAATGGCTTGGGGCGACACATGCTCCTGATGATCGACGGTCAAGGGCTTCTTTACATGGGTGAACATGTGGAGGGGTGGATCTGGCGGTGGCTCCTTCGCGTGATGATGGAAGTTGATGGGTGGTGCTATGCTTCAGGCGGAAGACGTACCGACGATCAATGAAGATGGGTGGCGGCTCGGGGAGTGCCGCCACACCTAATGCAGAGATTTTTTTGTATTTTTTTTGAAAAACAACAGCTACAATCATTTTTTGTATTTTTTTTTGAAATTCATGCATTACAATAAAATCAAAATAAATGACTCGAGCACGATGGCTCGGTCCAAAAAAATTCGAACATGGAGATGGCCAAACCTGTGAGATAGATAAGAAACGGTGGGAATTTGAAGGTGGGCGTGATAATCGAAAATTAGGGGTGGATCGAATCATGATGATTGATTAGGAATAAGAAGCTAAGATCTAAAATTAAAAATTAACAATTAAATAAAATAGAAAATTAAATCTAAAATTATCTAGACGAATGAAAAAAAATAAAGTCGATCTCATCGAGGAGTGGTTGAATGTCTGATGGCCTCGACGAGGGCCGACTCGCTATCACCGGACGGCTCGGAGGCTAGGCCCCTTTCTACCACAAGTTTATTCTTGGAGAATAGGCTCCTCTCCCAAAGGATTGATCAAGTTGGAAAGTGGTAGGAGGAGCCAAATAAATAGAAAAAACTTTGATTTAAAAAATGAACTAATGGAGAGGAGAAAGGAAAGATGTTAATGGTTAAACTACATTAATAAATAAAATAATTTTTGAAATCATATAAATTAAAATAATTATAAATACCAATAACTTAATGAGCCACCTTAATGGTGGGTCAATTAAGAAATTGATTAAATTATATACATATGCTATATTATTTACATACTTAAATAAAAAATAAGTATTTTCGCCATTTTTTAAATTTGAATAATAAATTTTAGTTGTTTAATTATTTTGTGGTAGTCATTTAAAGAAATTAATTATATACATATAATATATACATATGGTACATTATATGCATAGGTAAACAAAGAAATTATATTATTTTATGTTTAATAAATTTTTTATTTTTATTTTTATTTTAAATAAATATTAAAAAATTATATACAATTATTTACAAATACATTATGTATAAAAATAAATTTGGATAAATATATACAAAAAATAAATGATAAAATTGCAAAAACCACACCAGAAAACTAACTTTCAAACCGTAACTCCAAAAATATTAAACACTGCCATTTTAAAAATATTTAGTTTAGAATATGATGGAAGTGAGTTTGATTAAATTCAAGTTCATATGTAGTCGGAGTTGGTCTTTCAATTATCGCTTTACACTTTTTCGGAATGTGGTTATTTTTATTATGTACTTGATTTTATTTTGAAATTATTTTTAATATTTAGAAAATATTTTTATTTACAACTTCCATTTAGAATATTATTTAATTTGAGGTCAATTTATGGATAAATGAAATAGTGTAAGATTTATACAAATATACACAAAACAAATTCAAAATAAAGAATGAAAAGTATTTACAGATATATTTTTTTGGATTTTCTTATTAAAGACCCTATCTCTCCCTACTTTATTCCTGGTCGATCTGGTCATGTTTTGACTTTCTCTCGGTGTTCGAGTCAGCCTAAATCTCTTACATATATACAGTCTTTTATTTTCTTTATTTTTCCTCTATTTCTATCTTTATTTATTTTAGGTTAAAATAGTAATAAATGTACAATATTTACACATAGACGGAGGTTAGTAAGAATATGTATCTAGTAATATATACATGTATTTTATTAGGAATTTTAAGCTAAAATAAATATATAAAGATGATGAAATGCAAATTCATCATATACTCCATTCTAACCCCATCGCATTATGATCTGATTTTAGCCCTTGATTCCCCGAGATGGAGTGACAGAGACAGGACTCCGATGATAGAGGAGAGAACCTCTGATCTGGAGCATGAATTGGGAGCTCAAGTTGTAATCCATCCACTCATCGAACCTTCACCGACGTAGATTTGCCTCTCTGCCATCAGCAATAGATCGAGGCGAATCATCTCCATTCCTTTCACCTTAGGTTGCCGTAGGTTTAATCCATTTAGATTTTAGCATTTAGTTTTTCTTTTAATCCTTCATTCAGTCACATTAGAGTTTCCATCATATCCCTTCACTCTACAAGATCAGAGGTATTCTGACCATCTTCAACCTAATACGATCATAACTTCACCTTCGCACAACCCTTCTTCACATTCCTCTATATCTGATCCCCCTCAGATCATCACATATCTGATGTCCGCTCCATCTCAGATCACCTTCGTTGTAGTCTTCATCCCCCCACCATTTTATATTTTTTCTATATTAATAATCTCACCGAAGCATTGTTTCATAGCGTAGATTGCATTATAGTTATTCGGAGTGCACCTGGGAGCGATGGAAGTGATTTTGAGGTCCACCTGGAGATGTGCATCTTCCGATCTCTGTCTCATGTTCTATCAATATTGACCGTTGTCGATCCATCAAGACGAAAACAAAGCACCACAGGAAGCTGAAGGATCACTCCAAAGCTAATTCGAGCAAGAAACGACTGAGATCTTCACAATCGAATCTCGCTGGAGGATACCTTCATCCAAGTTCTTCCAAGAGGCGGTTGCATCATCCGACAAAAACTCCATCTCCAGATTGGATCGTCACCGTCTAAACCACCCCCCTAATAGTTGTCATGGTATCTTACTTCCAGATCGAATCAGAGCCGTTCACTCCCACGACAACATCGGTCGTTCGATCAAAGCCTTCATGAAGATCAGTCGTCCACTCCACCATGTAGATTAATGGTTACATTTGTTCCTGTACCCCTACCTTTACTTTTTTTGCAAATAAGTCCCCTGAGGGACACATGTCTACTTATTATTATGTTAAAATTTGCACTATTTTTGCTAGTATAAATTTTATTTGCTTGTTGGTCCTACTTGAACTACAAAGCCTGCCTTACACGTGATATGTGGAGAAAATTTCAATAAAGCAAATGCATTTTAGTTGTTATTATATGGCCCCAAGCATAAAAATAACTGCACTTATATCCAATCTAGTGTGACTCACATGCCTGAGCATGCTTTCTTCTAGACATTTTACATCTTTGGCCTGAACATTGTCATTGTGTTATGCATTCATACCATAAACTATAAATAATTATATTCATACACATGTCAGTCTGCACATTACCTTGCATGTTGAAGTCAATTAAAAAAGCAAAATCTCTTTAAAAGATCCCTAATGGGAGCTCAGACCGATTGCGGTTAATTGATTGCGTTGTCGGTGTAGAAAACCACAAAGAAACCCGAGTTTACATCAAACGAAAATTCAGTTTTATAATAGGAGAGAGAGAGAGAGAGAAAAGATGAATGAATAGACTTCTCTCCTATTTTAAATCTTACACTATTTATTTAGCCAGGTAAGTGTGTCTGGGTCGAACATAAGGAGGCAGAATAGGGTTATCTTATTTTTTCAACAAAAAGGATTTTTTGTGATTTTTTTAACTCTTCTCGAGTTGATTTTCAAGTTTTTATTCGATTTTATTTTTCTCAATTTTTATTTAATTTTTCAAAGTGATATTTTTCACAAACAATTTACCTACAATATAATATGTGAAGAATACGTAAAATATATTTGATATTATATAATAGGTAAAGCAGACGAGCAACGAGCTCGAAGAACACTAAAAAAAAGCAAAATTAAGGCGATATTCAACAAATCAAAAACACGATTAAAAAGCGACAAAAACACACAATATTGCTAAAAAACCTCGCTGGAGTAGATGTGTAACTACCCTAAAAAAACTACGAAAAATAGTGTCAAAAATATGTCCAAAGTTACCCTACAATACATGGGTAGAAATGCAAGAAATAAAAAGAAAAGTCATGCAATTAGGTCCTCTATCAGGGACTAAATTGTAACGAAAATATGAAATATTACATTTAGTTCCCCATGCACGGACCTAAACGTAATTTTTGGAAAACTCTAGAGGCGGTAGACCAGTTCAGTGTGAATGGATGAGATTAGAATGTCGGTTACGATCTAGGCCATCCAAGCTTGTCACGTGTCAACAACCTGTAGACCGGGCAATTCTTGGATGTTTTTCAGGCATTTGACGCAAGTAGCAAAGGTACCTCCTCTGAATTCTTGCCATCGAACGAAGTGTAAGTTGGGCCTCCGGTGGTGCCAAAGGGGTATCTCCTATACCCCTCGAGCTCGCCCGCGGTAGATAACGGTCAGAGATGGCTGAGAGCGTCAACAAAAGGTGGAAGAAGATGACAGTCCACTGCTCCGATCATGGAGTTAAGTTTGTTGATCCTTCTTTGCTAACGATTTACGTGAAGATTAAAGACTCCATTTGATGTGAAATTGCTCCCGAGGATAACTGGATCTGCAAAGATGAACGCTACATACTCGATTTGTGAAGAAATCGGCCAACAAATTATTAATAGCAAGATCAAAATGTGTTTCCAGACTTGTTGAAAATAGGCGTAAAAAATAATGAAAAATGGATCTCAATTCGATTTGTATATGAAACAATTTGGATGTTGAGTTTGAATGAGCGTTTAAGATGAAGGATTAAGTTTCCTAATGACGTGCTTAACCACACTAAGGGAGGCACGAGAATCGAGAAATAAAATTGCAAAGATGGACGAATTACCTGTGAACTGCAGAATGTAGAACCTTTGCTGTCCTCGCTCGACAGGTCGGCTTCCACGCGCGCACGGCGGAAATACAAGGCGGAGTTGACGCCTTGGAACTCCTCCCCAATGATCCTTCTTCCACGCGGTCCTCCTTGGCCGGAGCTGTCACCTCCAGAGCGGGCAGAGCATGGCTAGGAAGAGAGGTGAACGACCACTGAATCTGGTAGCTCAATTTGTTCTGGAAAAGTTGTTATAATCCGCCAAGTTTAGGGGTATTTATAGGGAATCTTACTTGGGCTTCAAGGTTAATCCAAGGGTGGCGTGTAATAAGGTTGTTAGGAGATTAGATTCAAGGGGTTGGATCGACTGAAGTGCATCTAGTGTGCACGGGAAAATTGGTTGAAGATGGCCAGTTAAAGCAGAAGCTGTACTAGCTTCTTGAAGAAGATGCACCAGGTGCTGACATGTGTTAGCACCTGGGTGGCTAGATGCATAAATACATTATATATTTCATAATAAATAGTAAATAGCATTATTTTAAATAGGTATAAAACAAGAAATGTAAATAATTAAATTATATATTATAGAATAATTACTTTTTATTAATAATTTATATTATTAGAAATATAAATATTATATTAATAATTAGGTATAGATAAATAAGTTTTGGATTTTTAATTTAATAAATAAGTATTAATTTTGCATTTTCTTAATTATTAGAATAATAAACAAAGGTTGTGTGAATTTTTATGGATTTTAATAAATTAGTTTACATATATTAATAAATACATATATAATTTATCCAGTTCATTTTTATCTATAATTAGTGTTTTGGATTTTATTGAAATAATAAATAAGATCCAAAAAATTTGAAATGAATTATGGTGAAAATACAAATCATGAAAATAATTAAAAATCATAAAATTATTTAAATTATAAATAGTGTGTTCTACATAGTGTAAATAGCTTAGAAACCCCGTTGTCATTAGGTCCCAAAACTGACTTTTTACAAACGGACTCCGAATTCAATGAAACCACCTCTATTAATTAGAGAATATTATTTTATGAACTTTAAAGGTGAGTAGAGTGAAATTGGAGTTCGTATGAAGAAGTTATGATGTTTGGAAGTTGAGAATTTGACAATTTACAAGTATGATTTTTTAGTATATGAATAAGAGAATATTTTTAACTTATTTTTATATTTTTATACATATTTTTAGAAATAATTAGGAAAAGAGTTTGGTGAAAAATATATATATGAATTAATTAAAAATCAATTAAGTTTTGTATTTATTTGAGAAATGTGTGAAATGTGTCTTATTTTATTTTTATGGTTTTCTTTCCTTATCTCCCCCTACTTATTGATTTTGTCGACCAATCCATGCTGACTTGGTCTTGGAGTTAGGTTATAAATATACCTTGCAGTTATATTTATATTTATAAGTCATATTGTACATATATACATATTTCCAATTTGCCTTATTTTTTTCTTTGTTCTTTATTTATTTACATGTTATTGATGCTTAAAAGTGGATATTTGTTCATGAATGGAGTTTTTATAAAAGATGGGAATTAATGTATATTTACATGTATTTGTTAACAATTTTAAGACAAAATGCGACAGAATAGATAGTGAATCATAAATTCATCAACCCCCATAGTTAAACTTTGCTAGCCCCTTAGCAAACACTTATTTGAAAAGTAAGTGAAAAAGAACGAAAGTTAGAATGAATTTGTTTTCCTAAACCAATTCATGAGAATAGACAAAGGACAGAGCTCGATCGGGCTGGAAACGAGCATTTTGTAGGATCCTTAACTAGGATTAGGATTTTATCCTCAACTGTCCTCAAGTTCCACAAATCCTTATTCAAGATCACTTCATCAGCTAGTTCAGACTCACTTATTCATATCGAAAATTCTATCATCCTTGAAGTCAATTTATACAGTGTGTGAATTGATTTAGCACTCCCTGGTTAAAGAAATGAAGAAACCTTCCATCCCGGCTATACACTTCTATTACTTCCTCATCCAGCTACTCCTTTCCTCGGGGAGGGAGGTATTCCCTTCTGAGGTCAGTTCGTGCTATGTCTACAATCGAGTATATGGAGAAAGTAGAAGAATGAGAAAAGAAGTGGAGTGCGACCAATGTAGACACATCTCCTTGTGATGCTCAACCGGTGTAGCTAAGTCTACACTAAGATGTGCATGCATTTTTGGTGAAAGCTTGGACCATTGTGGTCGTATTTGTATTTGGAGGCTTCTTCTTTGATTTGGCTTTGTAATTTGCTTGCACTGCATTCATCTCTTTGTGCCTCGACGGATATAACATCTTTTGTTCCGTCCCTTTTTTGAGGTCTTAGAAAAATTGAGTCAGCATATCCTTCCCTCACCCGAAGCGACTATCACAACCGCAATCTCTCCCGTCTTTAGACGTCAATGCTGAAAAGACAAGGATAGAAAAGCATTACCATGATGTACTTCCCTTCACTACTCCATGCAAGTCGAGCTAAGTGCAGAGTGCATGTGTTCAAGATTGGTTTACTGGTGTAGAGTTGTACGAATGACACCAAATGGTCTACTTAAGCACATATGACTTGATTTCCCGAATATGGTCTTATGGAACCCAACGATTTTAAGTCTAAAAGACCTGAAGAGTCTAGATTCCAGATCCTTACTAGGCTCCTTACAATGAAAGTTAAAGACCATGATCATGCTCCATCCTTTAGACTAAACTCAGTCCTTAGTTTCAGAAATCAAACTTATTCTGAAAAATGCGAATGCAAATGCAACCATGTTTTTGTGAAGTATATTTTCTGAATTTTATTCATTTTTATGGATTTTAAGGCTTTTGTAATTTTTATGACTTTTAGGACTTTGTAATTTTTTTATGGATTTTCTGATTTTTATAAACAAGTTTTTGTAGATGAATTTTACAAGATATATTTTATCCGAGTTAAATATCTATTGTATTCTACATATTTTATTTATAAAGAATTTTAATAGGATTAAATGATTTTTACATGTTTTAATAAATAGAATATTAAATAAGCATTATACCTATTTAAAATACATATCTTAATTACATATTTTAAATACATATTTTAGTCATATTTTACTTATTTACAAGGATTTTATAAATAATAAATAAATGTATAAATGTATTTTAAATTAACCCTCACCCACTTTTTAAGGATTTTATAGATATAGAAAATACAAAAAAGTACGAGTTGTGGACAAAAGTATATATACAATATATATGCACCCCCTATACTTAGCTTGTGCTATGTCCTCATAGCGTCAAAAGAGAAAAAGGAGGACATAACTCATGCTAAGTAAAAGTGGGTGAAAAAGAATAGAGAGTACAAGTCAGTCAACCCCCGCTATACTTACGATCATGTCATTGTATGTATAACGGAAGAGCAAAAACAAGGTGACTGAGTAAAAAGAATATACAACGAAGGAACAAAAGAAATAAAGAAAATGAAATCATCGAAATCACTCGGTCCCCCCTATACTTAGGATAACGCATCCTAAGTATAGCAAAGAGTGTAGCCAAAAATCAGAGACCAGTGATTTGTGAAAAAGAAAGGATATACAAAAGTATCAGAACAAAATATAAAATGCTAATCAAAGAGCAATCGGTCCCCCCTATACTTAGGATCTTGTATCCTAAGCATAGAAGACGAGCATAAATGGGGACGATTGTGGTCTACAAAGAATATACAAGTGTTGCGGATCTCCAGAAAACGAATGACTCGAAAGTCTTTGTACAGGATGACATGAAGTGAAAGAATGATCACGAGTCTTGTACAAAATAGATCACTTCAATATGGGCCAGATGATCATTAGTCTCGATGAAGTGTTTCAGCACATGTCCGTTAACCACGAATGGCTCTGCACCAGGTGACACATCTGATATTGCTATACTTCCATTGTCATGCACCGTTCTGACTATATAAGGTCCTTCCCACTTTCTTTTCAATTTACCAGGAAAAATTCTCGATCTAGCATTGAACAACCAGACTTTCTGCCCATGGACAAAGCTCTTGTGCCGAATATGTCTATCATGCCATTTCTGCACTTTGTCCTTATAAATGAGAGTGTTCTCGTATGCCTGATTTCGAATTTCTACCAACTCATTCAGATCTATCTTTCTCTTAGATCCTTCTTTCTGTGCATCAAGTAAAATTTGATGAATAGCCCATTCAGATTTGTGCATGATCTCTACTGGCAAATGGCATGGCTTTCCGTAAACCAGTATGAATGGTGAAGTACCTAAGGGAGTTTTGTATATAGTACGATATGCCCAAAAAACCTGATCTAGAAGCTACGACTAGTTCTTCCTATCCGGTCGTACTAATTTCTGGAGAATTGATTTCACCTCCCTATTTGATACTTCAGCCATGCCGTTCGTCTGTGGGTGATAAGGAGAAGCTACTTTGTGGTCAATGTCATATTGCTTCACTAGCTTTTTGACCTCCTTATTGATGAAATGGCTACCCCCATCAGAAATAAGAATACGTGGAATCCCGAACCATGAAATAATGTGTTCCCATAGGAACTTGCAAACTATCTTACTGTCTGCGGTTCGTGCGGGTATAGCCTCCACCCATCTACTAACATAATCCAAAGCGATAAGAATGTACTCAAAGCCGCTGCTGGAAGGGAATGGTCCCATGAAATCTAAGCCCCATGCGTCAAAGATCTTGTAAATAATGATGGGTCGCATCGGCATTGCATCTCTAGCACTAACTGTCCCTACTGCTCTCTGACAATCTGGGAAACTCTTCACAAATGTGCAGGCATCTCTAGTAAGAGTCGGCCACCATAATATGCTCTAAAGTACCTTCTGTGATGTCCTCTTTCCTGAGTGATGTCCCCATGCCTCTAAGGAATGGAACAAAGTGAGGACACTATTATATTCCTCCTAAGGAATACAACGCATGTAAACACAATCCGGTCCCTCACGAAAAAGGATCGGATCCTCCCAATGGTAGTATCGTGCCTCGGAAACTAGTCTATCAACTCGATTCTTTGGCCAACCCTGAGGACTTTTCTGCGTAACCAGAAAATTCACTATATTTGCATACCATGGAAGCTCGGTAACTGCAAAGATGCTCTCATTGGGAAATCTCTCTACAATCTCTGGCGTGTACTCATCTGAAGGCTTCTCTATCTGTAATAATGATAGGTGATCAGCTACCACATTCTTTACTCCAAGTTTGTCTTTAATATCCAAATCGAATTCATGGAGTAAAGGAATCCATCGAAGAAGGCGTGCCTTGGCATCCTTCTTTTCCATCATAAACCGGATAGCTGAATGATCTGTATAAATTGTGATTTTGAAGCCAAAAGATAAGATCTAAATTTATCTAATGCAAGCACTACTGCCAACATCTCTTTTTCTGTCACTGTGTAATAACGCTGAGCATCATCTAAGGTTCTGCTAGCATAGTGGATGGCAACAGGAAGTCCATTCCTCCTCTGTCATGATACAACCCCGACCGCAAAATCTGAAGCATCCGTCATGATCTTGAAGGGTAGAGACCAATCAGGGGGCTGTAGGACGGGAGCACTGATAATCATCTCCTTTAATGTGAGGAAGGCATTAAGGCATTTATCATCTAACAAGAACTCGATGTCTTTGCCTAATAACTAAGTTAACAGTAGGGTAATCTTAGAGAAATCCTGAATAAACCATCGGTAAAAACCGACATGCCCCAGAAATGATCGTAACTGCTTAATGTTGGATGGTGGTTCGAGGTGCTTGATGACATCCACCTTGGCAGGGTCAACCTCCATGCCTCGCTGGGAGATGACGTGCCCCAACACGATCCTGTGTGTAACGATAAAATGGATCTTTTCCCAATACAGAATGAGATCTACCTCACAACAATTCCGAAAAACCGGGTCTAGGTGCGCTAAATAATTGTCAAAGGACTCACCATAGACCAAAAAATCATCCATAAAAACCTCTAGAAAATCACCGACCATGTCCACAAAAATAGCAAGCATAGACCTCTAGAAAGTAGTGTTGGAAATGCGAGCCCACGGCGAGCCATTATGCAATAAATGTTGTTGCAATTCACTCCTTGATCTGAAATAAAGAGTACATAATTTGCATAGTAGGTCCCTCAGTACAATTAGGGTTATGTACCATGGCCATCTTAATGATCATACAGCTGTTGATTCAATTATTGAATCATAGAGGCTGGTGCTTAGATGAATATCTAATGAGTTAGATTGAGGACTCATCAAGCACCGTCAAATGATTATTAAGAGATGATCTCCAGCCTGAGTAGGAGATGGAAATCCTATCTCATTTAGGTTGATATCTGACCGACCTCTTGATGCAGGTCCTCTGCATAGGAATAGAGATTCGGAGGTGTCAGATGAGTTAGGTCAAAGAGTTGACTTAACGAGATCGAGATAACCAAAGTCCTATATCGTATGCTGTCATGATACATGCACACATCCTCTGACCAGAGACAGATGTGTTACTATATGTCTGAGTATGTACATTTGGCAGACCAATAGGTTGATGGCCTAATCAAGGTCTATACACCGGCGCGCTGGTGTGCATATAAGGGCATATGAGTAATACGATCTCTCAAAGGGATCATACAGGTTCACTACTGAACCGGAAGACATGAGCTCACTCATGAGATATTGGGAAGAATCAAATTCCGTGCGCACGGTCGTCTCGCTTTGGAAGCTTGACTGAATTTGTTGGTTTGATATATACTTTTGGAAAGTATATGATCAAGACCTAGGTATGATATATGCTTTTGGAAAGTATATGATCAATACCGACTCCCAATGATCGAATGAGAAACTTACTGATAAAACCCTGAAGTAGACAGTATAAAGTTGATCTAATACTTTGGGTTTAATCTGAGTCTTCCAGTATGCAGGATGTACAGGTATTAGGAATACCTGAGGGTGATGTGATCATAAACGGTTGTATAACCATGACGCTTCCATTCCTAGGGAGTGATGAAACGGGTCTGGATTTTAGTGACTCCTCTCAGTAGAGAAGTAATCTAATCTTAGTCCAAATGTTGGACATTAATCTGAATGTGATTCAGATTCAATGAGAAGATTAGATTTGCGGCCTTGATTTAATCAAGCATCTATGGGAGGCCCGAGATCTGGATTTGAGATGTGATCTCAATATCCATGTCACTATACGTGGAACAATACAATCGCCCTGTCCTTATCTCCAAGTATTCGCGGAGAAAGCGCATTATCCTTGAAAGAGTTCATGGATAATTCTATTGTTGATATATGTATCCGAGCATTGAGAAAATGGATAATTAAATGTGATTTAATTATCAACATTAATATGAATTTGATTCATATTATAAAGAGAGTTATCTTAGATAATTAAATGTGATTTGATTATCAAAGATGTGAATAATGTGAATGTGATTCATATTATTTGAACACATGAGATAAAGAGATCCAAGATGATTAAATATGATTTAATTATCAAGGATAAGAATAATGTGGATAGTAATATCCAATTATTCATAATATATTATAAATGTGATTTATAATGTATTAGAGAGAGCTAATTATAATTTATATGTGTTGATTAATTGTTATGTGTATTGGATACACATTGTGTAATTAATTGACAATGTAAATTACATGTTGTTTTGGGTTGTGAATTTGATTCACAATTTTTCTATGGCAAGATTGCAATATTCTCAAATATAATTGTGAATTATTTTTGAAGAATAAAAAGCCAACAAAAGTTGTTGGAAATAAATAGAGGAGATTTTCAAGGAGATATGCAATCTCATGGATTTCCATGAGATTGCTCCCTCCATGGAAAGAGGGGGGGCGGCACATCATTCCCAAAAGGAATGTGTGGCCGTCCACATGGAAAGTGCATGGAGATGAAATCTCCATGCACATTCTCTCCTTATTTATTGAATTGATTTTGGATTAATTTGTATTTGATTTTGTCAAATATATTTTGATCTAAATTTGTTGGTTTTACCAACAACAATCTTAGCCATTGGATTGACATAAATCAATCTCACCCATTGATTTTATATGTCCCATGGATTGAGATCCATGGATCCCAAAACCCTATAAATAGAGAGGCATACCCATGCTCTCTCTTTACACACAATGCTTGAGAAGCATTTCTCTCTCTCTCTCTCTTTCTCTCTAGAGGTCAGCCCTCTCTCTCCCTCTCATGGCCGTCCACCATGGATGTCATGGAGAGGTTCTCCATCGCCGCGGCATCGTCGTTATGCTGCCCGTTCTTCTGCTCGTGGATCTCCGTCTCCTTCGGTGCGCCTCGCTCGTGAAGAAGATGTCGGATCTCGTGTGTCGAGATCAGGAGATCCGCCGCTTGGATCATCAACATGGATTGCGAGAAGCACGCGGTTCATCCCCGCGCTCGCAAGCGTCTCCTCTGTCGGATCGGACTTGAGACAGGAGGTCTCTTCGTTTAGAGACTCGATCGCAACCACGCTTCAAGAGGTAATCCTATTACTTGTTTGTGGTTTAGACGAAACGATCCGAGAAGTGTTCTGGGATCATGTGGTTTCGTCGTATGAAATTTTTAAATTCCGCTGCATCGAGCAACTAGTGCGACTAGTCGCTCTTCGTCGTATTCGATATGACGCACACGCTTCCGTGATGCGCTTGAGGATCTAACCATATCCTTCAAGTGGTATCAGATCCAGGTTGACGGTTTCGAATAGTGATTCGTTAACCAAGGACGACTTGGGTTCGTTTAGGTCGCGAAATTTTTTATCGCATTTGATTTCGCAGATCTGTTTGGTGTATTTTTTAGGCCATGTTTAAATTGTTTAAACACGAAAATAGCACTTGGATTTTGTTCCCCATTAAATAAGGAAACCATAGGATCTGAGTTTACGTAAATCGGATTTCGTATGCTCTAGATATGGTAGTTTTAATGAACATGTATGCACTGTTGCGGGAACTGTGAATCTGAACGTGATTAAAATGTTAATTACTGTTTAGACTTGCCTCGAAATGCGTGAAACATCACTTAGGTTCTGTCCAAAATCAAATTAGCAAACTTTAGAAATTGACTTTGCTTAATTTGGATTTAATATGATTGAGATATGCCAATTTTAGTAAGTAGGGGTCACTGCTGAAATTGCTTTCCTAATCTAGAACCAAGTGATAGTCAATTAGTTAAATTAATTGTTAATTTCGTGAAATAATCTTGAAAAATATTTGTGAAATATTGAAACATGATTATTTACCTAATTGACTTGGCCCCAACCAATTAGTTGATTAGATTTGATCTAAACCTTAATTGGAATTACAATCATCAAACTTCTTGCTTGAATAGGACTTGGGAATTTGCCTAGCAAATTTCCTTAAAATCAAAATTGTTTTGATTACTATATGGTATAATTTCGGTTGAAGAACCGATGATCATCTCAAGTACAAAATAATCAATTTGGCATTATCCTTTCCCGAGGTGGATATGGTGTCTAGTCGGGGATCGCTGGGTCAGCGGGTTGCAACGTATGTGGTCCGCCCCACTCCCGCCGGTACTGGCCATGACAGCGGGTAGGGCCGGGATAATGTCCGAGGGATTATGATGTATTTTTTCTAATTATTAAAATGCGAATTAATACGTACTTTGAGAATAATACCATATATATATATTCAAGCATAAAATTAAGTTTGATTGATTGAATTGGATTGATAATTAATTTAATATGATTAAGTTAATTATGTCCAATTAAGAATACTCTAATATGATTAGAGTTAATAATTCCCTTGGAAGAATTAATTATATGAATGTGATTCATATTAATTAATTAAATTTGAATAAGAGGTGGAGGATCACATAAGTGACATCCATGGTCTCCCGTCAAGGCGAAGGGTTTCCGTCGCCAGGGATTGTATATAGGAGACGCCTGTACGTAGTGACAGCTCCTATATACAAGCGCATCTGGATCGGACTCTTTGCTTCTCGAAAGAGTAAGGCCGTATGCGTAGTGACCCCAATATCGGATCCTCATATTATTGGGGCGATATTGGATTGCGCATAGCGAGTTATATTCCTGTTGACGGTTGGTTCAATTAACAACGGGTCAACATCACCTTAGGGGTGGTGGGCCCGGGTGTTAAAGACCGAATTGGGAAATGCAAGTTGGACTTGCAAGGCGGAATGTGTTCCCGCTTCTCTTCATTGGAGTTGCAGTTTCTCATATTATTGGGATGTAACAAAGATAAAGAGGAGATCCCAGATCTTGCTGAGATATAATGGTAAGTATATCTCTTACATTGAAAGTGATTAAGGGAATGAACTTTCAGTGTCTTTGACAAGGCAAGACAACTTTGATATAAAAACTCCTAAATCAAAGTATAATATGTGTATATATATAAATATATACCCTTATGCAAATTACTTATTTCAGATAATCCTTCATTAAACCCACTCAATGTTATACTCATTAATAACCAGTAGAATATCATGGATTGGACCCTTGATCCAGATATTGTACTTGCGATTGGACACATAATGTATGTGGTTGCAATGTGCAAGATTCCTCATAATAATGAGAAGTGATAATTAAATAAGACAATAGGACTAAAACCCTAGGGTTTGTATGTCTCTATAAGTCTTGATCTCATCGAATGTACTTTTGAAGTGACATGTCGATGATGATCATAATTATCAAATTAATCCTTATAAAATCAATAAAGATATTCTGGCATATATATGTGCTCTTGACATTTAATCATGAATGACATGGTTCTCTACATCATGTAGAATGGTAGCTCTATTAGAGATAATGTATTCAAATTGTTTGAATACCTACCTGAACCGATGCTCCAAAGAGTTTAGATGGATGTAGATGATGAGTGTCATCATTCTACTGTCTATGCTCTAGTCATTCATGAAGCTTCATAATATTCATATTATATGAACTTAAATGAAGCTTGTATAAATGTTGAAATACTCTTATATTGAAATTTTTGATTTTAACATAAGAGATCCTTGGTCTTGAGCAAAGGTTGTTTTTAGACAAAGGGAGCGCAGTGGAAGCATGGGTTGGACCCAAGTAAGAGGTATAGTCAAAGAGTTGACTGTACTTCTGTGACTTCCATATGACATCCAAAGAGTTGGATGAATGCCAATACTGCAATAAGTTGATGTGTTGATAGTCATCAAGTCTGTCTAGAACCCTCAGAAAAGGACTCGGATGGAGCATCAGTATAATCTACATATAATCATTGATATTGACTTAGTTATTTGATAAGATAAAGTCTAATAATTGTATCTCAAATTTTCTAATGACACTTGCAATTGGTTGCATATGTATTAGAATATTAGAAATTTGATCTTGAGGTTTATTGATCATCCATGTTGAAAGTGATGCAAGTGTTGCAACAGCTTCCATGAGATCAATAGACTTCATATTTTCAGTGGGAGCCCTTAGTCTTAGAGAATGTCTCTATGACCTAGATATTAGAATACACTCATTGTTTATTTCTAATTGTTGGATATAAACATGAATTCTGTAATAAATCTATCATAAAAAGTTATGATGGAAATATTTCAGATAGTAATCTAAAATCTAGTGGACTCTATTAAATTAGAAAATTATTGAATGGTTCATTAAGATTTATAATACTGAAAATTAAACCTTTAAAAGATCAATAGGAGGATAAAGATCATTTGACAATGACCTGGCATCAAATTTTGGACATATGTCTGTTGATTAAATCAATGGACTGGTAAGACTTGAAACTTTAGGTTGTCTAAAGATTCAAATCTCACATACTTGTGAATATTGTATTCAAAGTAAAATGTCTAATACATCCTTCCTTGGGAAAGGTGTAAGATGCCTAGGTATTAAGGATCTCATACATGTTGATGTATACAGATCATCTATATCAGAATAAACATCATGGATATGTGATATCTATTAGTGATTATTTGTGATATGATATTTCTTCTCTTCACTTAGAAAACTTTGAAATGTTCAAAGATTTCACAATTTTGGTTTAGAACCAAAGTTTGAAGGAAGATGAAATGAATTTAATCTAACCAAGGTAGCACGTACCTATTGGATGAATTCAAGAAATACCTTATGGAGATATGAATATCATTCCTATCTCAATCCTCCTAATAAACCTTAACTCAATGGAGTTGTAGGAAGATACAATTGATCATGTGTGACATGATTTAATCAATGATTAATCATAGCATAATTATCTCTTAGTTTCCAGGTATATATATGTGGTAGAGACTGCATTATATATCCTTAATAAGGTTCCATGTGATTAAGCTGGAATCTGGCACTAGAGAGTGCTACTTCATTAGGAAAATAAAGGATGGTATTGGATACCTACTTTATGACCTTGAGATTCTTAAAAGATCTCATCTTTGAGAATATGATTCTTATAGGATGACTCTCTTGAGAATCAAGATGAAATTGAAGTAAAGGAACTCATTTAATCTTGAAAAGATAATGAGGCTCCTGAAATCGGAAACTAAAATAGATAATTAAAGATGAAACATTAATACCTCTTCAAATAAGTTTGAGGATGGATTCAATGTGTCAGTTAAATCTGAAAATGATCGGACTTCATGTGATGAAGCTCCTGAGGATCATGACATGGAAAGATGGATGTTAGCAATAAAAGTCTAATGTAGACTTCATATACAAGTGTTGTATATGGACCCTCGAGGATCCACCTATATGGGTCAGACCCATTAAGGTGTAAATGGATCTTCAAGAGAAAGAGGGAACCTGATGAGAAGGTAGAGACCTTCAAAGCACGGTTCGTAGCCATGAGCTACACACCGAAGAGAAGACATCGCTTGCGATGAGACTTGCTCTCCAGTGACCTTGCTTTAACCCATCAGAATATTGCTAACTATAGCTGCACAACTTGACTATGGCATCTTCATGATGTGAGTCAAGATTGCATTCCTCTATGAATTCCTCTCTGAGGATATTCATATGAAGTAGCCCCAGGGCTTCATGGTTGAGGAAAGCAAGGTGTGCTAGCTGAAGAACTCCATATTTGGACTCCAAATAAGTTTCTTGTAGTTGGAACATAAGATTTAATGAAATTATAAATGTTATGATTTCAGATAAAATCTTGATGAACCATGTGAAGCTTAGTGGGAGTTCCATTGTGTTCATCGTGCTGAATGTAGATATTATTCTAATCATTTGGAATGACATAAGAATAAATAATAAGTGTTTTATAATTTGGTTGTTCCATACCTTGAGATACGATCTCAAGGATACCTCTTAGATCTTAATTCTGAAGTCGTTCAGAAGCAAAGAGAAGAGGGTATTGGGACCGTCACATTAGTAATACACCTTGGACTTATTCCATTTTCTGGAAAATTCCAAGAAAGGCTTCCTTCCCTTAAGATGTGGTAATGACCTGTCTAAAGGGATAGCACCTCAAAGAGTTGAGGAAGTAAATGCTAGAACTGCTTGCACTTGTGCATCAGTTATGAGAAGCTCGGTATATGCTAGATGTGTACAAGAGCCAGATGTCTGCCATGCAGTGGGAGTAGTAAACTGTTACTAATCCTACTATGGAGATAAAACACTTGATTGCAGAAATAACAATATCTTCAAAGATGATAAAATTTGGAGATAGTGATCTCAAAGTCTTATCTTCAAAAGTTTAAGACCTTGTAGATAGTGATCTACAAGGGTCTTAACTGTAGATACCTTAGGAGATAGAGATCTCCAGGAATGAAGGTATTCTAATAAGGATTATGGGAATACTGGTTATGATAATTAATAAGATGTAGTGTCAAGGACACTATAACCAACAAAATTGAGTATCGGTTGCATGAGATGCAATATTCGCATTGGATGCGAGCACTGTTACTAGGAGATATGCAAGTGCCGTAAAAGGACTTGGCGTAGTCTCTTGGGAACAGAGTGACTGATCAGCTTACCTAGCTATTTTCTAAATAGCCTATGATTGTCACATGAGTGTGGGTTTAAATGATTAGCCCATTAATGGCTCTTTGGGCTAGTGGGAGATTGTTGGAAATGCGAGCCCACGGCGAGCCATTATGCAATAAATGTTGTTGCAATTCACTCCTTGATCTGAAATAAAGAGTACATAATTTGCATAATAGGTCCCTTAGTACAATTAGGGTTATGTACCATGGCCATCTTAATGATCATACAGCTGTTGATTCAATTATTGAATCATAGAGGCTGGTGCTTAGATGAATATCTAATGAGTTAGATTGAGGACTCATCAAGCACCGTCAAATGATTATTAAGAGATGATCTCCAGCCTGAGTAGGAGATGGCAATCCTATCTCATTTAGGTTGATATCTGACCGACCTCTTGATGCAGGTCCTCTGCATAGGAATAGAGATTCGGAGGTGTCAGATGAGTTAGGTCAAAGAGTTGACTTAACGAGATCGAGATAACCAAAGTCCTATATCGTATGCTGTCATGATACAGGCACACATCCTCTGACCAGAGAAAGATGTGTTACTATATGTCTGAGTATGTACATTTGGCAGACCAATAGGTTGATGGCCTAATCAAGGTCTATACACCGGCGCGCTGGTGTGCATATAAGGGCATATGAGTAATACGATCTCTCAAAGGGATCATACAGGTTCACTACTGAACCGGAAGACATGAGCTCACTCATGAGATATTGGGAAGAATCAAATTCCGTGCGCACGGTCGTCTCGCTTTGGAAGCTTGACTGAATTTGTTGGTTTGATATATACTTTTGGAAAGTATATGATCAAGACCTAGGTATGATATATGCTTTTGGAAAGTATATGATCAATACCGACTCCCAATGATCGAATGAGAAACTTACTGATAAAACCCTGAAGTAGACAGTATAAAGTTGATCTAATACTTTGGGTTTAATCTGAGTCTTCCAGTATGCAGGATGTACAGGTATTAGGAATACCTGAGGGTGATGTGATCATAAACGGTTGTATAACCATGATGCTTCCATTCCTAGGGAGTGATGAAACGGGTCTGGATTTTAGTGACTCCTCTCAGTAGAGAAGTAATCTGATCTTAGTCCAAATGTTGGACATTAATCTGAATGTGATTCAGATTCAATGAGAAGATTAGATTTGCGGCCTTGATTTAATCAAGCATCTATGGGAGGCCCGAGATCTGGATTTGAGATGTGATCTCAATATCCATGTCACTATACGTGGAACAATACAATCGCCCTGTCCTTATCTCCAAGTATTCGCGGAGAAAGCGCATTATCCTTGAAAGAGTTCATGGATAATTCTATTGTTGATATATGTATCCGAGCATTGAGAAAATGGATAATTAAATGTGATTTAATTATCAACATTAATATGAATTTGATTCATATTATAAAGAGAGTTATCTTAGATAATTAAATGTGATTTGATTATCAAAGATGTGAATAATGTGAATGTGATTCATATTATTTGAACACATGAGATAAAGAGATCCAAGATGATTAAATATGATTTAATTATCAAGGATAAGAATAATGTGGATAGTAATATCCAATTATTCATAATATATTATAAATGTGATTTATAATGTATTAGAGAGAGCTAATTATAATTTATATGTGTTGATTAATTGTTATGTGTATTGGATACACATTGTGTAATTAATTGACAATGTAAATTACATGTTGTTTTGGGTTGTGAATTTGATTCACAATTTTTCTATGGCAAGATTGTAATATTCTCAAATATAATTGTGAATTATTTTTGAAGAATAAAAAGCCAACAAAAGTTGTTGGAAATAAATAGAGGAGATTTTCAAGGAGATATGCAATCTCATGGATTTCCATGAGATTGCTCCCTCCATGGAAAGAGGGGGGGCGGCACATCATTCCCAAAAGGAATGTGTGGCCGTCCACATGGAAAGTGCATGGAGATGAAATCTCCATGCACATTCTCTCCTTATTTATTGAATTGATTTTGGATTAATTTGTATTTGATTTTGTCAAATATATTTTGATCTAAATTTGTTGGTTTTACCAACAACAATCTTAGCCATTGGATTGACATAAATCAATCTCACCCATTGATTTTATATGTCCCATGGATTGAGATCCATGGATCCCAAAACCCTATAAATAGAGAGGCATACCCATGCTCTCTCTTTACACACAATGCTTGAGAAGCATTTCTCTCTCTCTCTCTCTTTCTCTCTAGAGGTCAGCCCTCTCTCTCCCTCTCATGGCCGTCCACCATGGATGTCATGGAGAGGTTCTCCATCGCCGCGGCATCGTCGTTATGCTGCCCGTTCTTCTGCTCGTGGATCTCCGTCTCCTTCGGTGCGCCTTGCTCGTGAAGAAGATGTCGGATCTCGTGTGTCGAGATCAGGAGATCCGCCGCTTGGATCATCAACATGGATTGCGAGAAGCACGCGGTTCATCCCCGCGCTCGCAAGCGTCTCCTCTGTCGGATCGGACTTGAGACAGGAGGTCTCTTCGTTTAGAGACTCGATCGCAACCACGCTTCAAGAGGTAATCCTATTACTTGTTTGTGGTTTAGACGAAACGATCCGAGAAGTGTTCTTGGATCATGTGGTTTCGTCGTATGAAATTTTTAAATTCCGCTGCATCGAGCAACTAGTGCGACTAGTCGCTCTTCGTCGTATTCGATACGACGCACACGCTTCCGTGATGCGCTTGAGGATCTAACCATATCCTTCAAGTAGTAGCAGCATTGCGCAATCCAAAGGGCATCCGTCTAAAGGCATACGTGCCGAACAAACTTGTGAATGTGGTTTTCTCCTAGTCTTCAGGAGCAATAGTTACCTGGTTGTATGCGGAGTAACCGTCAAGGAAACAGAAGTATTCCTTCCCTGCCAACCTTTCGATGACCTGATCTATAAAAGGCAAAGGAAAGTTGTCCTTCTTCGTCGCGGCGTTCAATTTTCTGTAATCAACACACACCCGCCACGATGTAGTTACTCTCTTTGGAATCTCCTCTCCACTCTCATTCTTAACCATCTGAATTCCTGACTTCTTCGGGATAACAATTAATGGGCTAACCCATTGAGAGTTGGAGATGGGATAAATGAACCATGCGTCACACCATTTTGTAATCCTTTCTTGACAACCTCTCGTAAAACCGGATTCAACCTATGTTGAATTTCTCTGGATGGTTTGCTGTCATGATCGAGATACATATGATGAGAACACAAAACACGATTAATCCCGCAGAGATCGGATACAGTCCACCCAATAGCCTTGCGGTTTCTTTCAAGAACCTCCATCAGATGAGATTCTTATTCTTCGGTCAAAGATGAACTGATAATGATCGGAAATTGTTGATGTGGACCCGCAAGGAAAGTGTACTTCATATTCGGTGGAAACAACTTCAGTTTAGGTAAGGTAGATTCTGGCTCTGCTGAAACCTCATCTATATGTGTATTATGATCTGTATCATTTATGGATTTGTCGGCAATCTGGTTATCCACCATTTCAATATGCTCTAGAGTCGGACTGCAAAAGATGTCTAAAACATCATCCGACTTGCTACTATGCTCATCCTCAGAATGATCGGTGGAAAACAATTCAGCTAAATGGAGCTCTATCTCTAGATCATCTGAAGTGGAAGAATTGTGTAAAGGCTTTGAATCTAAAAGATCTGCAAAACTCCTCAGAAGTCGGATCCCTCTGCTTCTCGTCATCCATACTGAAATATAAGGTACCATCTGAAGAACTGCCAACTGTGGTCTCGGACCCGTCCTCTTCTAGGAAATCTTGGGTCTCAACTCGATACCTCTCAAGGTCGTCAAGACGAACCTCATCCATGTAATCGCTCGTGTCTAAAGAACTCAAGAAATCGGAAGATGCATCACTGGATGTGTTTGAATCTCTCGCCATCTCTATATGTACCTTCTCGCCCTCAGTGCGAAACGATACCTTCCCTGTATCATAATCGAAGAGAGCCTTTGCGGTCTCTAAGAAAGGCCTCCCAAGAATGATTGGGGTAAGGTGTAACTGTGTAGGGCAATCCATGTCTAGGACCGTAAAGTCCACTTGGAATTGCAGACCCTGTATGATTACGATAACATTCCTTAATATGCCCCTAGGTCTCTTTACGGATCTATTAGCAAACTGAAGGATCGCGCGGGATTTGTAAAGAGGACCTAACTCAAGCTCGTTGAGTAAGGAAGATGCTATCAAATTGATCGAGGAACCGTTATCTAATAGGGTGCGATCGAATTCAGCATTTGCGATCTCACATCTAACATAGTGTGCTCCTGAATCCTTCTTCTTCGGTACCTTATTCTGAATAGCATAAGATGTGGCCTTGGTCAAAACATGTTTCTCTGTACGTGATCTCTTTTTCCTATGCACAGTACATTGGTTTTTCAATTGATTCTTAAGCATAGGAAAATGATCCAAGGCATCGCGAAGCGGAATCTTCAGAAAGATGTGATCTTTTAGTAATTGCTCGTCTCTAGAGTGACAACATTCTTTTTGGAGTTTTTCTTTCCTTTTCCAAACAAAGCATCAGAAAAGGGAACAATGTCAGGAATGAGAAAATCAAACTTTTTTTTCAATTCAGAATCAGCATGTACGTCGAGAGTTTCAGAATTATGTACAAAACACTCTAAAACAGGAAAAGATATATTTTTGTCGGGAGTATCTGCATGGTCTGGCGTGATATCATCGTCTGATTTGCCAGTGCCCATCTCAACTGTATCGACATCACTCCCTTCTCTTTGATCTCCTAGGTGGTCCTCATCATTATGTTGATTCTCCTCCTCAGCATCAGAATCTCGTTGTTCATGGATTTGCTCTTGCTCCTAATCAAGTGCCCTCTCCTCTACTATAGCAGGTGCTCGTGGTGATCTATCGCTTCTGAGACGAATGAAGTTATATAAAAATTCAGGAAACAAGATCATACCTGTAGTGTTGTCTACCTAATATGGATGCCTCCTTTTGTTATTCGGATTCATCTGAGGCTGGGCTGGAAGAGTGGTCTTCGATGCAGTTAACTCGTCCAGATGATGGTTAACCTGCTCCATTTCTATCTTATGCACAATCTGGAGTATACTCAGCATATCCATGATTTGATTTAGTGTCGTGGTCTGTGAAGACATCTCAGGTTCGGTGTGGTGGCCCTGGCTCTCTATTCTCTCCTACCTTGGCGTGTAATGCTGTGAGGTGGAAAGCTGGAAGGATCTCTGTGGTGTAAAGGAAGACTGCTGCTGCTATTGATAGTGATGTGACTGTGAATGGTGAGCATGATATTGGTAAGAATGCGGTCTCTAATAGGCATGCTGATGAGACTGTTGCTGCGTGAAATTCTATCGGTGCTGAAAGTGTGGACATCCATGCTGTGGTTGGCTGTACGGTTGCTGCTGATGATGCGGTATATTCAGTTGCTGAATCGGAGCATACCAAATCCCGTTGATCTCAAGAGTGGCTTGAGGCTCAACATCCATGTCTGCAGCACTGGTGATCTGGTCGGGATTGACATGAGACTGATCCTCATGCCAATCAATCTGCGGAGTCTCGGGCTCGCTCTGTACAAAATGAATCTGTCGGGTTGGTGGAACGGGTAAAGTCCTTCGTGCAGGTTGTGTGGTCAAAGAAGATTGGGCCTTCTGGTACTGAAGTTTGAGCTCTGTAACCTTCTTCGTAAGATCACTCAGCTGCTGAGGCAGAGATGAGAGTTTCTCTTACTCTCACAGCGGCTGTAAGTCCTGAACTTGCTTTTGAATCACATCCACCAATGTTAATTTCTCGCTAATGAAGCCCATGTTGGTGTTGGATTCAGATTCTGAGATATTAGCCACCTTATGATGCTCTCGGTGATGTGGTGGCTGAGGGGTTCTCTGAAATGCCCGAGTAGAGTCGACGACTCTTGAGTTCTATGTCATCCCTTTGAAGATGTACCCGACTTACTCGGCATCCTTATTCAAATAGCTGCCGCCACATGCGGCACTCACTAACCCCTGAATGTTCGGCTGGAGTCCTCCGAAATAATTCTGAACTAGCACCTTCATTGGTATCTCATGATGCAGGCATCTCTCCGTAAGTTCTTTGAATCTATCCCATGCCTCATGGAAAGATTCATTCGGAAGCTGTGTGAAATTGGAGATCTGACTCCTCACCATGTTCATCCTTCCCAGAGGAAAATATTTACGCAAGAATGTGGACTTCAGATCGTCCCATGTAGAAACTTCCCTTCCCAGGTGGCTTAACCAATAAAGTGCCTTATCGGCTAAGGCAAAGGGAAAGGCTTTGAGGCGAACAACCTCCTGCGTAAATCCTGGATAACTAGTCGTACTGCAAATCATTTCGAACTGCTTCAAAAAGGTAAACGGTTCCTCTGTAGCATTCCCGTAATATTTGGGAAGCAGTGTGATGAAGGATGGCCTCAATTCGTATGGCCCTTGATTCGATAGTAGCCGAATCCAATGATGGAGCATTCTCACGCCTTGGTCATACTCATCTCGTAACGTGGCGGGAACCACTGCAGGCGGTAAAGGGTTCACGACACCTGCTCGCAACACATCTATCTCAACTCGCAACTCGTTCTGAGTTCTAAATTGTTCTCGAATCTGTAAATTCATATGCTGTAGAGTATCGATAATTCCTGTCGTAATATCTGCGGTTGATTCTGATATTCCGCCATGGTGATCCTCTGCTAGTGGCCTCTCCTCTGCTGGTCCTTTACCACGAGCCATGTATCGTAGATCTGCTGTGAAAGAAAAAGTCCCGTAAGAACTCAGCGAAAATGCAGCTGGAGATGATGATGTATTGAGACAAAGGTCTGCCTCAATAGTTTGGGTATGAGGGGAGGGAGTCTGGGTCTAACTCTCCTCGAGATTAGAGGGGACCAACTAAGGAAGAGGGTCATCCCGAGCTTGTGAAGATATACGACGGATGGACGGTTGAGAGCTCACAGAGTCTGAGCAAAAAAGCCGTCGAGTCGTCATCTTCGATGCCAAAAGAGTGATCGGGAGAGGACGATTGTCAATTCAAGAAAGATGGGAAAATACGAAAAGACGCGGTAACTCACGCCCTGCAGACAAACACATAGCAAACCCCGTTTTCACCAACACAACCAGATGACGATCGTATGAGTTCAATCTTTTATCTTGTCGGTTTTAGGGATGTATTAGCAAACAAATATAATAGCGTTTACGCGAGCTGATAGGTGCCAGATGTTTTCCCCGAAACATTGTCCCGAGTCTTTACAGAAAACCACTTGCTCTCAGCCAGTATGGGAGTAAGTACAGACCATTTTCGGCTACCCGTGCTACTTGTGGACGGAGCCTTACGCAGTGTCCTCTAAACCTCCCACTCTGCTACATAAACCCGGACCGTTTTCGACTACCCGAGTGTACCCACTGAGAAGTAGTGATTAGGTGCATGGACTAAGTACTATTTCGCGAGAAATAAGGGTTTGTGGCTCTAACTTTATGGGTCGTATCTCACTCGCACAATCTAAGAAAATGTGTGGGGATTACTCTCCCAAATCAATTAGATCTTTACGTTTTTTAAATCAGATACATTAGCAGTCCCGATTTTATTTTTGAAGTTTTATATTTTTTTGGATTTTTCAGACAAACGTCTACCGAGTGTCTTTATTTGTTTTTATAAAAATCCTAAAATCAAGCACCTAGGTGGCGATTCCTAAGACTAACTACGGAAGCACAATCAGATAGGAAAAAAATCCTAAGCAAGCATCTAGCTCGAGAAAAAAAGCTGCGGAAAAATCATCGATGTGAGAAAACCGCGGTGGGTTCCTTGATCCCCCGAATATACGGTACTCAACGAATCAGACCACGAAATAAAATGAGAGGGAAGGTACAAGTCAGGATACCCTTAGGGGACCCCTTTCTACGAAAACAAAAACACGAGCAAGTGCCCTTCTTTTCTTTTCTTTTTTTATACAAGAGGAAAAAGAAAATTACAACACTACCCTAACTACTCTTGCCCTCTGCAACCGAGAAACTCGGTCTCTATACTTTCAACTATTTTGCAGCTTTTGAAAAAGCCGGCTGAACCTGCAAGCCCTGCAAGAGTTGGTTAAGGAACAACATAAGAAAATACTCAAAAAACCGTAACAAGACCTTTAAACGAAACACGATAAAATCGTAAAATTGAAGTAAAAATAGTAAATCGAAAACCGAATGAAAAATAACTGTAAAAAACCGTAAAAACAAATCGCAAGAAAAAGTGAAAAAATCAAAATAACTCAAATGCCTCCCTGGCAACTGCGCCATTTTTTATGCGAGCTCAGACCGATTGCGGTTAATTGATTGCGTTGTCGGTGTAGAAAACTGCAAAGAAACCGGAGTTTACATGAAACAAAAATTCGGTTTTAAAATAGGAGAGAGAGAGAGAGAAGATGGATGAATAGACTTCTCTCCTATTTTAAACCTTACACTATTTATTTAGCAAGGTAACTGTGCATGGGTCGAACACAAGGAGGTAGAATAGGGTTATCTTGATTTTTGAACAAAAAGGATTTTTTTTTGTGATTTGTTTAACTCTTCTCGAGTTGATTTTCAAGTTTTTGTTCGGTTTTATTTTTCTCAATTTTTATTTAATTTTTCAAAGTGATATTTTTCACAAACAATTTACCTACTATATAATATGAGAAAAATAGGTGAAATATATGTGATATTATATAATAGGTAAAGCAGACGAGCAACGGGCTCGAAGAACACTCGAAAAAAGCAAAACGAAGGCGATATTCAACAAATCAAAAACACGATGAAAAAGCGACAAAAACACACAAGGATTACTAAAAAACCTCGTTGGGGTTGTTGTGTAACTACCCTGAAAAACTACGAAAAATAGTGTCAAAAATATGTCAAAAGCTACACTACAGTGCAGGGGTAGGAACACAAGAAATAAAAAGAAAAGTATGCAGTTAGGTCCTTTGTCAGGGACTAAATTGTAGAGAAAATATGAAATATTAAATTTGTACCCCGCACGGGGTCCTAAACGTAATTTCTGGAAAACTCTGGAGGCGGTCTGGAAAGCTTGAAGTCTCCTGGGATTAGTATGCAATTTTCGCACCGATTAAGTGTGAACAACTGAGTTAGAATGTCGGTTTCGATCAAGGCCATCCAAGCTTGCCACATGTCAACAACCTGTAGACCGGGCTATTCTTGGTTGTTCTTCAGGCAGTTGACGCAGGTAGCGAAGGTAACTCCATCTCCGAATTCTTGCCGTCGAACGAAGTGTAACTTGGGCCTCCAGCGGGGCCAGAGGGGTAGCTCCTCTACCCCTCGAGCTCACTCACGGCAGACGACGGTTAGATATGGCTGAGAGCGGTGGCGAAAGGTGGAAGAAGATGATAGTCCACTACTCTGATCCTGGAGTTAAGTTTGTTGCTCTTTCTTTGCTGACGATTTACGTGAAGATTAAAAACTCCATTTGACATGAAATTGCTCCCGAGGATAATTGGATCTTGCCGTCGAACGAAGTGTAACTTGGGCCTCCAGCGGGGCCAGAGGGGTAGCTCCTCTACCCCTCGAGCTCACTCACGGCAGACGACGGTTAGATATGGCTGAGAGCGGTGGCGAAAGGTGGAAGAAGATGATAGTCCACTACTCCGATCCTGGAGTTAAGTTTGTTGCTCTTTCTTTGCTGACGATTTACGTGAAGATTAAAAACTCCATTTGACATGAAATTGCTCCCGAGGATAATTGGATCTACAAAGATGAATGCTACATGCTCGATTTGCGGAGAAATCGGCCAACAAATTATTAATTGCAAGATCAAAATGTGTTTCCATACTTGTTGAAAATATGCGTAATAAATAATGAAAAATGGATCTCGATTCGATTTGAATATGAAACGATTTGGATGTTGAGTTTGAATGAGCATTTAAGATGAACGATTAAGTGTCCTAATTATGTGCTTAACCATTCTAAGGGAGGCACGAGAATCGAGAAATAAAATTGCAAAGATGGACGAATTACCTGTGAAGTGCAGAGTGTAGAACCTCTGCTGTCGTCGCTCGACGGGTCGGCTTCCCGGAGCTCCACGCGCACGCGGCGGCGATACAAGGCGAAGTTGACACCTTGGAACTCCTCCCCGATGATCCTTCTTCCACGTGGTCCTCCATGGCCGGAGCTGTTTCCTCCAGAGCTGGCAGAGCAAGGCTAGGAAGAGAGGTGATCAGCCATTGAATCTAATAGCTCAGTTAGTTCTGGAAAAGATGTTATAATCCACGAAGTTTAGGGGTATTTATAGAGTAGTTTACTTGGGCTTCAAGGTTAATCCAAGGGTGGTGTGTAAGAAGGTTGTTAGGAGATTAGATTCAAGGGGTTGGATCGAGTGAAGTGCATCTAGTGTACGTGGGAAAATTGGTTGAAGATGGCCGGTTGAAGCAGAAGTTGTACCAGCTTTTTGAAGAAGATGCACCAGGTGTTGACACGTGTCAGCAACTGGGAGGTCAGATGCATAAATACATTATATATTATATAATAAATACTAAATTGCATTATTTTAGATAGGTATAAACAAGAAATATAAATAATAAATTATCGAAGTTATAGAACAATTGCTTTTTATAAATAATATTTATTATTTGAAATATAAATATTATATTAATAAATATGTATAGATTAATAAGTTTTGGATTTTTAATTTAATAAATAAATAATTAAATATTAGTTTTGCATTTTCTTAATTATTAGAATAATAAATAAAGGTTATGTGAATTATTATGGATTTTAATAAATTAGTTTACATATATTAATAAATACATATATAATTTATCCAGTTCATTTTTATCTATAATTAGGGTTTTGGATTTTATTGAAATAGTAAATAAGCTCCAAAAATTCTGAAATAAATCATGGTGAAAATACAATATCATGAAAATAATTAGAAATCATAAAATTAATAAAATTATAAATAACGTGTTCTACATAAAATAAATAGCCCAGAAACCTCGTTGTCATTAGGTCCCAAAACTGACTTTTTGTAAACAAACTCCGATTTCAATGAAACCACCTCTATTAATTAGAGAATATTATTTTATGAACTTTAAAGGTGAGTAAAGTGAAATTGGAGTTCGTATGAAGAAGTTATGATGTTTGGAAGTTGAGAATTTGATAATTTACAAGTAGGATTTCTTGGTATATGTACAAGGGAATATTTTTAACTTATTTTTATATTTTTATACATATTTTTATAAATAATTAGGAAAAGAGTTTGGTGAAAAATATATACATATGAATTAATTAAAAATCAATTATGTTTTGTATTTATTTGAGAAATATGTGAAATGTGTCTTTATTTATTTTTATGATTTTCTATCCTTATCTCCACCTACTTATTAATTTTGTCAACCAATCCATGCTGACTTGTTCTTGGGGTTAGGTTATAAATATACCTTACAGTTATATTTATATTTATAAGTCATATTGTACATATTTACATATTTCCAATCTGCCTTATTTTCTTTTCTTTATTCTTTAATTATTTACATGATTTTAATGCTTAAAAGGGGATATTTGTTCATGAATGAAGTTTTTATAAAAGATGGGAACTAATGTATATTTACGTGTTTTTGTTAACGGTTTTAAGATAAAATGCGACAGAAAAGTTAGTGAAACATAGATTCATCAATACCTAAAAATTATCTTAGGCCAATGTTAACTCATTCTCGCATCTATAAATTTTTTAGCATTTTTGTTATTTTTATTATTTTTAATAATTCAAAAACTCTATGAAAAATCCCTGTCAGAATTTAAAAATCTATAAAAGTATAAACCTTTTAAGAAAAAATCGTAAAGAAATATTGTTTGTTTATTTTTGATACTTTTTATTTCTTTACTGTTTTTGCAATTTTAATCCTCATAAAAACCAAAAAAATCATAAAACAATCAAAAAGAAAAAATTTCATAAAAATTCATAGAAAATTCCAAAAAATAATAAAAATGCCTTTTTGCAAAACCCAAAAATTCTTCTTTTTCTCTTTGTATATTTAATTAATTTTTAATTTCATTTTATACTTGAAAAATCCAATAACATTGACATTTATTCTGTTTGTATTTTCATTAAATTTTCTTTATTCAAAAGTCTTTCAAAAATTCAAAAAAAATCTGGAAATATTAAAAAAACATTAAAAATATGTAGCAAACTCAAAAATAATTTTATTTAAAATTTCTATTTATTTCTCATAGTTTCTAAAAATTCAAAAACATGCATTTTCTTATTTTATCTTTATTTCCTTTATTTGATTTCATTTTTATATTAAAAAACATTCAAAAATATTTGGAAAAATTTTAAAGCATTAAAATATATAAAATAAGGAAACAAAATAAAAAATTAAAAATTAAAATTGCAAAAAAATTCAAAAATAAAATATTCAAAAACCAAGAGTAGTATCCATATAGTTCCATTTTTCTTTTCAATGGTTTTTCATTGAATTGAATAACTGTTGGGATTTTTTATTGCCTCCCTGAGTTCGATCCTATAATCTATACATGTAAATAAATAACACTCATAGTTCTTGTGCTGACATTCTTTTCTTTCTTGTTGGCTTGAGCTGTGAATAAAAACAAATATTTTTTGTTGAGGGATTTTTAGAGTTGCAACGACACTGCAAATAACTCATTAATTTGAACACCTGATAATCTTTGTTCAACAGTGCCCCACCGATTCGTGGCGAGGAGAAGGACCGTCGAGGTGCAGTTCAATCATCAGTAGAGCACGACAATCAGGTCCATCTCCCAGGTCACCTGAGACCAGGTGAGCCCTTTATTCTTATCCATTTCATTTGCATTTCCAATTTTTTGTCGTGTAGCCTTTTATTTCAGTCATTTCCATCTTTTTTTCATCACAATCCAAAAAAATATAATTCATCGGAGGTCTAGGCTCTGATCATCATTCACCATGTTATATCCCTCATCCAACTTGTAAAGCACCTCACCTAATTGCCCTACATTTTCTCCGTCTAATTGACCCATCATACCCCCTTAATCTTGCAGAGATCGAGGCATCAGACCTCCATCATCTACCGCTCATTAGAGTCTCTACCACCTTCATCCCCTTTTTGGTAACAATTGGGTTTAGAAACATCACCCTCGACCCTTATTCTTTTTGTGCAGGTGCAAGACATAGAGCATCCTATCTGGGGGTAATTCAAATAGAACTTTCAACTCCAGGTGGCTCGAGGAAAAATGCACATTCAAGCCTTTCTCAACGAGGCTTGATTTTTTCTAGCACCTTCAGGAGCTGTGGAAGCCTCCCAAGAATGATTTCTGACCTCCCACGGTGAGGGAGTTGGTCGGAGCAAGAAGATATCGCCGTGGTCAGGGGATGTTCTTCCTTGCTTTTCCATGTACCTCTAATGTCGTCTGATATAGTCGTCACCCAAGATCTAATCTGGGTCGTGAGATAAGAATAAGGTGTTATGTGAGGTTGACCGTCCAATCAAGTTAAGTGGATATGTCACGGTCGTTGGATCAGAAGGCTCCGTACGTGCAATGAACACACCTGGAAGGTATATTTGCACCGACCCACTCCCACATTTTGTGTTTTACATTTATATTTGTAAATATTAAATCAAATTTAATATATTTAGGTTATTTTGCAATTAAGACCTTGATGACTCTATTATTTGCACTTTGGTCCTCTACTAGGTCACCTCATGTGGCATCCCACATGAGGTGACTTTTGACATTTTACGGGTATACCCCTATTCCAGGACCTATTATTAAATGTGTTCCTTAAAATTGTAATTTAGTCCATGTGCTACTAAATTATTTTATTTTATATATTGTATTTGTATTAAATAATTCTTTTATGTCAAAAAATAAAGAAAAAAGCAATAAATGCACGGAACAAAGATCTTCCACGCATAATTTTTGTTTGACATTTCATTACATTTCCATATTTATTTTAAATAAAAAAACAAGTCCACTTTCCCTCTTTAGCATTTTAAAGCCCATAAAATTTAAAATATGTCTCTAAAAATTCCAAAAATATTAGATTAAATAGTTTATATTATATTCTACTACATACAACAATCATTACAAATTGCAAATTATAAAACCTAAAATTATTAAAACGTTAAAATTATTATAAAAATTAGTAAAAATTCTGTAAAAATTGAAAAATATTATTTTCTATTTATTAAATTTATTTATTATATATAGTAATATTAAAATAGTTGAGGGTTTATTTTGAACTTATAAGTATTTTAAAACCCTAAACAAGTTGTAAAATTTAATATATTAATTGTTTTGTGTATTAATCCACTACAAAATACATAAAATTTTAAAAATACTCTACAAATTAACAAAAATAGAGGAAGTATTAAAACCCAAATGTATTTTCTTATAGTTCTTTTGAACCTTACTTGATGTATTAAAAAATCCAAAAAGGCATTTTCTCTTCTTATATTATCTTTATTTTATACATGTTATCTATAATATCTACATTATTTTAACTATTTTAAAATTAAAAAGAAATTAAAATTTGAAAATTTAAAAACAAATATAAAATCAAATAATTAAAATTCACAAAAAATGAAAAACATTTAAAAATCATAAAATTTGAATATATTTAAAAACCCACAAACAATTAAAAATAAAAATATAAAACCAAGTAAAGATAACAAAACCTAAAAATATTAGTAATAATAATAATGAATAATAATTTTATTTCTAACCCTACTTGCTTCCATGTGTTCAACACTCTTCTCTACTTACACCTATACACATTTTAAAAAATTTATAATAAATTTTTACCCACACACTTCGATTGATTTATCTATATTATGGGTTGATTGTTGATCTATTGTGGATCAACTAGCACGACGATTGTTGTTCCAACCTTGTTCGGAGCAGTAGATTGGTTTCTATAGTAAAACAAATGGCATCATTGAAGGAAGCAACGATTAGAGTAGATAGTTATCTAGTTGTTTTATTTATTTCATTATCTGCTCTTTATTTATTTTTGATATATTTTGTATAATTGTTCTAGTCATATCTTGTGTTTGACTTTGTTGTGAGTGTCTACGAGCAAGGGAGGGATTTCTAGGAAGACCACTGCACTGGAGCGAGGTAGAGGTCAGCTTTCCAAGCCTAGCCGATAGGAGACAGCCGCAAGGACAAACTAATGATCGAGAAGAACATATGTAGTATGCCTTAGATTAATTTTTTATTTTCTATGAGAGATATTAATAAGTAATTTGTAATAATTAAGACTCTCAAACACTCTCTTGGACACTTAGCATTAATGGGTCTATTTCACCAAGTGCTTGTACACTTGGGGGACAGAGTCAGATTTTACGTAGTTTCTATGTCTTTCTAATTTTCTTTCTCTCTATTTCCCCTTTATTTTTTGTATTTATGTTATTTGAGTTTTTTGCTTTATTTTTATTTTACATATTATTTTCTTGAGCGCTTAGATTTAGGATTTTGATGTGCGGAGCTTAAAAATATTTGGTCCATACCCTAATAAGAATATTTATTCCAATAGTCACTTACATTTGAACTTATTCAAACTAAATCGGTGCTTCCTGCTAATATGAATTCCTGCTTAGGATGATTCATGCTTGGATTTGCACATATACTATTTAATTTTATGCATGGATCACTTGCATGTACAGTATTAGCATAAGGTATGCATTCCTATCTCTAGCATTTGCATTCATAGTTTCTCATGCATCAACTTTTTAGCCTCCCTTCCCTTAATTTCATGGACGTAGAATAAAAAGAAAATCTAAAAATCGTTAGGACTTTGTGAGAAAAATATCCAAAAAATGAAAACAAAAACACTAAAAGAGGACTGCTAAGAGAATTTTTACCTAAAAAATCTATTAATGGGCAACATTTTATTAGATTCCTAAAGCCCACATTATTTCAGGTATCTTCCAGACTGAGTGAGGCACAACTCTAGGAATTAGAGCACAAAATCCAGCTTGGATAATACCTTTTTTAACGCTTGGGTCAATGAAGTATTAGAACTATTGGTACGTGGGCTAGTAGGGAGAAGTCCATTTGCAAGTTTGGACTGAATTACTAAGCATAGGGATACTACAACAGTGGGATCCTATCTCAAAGTGCCACGTACAAGTACCCTTCGGGGGAAATATTGGATTCGCTATATTGGCTTCCTTAGTCTACTTCTTTGGCTAAGTAGTGGGCCCAATTACGATAACAATGATTCATTAAAAAGTACAGGCTACTTGTTACAATGGAAGTGGGAAGAACAAGACACTAATATGGTAGTACTCACTCTCCTATAGGGTTAGCTCTTAGCTTAATCTAACAAGTTTGCTTGAATATAATAAATAAAAACAACCAAGATAAATAGTCAAACTGTCATAGTTTAATCTGTTGTGTTGGTGAACCAATTATATTTTGAGGTTTGATTGATTAGTTTGGTCAAAGATAAATAAAATCACGTACTTGTGGTGTCTTTTTTCACATTTTTATCGCTTCTGTTCATCTTGGTCATTTTAAGCCTTCACCCTTTCTCTGTTTGATTAAGAGGTAACTGCTAACTTAATTAAAACTCGTTGTAATACATCCAATTAATGAATATTTAGAACAAAGTCAAAAGATCTCTATGAAAAGGACTTTACTAAATTTATCCTAGATAAGTCCAAGGTCAAACACAAGGACATGAGATAATAATACAATTAATCTAATTTTAATATCTATGCTAAATGATTAGTACATTATCTATGTCAAAATCAACAACACAATGCATTACACAAAAATGTGAATTATCATGCATTTTTATGTGGTTTTTTATGACCTCAAGCAAGATTTATAATCAATATAAAAGTCCAATTGATTAATTATTCAAAAGCTAATACAAATTTAATATGGAGAATAGCATCTGTGTTACCTCGAATAAATTAATCATTAATTAAATGTCCAATCAGATAATAAATCATGTTGTTAAGAAAGCTAATGAAAAGAGATTCACAATGAAAAGGAAATCACATTAAGTGTAATTTTTTAATCAATATATTCAACATACAATACGTGGGCATATTTGTAATAAAACATAAATAAAACAAACTTAAAATGTCACATAAAGTCCCTGAATGGATAAAAATGCAAATAACAAAATCTAAGATTCCCTTTTTAATATTTACACCCTTCGTTGGGGGCATTTATGTAATTATTTAAAACCGATGGGCAATAATGCAAAGTGCCTAGGGGTGTACGTAAATCACGTACCTTGTACCTAGATGTAAATTTGGAGAATATTGAGCATTTAGCTACAATTATTGGTGCCCTCCCACGCACATTGCATGCACGGCTAGACTCAGAGGTTGGTTTGTCAGATGTTGATGAATACCACTCATTCATCATTATTCCTTTATTTTGTCTTTAAATCCATAGATAAATACATGTACATATATCTAACTTGTGAAATATAACACACTGACCGTTGACTGTAAATAGTGCATAAAACCTATATTTAAATACAAAATAAATGAAACCATAAAAGAGAAAAAAATAAGGGAAGTATTGTAAATAATGACTGTTGGTAAACCCCGAGACTAAGTCATTATTGACTTGGTCGGCAAGAAATAAAGTAGGGGAGATAAGGGCAGATAAATGCAAAGAAAATAACACAAACACATACAAACCGTATGTACCCTCTACACTACATTTATAGCCAAACTTGCACTAATCTATACACTCTCTTACACACTTCAAATAAAGATATTTTTAACACATAACATGTACACAAAAATACATAGAAAATTACAAAAATAATTGCATATAAAAATAATGTTCATGATGACTAAGACACAAAGATGAAAAAGTCGTAAACAAAGCTTCAACGATCAATCTCCTCCATATGAACTCAAAATTCATTCAACTCACCTTTATTTTTCTTAAAATTAAATTATCTATTTAATAAAATGGTTTGATTAAAATGGAGTTAAGATATAAAAGTTTTTTTGGGTCCCATTGTACTATATACATATACATTTCACTCATTTAGTCCATTCATTATATTTTTACTCTTTTTATGTTTTCAATACTTGCAAATAATATTCAAAACATATTAAAATTGTAAACATAAAAAAGTTATTAAATATACATTAAAATAAATAATATATTGGAATATATAGGTATATTATATATATTATACATATATACATACATATATTTATTTAAGTATATAAATAAAATTAGGAAAATGAAAAGAATATGTAAATACGCATTTAAATATATCATAAATATATATAATATACACACATAATAATAATATTTAAAATACAAAATAAAAATAAAATACACAATACATAGTATAAATATCTATAACTACAATTGTAAAATCAACTTATAATAAAAAAATCTATAAAATTAAATAAAAGCCACCAAAAATAGTACATATAATAAGAAAAAACTTTCATGTTTTAAGTTTTATTTAATAAAATCATTTTCTATTTATTTCTATTTTTACCCATGGTTTGTCTTCTCGTATCCGGCGAAGACCAATGAGGAGGCAACAACTATTAACATAGGTCAACTACCCCACCCCCTCTATGAACGGTCTATTCCTTGTGCTACCCCTTTTTCGCCAATTTTTCTAACTCATCTCCGATCTCATATGCCCCAATTTCTTCAGGTGTGTTCTTCACGCAATGATCAACTTTCACACGATTGAATGCTCGACTATGATAAACCATTGATTCACACAAAAACTGTAGGTGATGATCTCTTTAGAGCCAGTCTCGTATATAATATATCCATCGCCCAATTTTGAAATTCATTCATTTCTACCTGATTTTTCTCCCCAAAAATCATCTATGGAGCTTGCCCTTCGCAACAGAAAGTAGAGCCTCTTGATTGGTGACAGGGAAGAGGAGAGGAGGGAGCAATATTCATCGCCAGAGGTCTCCTCCTGATGGTTGTGTTCCCGACTGTCCTTGGTCTGCTAATCTTTATTTTCATGTCTTTTCAATTCCTAGGAGTGGCAGTAACTTAGATGTGCACTTTATTTCTTTTGATTATGTCCATTTGCTCTTAAAATTCAAAATCATATTTCGTTGGAGCTCTGAGATCTTGAAGTATATGGGAAAACCCTTAAGCGCATCATAGAAGCATGGAGATCTCATCATATGTGATCGAGAGCAATTAGTCGTACTAGTAGCTTGATGCAACGGAATTTCAAAAAATGAATGATGAAACCATATGATCCAGGAACACATCTCTGATTGTTTCATATCAACCACATACAAGTATTAGATTTACCTATTGAAGTGGTGTTGCGATCGAGTCTCTAAACGAAGAGACCTCCCGTCTCAAGTCCGATCTGATGGAGGAGACGCTTGCGAGCGCGTTGATGAAACGTGTGCTCCTAGCAATCCAATTTGAATATCTAAGCGGTGAATCTCCTAATCTCATCTCATCAGACCCGACATTTGTTCACGAGCGAGGCACACCGAAGGAGACAGCGATCGACGAGAAAATGATCCGGTAGCATAACGACGATGTGGCAGTGACAACGACTCCCTCTAGGGCTCCATGGTAGACGAGCACAATGAGAGAGAGAGAGATATCATGTAGAGAGAGATGGAGAGAGCATATTTTCCATTGTGTAAATAATAACTAGTGTTGCCTCTTCTTATATAATGTTTTGGGAGTCCATGGATCTCAATCCATGGACAACATAAATCCAATGGTTCACATTTATTTTCTTTATTTTAATGGCCATTATTTTGTTGTCAAAACACAACAACAAATAATTTAAATTAGTAAAGAAAATATTGAATAAAAATCAATATAAATTAATTTCAATTATATCAATTATCCACATAGATAATAGGAAGGAGGCAAGCCTCCTTCCATATGAAGAGGGGACGACCACCAATTCCAAAAACGAATTGGTGGTCATGCACCCTCCTCATTAGGAAGTTGTCTAGCCACAATTATCTCATGATTATCTCCAATAATGTTGCAACAACTTCTGTTGCAAATTATGTCACAAAATTAAATCCAATTTATTTTGTGAACATTGTAATCATGTCATTGGAAATTTGTGAATCGCATTCACAACCCAAAATAAAATGTAAATTACATTTTCAGTTAATAGTCCAATGTGAATCAAATTCACATCAACATTTGAATTGTAAATGTTATGTGCCAATAGCTCTCTCTAATATATTATAAAGCACATTTATAATATATATGATTAACATAGACTATACTATCCATATTATTCATATTCTTGATTATTAAATCATATTTAATTATCTAAGATCTCAAATCTCATGTACTTAAATAATACAAATCTAATTCACATTCTTCATGATTATTAAATCACATTTAATTATCCATTACTCATGTGCCCAAACAATATGGATCACATTCATATTATTTACAATAATTAAATCAGATTTAATTATCTATTTTGCTCAATGCTCAGATATAATATCAACAATGAAGTTATTCTTGAACTCTTTCATGAATAATCTGTTTTCTCTACGTATAATTGGAGATAAGGACATGGTGATTGCACGTTCCATGTATAGTAAATTGGATATTGAGAACAAATCTCAAATCAAGATCTTGGGGAACTCCCATAGATGTTTGATTAAATTAAAGCCGTAAATCTAATCTTTTCATTGCATCTAAATCACATTCAGATCAATGTCCAACATTTGAACCAAGATCATATTGCTTTTCTATTGAGAGGAGTCACTAAATCCATACCCGTTTCATCACTCCATAAGAATGGAAGCATCATGGTTATAGAATCGTTTATGATCACATCACCCTCACGTATTCCTAATACCTGTACATTCTGCATACTGGAAGACCTAGAATAAACCCGAAGTTTTAGATCTATTTAGACTGTCGTCTTTAGGGATTTATAACTAAGTTTCTCATTCGATCATTGGGAGTCGATATCGAATATATACTTTCCAAAAGAATATATCATACTTAGGTATTGATCACATACTTTTCGAATGTATATATCAAACCTACAAATTTAGTCAAGCTTCCAAAGTGAGATGACCGTGCACAGAATTTGATCCCAATATCTCATGAGTAAGCTCATGTCTTCCAGTTCTGTAAATGAACTTGTATGATCCCTTTGAGATATCGTACTACTCATATGCCCGTGTATGCACATCAGCGCGTCGATGTATAGACCTTGATTAGGCCATCAACTTATCGGACTACAAAATGTACATATTCAAATATATAGTAACAAATCTATCTCTGGTCAGAGGATACATGCCTATATTATGACAGCAGATGATATAGGCCTATTGTTATCTCGATATCGTTAAGTCAACTCATTGACCTATCTTATATAACACCTCCAAATCTCTATTCTTGTGCAGAGGACCTACATCAAGAGGTCAGTTAGATATTATCCCATTAAAGGAAGGATTGCCGTCTCCTACTCAGGCTGGCGATCCTCTCTTAATAATCATTTGAAGGTGCTTGATGAGTCCTCAATCTAACTCTTTAGATATCCCCCGAGCACCAGCCTTTATGATTCAACAATTGAATCAACAGTTGTATGATCATCAAAATGGCCATGGTACATAACCCTAATTATTAAGGGACCTATTACGCAAATTAGTTATTCTTCATTTCAAATTAGGGAATGATATTTGTAATAATATTTATTGCATGATGGCTCGTCATGAGTTCGAAAGTCCAACAGATCTGGCATGTGTTCCACCTGTAGTCGATCGTTGACTGACCACCTGACCATATCCACACCTTCGTCCCTTCATCCTAAGTCATCTTGTTCAATTTTCACCCTTTATTTGGTACAGATCAGGGAGATTGATGCTTGATCTCCGCCCCTCGCTGGAGCATCTCCAACCATCCATTCCAACCCATATTTTTACTCATCCGAGGTTTGAGGAGCTTCTCCCTCAAGCCCAGAATCTTCTAGTTTATGCTAGCATACGAAAGGACCGCATCTAAGGGTTGAATCACTCAGTCCTGCAGATCGAGGTGCCCGGACCTTCTCTGACTCTCTAGACCTCTACCGATGAGCTCTGGTACTTTTTGACCCTTCTCCTATCTACAGAATCATCCCATGAAGGTGAAGAACATCTCAGTAGCTCACAGTACCGTTGGAATCAAATAGGAGGCTCGATCGAAGGTCATCCAGGAGAGGCTTCTTCCATGTTCTTCCAGGCCCTCTCCTGACCATCAGATCAAGAACAAACTCTAGATGGAGTAGCAGCCATCCGATCAGGCACCTAGCCATTGTCAGATCAAAGGGCGAGATCTAATCTCTGCCCTCCATCCATGAACTGTCATCATCCATCCAGCTTGATCCACATGGATAATTAGAGTGTTCACAACCATCATCTATTTATAGAAGTTTTGCAATATTTACATCTTGGACCCTCAACTATTTTGATATTGCACTTTAGTCTAGTGGTCCAAGATGCAAGATGCAAATATTAAAAAACTTCAAAACTTTGAATATAAAGTTTTATAAATGATGGATGGTTGCAATCGCAAAATATATTGTATGTTTCTAAATTTTCTATGTATTATCTAGTACCTAGGAAAATTAAATTGGGCTCAATCTGATTTGATAAATATTTATTAAACCTATTTCAAGTTCATGTATTTTTATTCTCTTTTTTATGTAATTTTCTATTTAAAATCAATAAAAATTCTCACAAATTATCCAAAAATCAACAAAAATGGAGAAAAGTTTACAAAACCCAAAAACATTTTATTTTTAAAATTTTGAGAAAATCATAAATTTTCTCTTTCTTATTTCCTTTCTATATAGTTTAATTTATACATATATATGAATATATGTTTTATTTCTAAAAATAAAAATAAAAATAAAAATTTTGCAAAAAAACAAAAACATAAAAAATATATAAATGAAAAAAACCAAAAAACATTTAAAATTTAAAAATATAAAAAATCCCTAAGTTGTCAATTCACTTCCTTGTTCTACCTCATGTGCTTATTTGTGGTTCGACCTCTACTACTTGTTACATACACATATTTGTAGGGTATAATAAATTTTAGCTCATTCATTTTTATTGTGTAATCATTATTGTGTGTTAATTGTTCAAATTGTTACATGGTATTGGGAATTGAGAGCCAAAAGAGGTGTCGATACAAATATTATCAAATCTAACTCGTCGGACACTGCAGAAACTCCAAGACTGAACGCTAGGTACCCCAATTAAGGGGCAATTTCAAATGGCACCATTGCCAGGGAGCATCGATTTGTAGAGAATAGAGGAGACACTTAGCTTGTTTTGCCATTGTTTACTTCATTGCCCATTTCCCTCTTTACTCTTTTTATCTAAGAATAGTCTGACCATCTTCTTATTTGAATTTGTTGCAAGGGTCTAGTTATTGAGGGATGATTTCCTTGAAGATTCGACAAACCCAAGAGTTGTGAAGACCGGTGGTTTTTTGCCCACATGTAGGAGAGTGTAGCAGAGGAGACAAGAAATCGAGCAGTTATCTCAGTATAGATTTAGTTTAATTTTCGTTGACAAAGATTCATTCAATTAATTTGTAATAAAATAGGACCCGAACTTGAACACTTAGACTCTCACAAGTCAATTTCATCAGGTGCTTATCACCTTAGGGGACTTGATCGAACTTGAACACATAAACTCTCACAAGTCAATTTCTTCAAGTGATTGTTCACCTTGGGGAACTTGATCGAATTTTCCAAGTTTTCGTCACCTTGCACCTTTATTTCTACCTATTTTCCCTTTGTTTCTATTTGTTTTCCACGATTTGTTTTTTCGCATTCTTTTCATTTTACATCTAGTAGAATGAGACCTTAGATTTTAGGAGTAGATGTTCGATTAAATTAGGTCCAAGGCCTTATTATAATTCCTAAGTCTATAGTCTCATGCTTAGATCTAGTCAAAGTAAACAAGTTCTTCATGATAATAGAAGCTCATATCTTAGGGTCATTTCCTCATTGCATTCCATAGTGTAGTTTTAAAATTTATGTCTTGCCTATCGCTTGGAATGAACTGGCATGCATTACAGGTCTTCTGACTAAGCATCACATCATTGTTTTCTAACTTTCTTTGCTTTTCCATCTTCTCCATCTGAATTTGCTCATGTAGGATAAGAAAAGAATTGATAACATCGTTAGGCCTCTTGCATGAAATGTACCCCCCAAAAAGTGAAAATAAGAAAAAAAAGGACTGCTAAGAAAACCTTGACCTAATTAAACCGATTAATCAAACTTCATTGTATTGGGTTCACAACACTCTCATTGTATTCAAGTACCTTCCAGACATAGCGAGGCACGATCTATAAAGATTAAAGCCTAAATCCCAACCTGGGTATTGACTTATTTATTGTCTGAATTCACAATGTATTAGCGATTCCATCGTATGTGGGAAAATATGGCTTTGTCTGCTTGCACACCTAGTCTGAAGTATTGAGCTTAGGCCATCCTCTCAGAGTGGTGTCTATCTCATCATTCCGCATATGAGTAGGGCCTTGTTTGCTTGCGAACTCGGTTCTGACATATTGGTTCCATGTATAAGCTTCCTCCTCTACTTCTTTTGTTGAGTAACCATCCATATCCGATTACAAGGATATTTAAATGGTATAGGCTACTAGTTACAAAGAACTGGAAAGTACGCGGCAACTATAAGGTCAGAACTCACTCCCCTATAGGATTAGCCGTTAAGGACTAGAGGTGATAATATTGTCTCATACAAACAAATAAAATTGACAAAATAATCATCAAACTCTTATGGCTCATTGTGTTGAGTTGGTGAATCTAACCTTGTTTTAAGATTTCGTTGATTACTTTAAAGCATGCCAAGATCAAAAACAAGTACCACACCTTTCTATCCCACACATCTCATCTCACTTCCAATTATTTTACTCATTTTGGAGCCTTCTCTTCTCAGTTCCTCTTGAATTATTCCTAACATTCATCTACGTCATCAATTCTCTTGTCTCCAAAGATGTTACATCAAGGACGGCTTTTTTGGGACCATGCAAACACCAACATTGATTCCTGGATGTCAACATCTTCATTAATATGGGGTCATCACCAAGAATCGAGTTCAGACTTTATGGACTTCTCTTTGGACTCCTTGTTTCATTTGATTCAAATGTCGAGACGACTCTTGTCCCGATTTTACCTCTTTCGCCACTTATCTTTCTCCAATAAATCCATTGTTCGATACTGACTCTCATCGAATTTCCTTCTTCTTTTTTGAGGATTGATCGTGTTTTATTTCTCAATACATATTTTACAGCGGATCAGGAGCCTGAGTTATAGTTGGATTTTGAGATGGCTCTATAGAGACGTGATAAAGGGTCGAGTTAGGATGACACAGTGGATCAAAATGAACTAAATACATAGTTTTTAACCTTAATTCTAGCCATAAAGTAATAGTTGATGGATCACGCTCTCGCCCACATTGCTTTCAGGGAAATGCATAATGAACTGAGGAGGGAAAAGAAAGCCAAGGAGGAGGGGATGAGGAACATTATGATATAAGTAGCCTATAGGAAACCATGAAGGAGGTGATGAGAGAGGTGGACCGCCCAAACCAACTCTGAAAGAAACCTACAACCCTAGTGATATCCAAGTTACTATGAGTATCGGAATACCTACGATCCATGGACACTTTGAGTTGAAGCCATCTTTGCTCCCTCTCTTGTCGATCTTCCATTGGAATACCAATATAGAGCCCTACACACAACTGAAGCTATTCAACAGGATTTATAGAACCATGCACTACCCCAACATCCTGTTGGAGGTGAAGGATATGGGGATATCCTCAAGCGCATCACGGAAGCGTGATGATTGCATCGTATGCGATCAGGAGCGACTAGTCGCACTAGTTGCTCGATGCAACAGAATTTAAAAATTTAATGTGATGAAAGCACGTGATCCAAGAACATTTCTTGGATCGTTTCATCTAAACCACAATAGGTATAAGGTTTACCTCTTGAAGTGTGGTTGCGATCGAGTCTCTAAACGAAGAGATCTCCTGTCTCAAGTCCGATCCAATGGAGGTGGCGCTTGCGAGCACGTTGACGAGACACGTCTTTCTCACAATCCATGTTGATGATCTAAGCAACGTATCTCCTAATCTCGACACACGAGATCCAACATCTTCTTCACGAGTGAGGTCCACTGAAGGAGATGGAGATCCACGAGTAGATGACTTGGCAACATAACGACGATACTGCGGCGATAGCGACTCTCTCATGGGCTCCATGGTGGATGGCCATAATGAGAGAGAGAGAGGCACATGACGTGTAGAGAGAGAGACAGAGGGAGCATTCGTTAATCTTGTGTGTCCCGAAGAGCAAGGGGTGCCTCTTCTTATATAGGGTTTTGGGATCCATGGATCTCAATCCGTGGACAACACAAAATCAATGGATGAGATTGATTTGTATTTCTTTCAATGGCCATGATCTTGTTGGGAAAACACAACAACAATAATTAATTTAATTTAAATTAATATATATATATATATAAATCAATATATTTAAATTAATCAATTAATTATCCTTGGAGATAATATGGAGATAAACCTCATCACCTTAAAAAAGGGGGACAACCACTCTTCTCATGAGATCTCATTATATCATGAGATCTCATGGTCTCATGATATCTCCAAGATTTACAACAACAATTGTTGTAAATTATTTCACAAAAATACTTCATAATTATCTTAAGAACCTTGAAATCATGCCATTGGAAAATTGTGAATCACATTCACATTCCAAAACAAAATATAAATTATATTTTCAACTAATCATCCAATGTGAATCCAATTCACATCGATAATTAATCAACAAATATAAATCACAATATGCTCTCTCTAATATATTATAAATCACATTTATAATATATATGACTAACATGGATAGTGATATCCACATTATTCGTATACATGATAATTAAATCACATTTAATCATCTTGGTTCTCTTTTATCATGTGCCCAAACAATATGAATCACATTCACATTATTCACAACTTTGATAATTAAATTATCTCAGATAACTCTCCTAATAATATGAATCAAATTAATATTATTCATGATAATTAAATTACATTTAATTATCAATATCTCAATGCTTGGATACATATATCAACAATGAAATTATCCATGAACTCTTTCAAGGATAATGCGCTTTCTCTGTGGATACTTGCCGATAAGGACAGGGCAATTGTATTGTTCCAAGTATAGTGACTTGGATATTGAGATCAAATCTCAAATCCTCATCTTGCAGACCTCACATAGATGCTTGATTAAATCAAGATTGCAAATCTAGTCTTCTCATTATATCTGAATCACATTCATATTAATGTCCATCAATTGGACTAAGATAAGATTACTTCTCTATGAGAGGAGTCACTAAAATCCAGACCTGTTTCATCACTCCCATGGAATGGAAGCGACTTGGTTATACAATCATTTATGATCACATCTCTCTCAGGCATTCTTAATACATGTACATCCTGCATATTGGAAGACCCAGAACAAACCCTAAGTTTTAGATCTCTTTTAGACTGTCTCCGTCATTGTTTTATCATTATGGTTCTCATGCGATCATTGGGTGTCGGTATTGATCATATACTTTCCAAAAGAATATATCATACCTAGGTGTTGATCATATACTTTCCAGAAGCATATATCAAACCTTACAAATTCAGTTAAGCTTCCAAAGCAAGACGACCACGCTGGAATTTGATTATTCCCAATATCTCATGAGTGAGCTCATGTCTTGCAATTCAGTAGTGAACCTGTATGATCCCTTCGAGAGATCGTATTACTCATATGCCCTTGCATGCACACTAGCACGTCGGTGGATAGACCTTGGTTAGCTCATCATCCTATTTGTCTGCCAAATGTACATACTCAGACAAATAGTAACAAATCTATCTCCGGTCAGAGGATGTGTGCCTACATCATGACATCATACGACATAGGTCTTTGGTTATCACGATCTTGTTAATTCAACTCTTTTACCTAACTAACCTGACACCTCTGAATCTCTATTCCCATGCAGTGGACATGCATCAAGAGGTCGGTCAGATATCAGCCAAATGATAAAGGACTGCCATCTCCTACTCAGGTTGGAGATCCTCTCTTAACAATCATTTGATGGTGCTTGATAAGTCCTCAATCAAACACTTTAGATATTCATCCAAGCACCAGCCTCTATGATTCAATAATTGAATCAACAGCTGTATGATCCTTAAGATGGCCATGGTACATAACCCTAATTGTACTAAGGGGACTATTATGCAAAGAAGTTATTCTTCATTTCAAATCAGGGAATGATATTTACAATAACATTTATTGCATAATGGCTCGTCGTGGGCTCGCATCTCCAACAATCTCCCACTAGCCCAAAGATCCATTATTTGGCTAATCATTTAAATCCGCACCCATGTGATAATCATAGGCTATTTATAAATATAGCTAGGTAAGCTGATCAATTACTCTGTTCCCAAGAGACTATGCCAAGTCCTTTTATGACACTTGCATAGCTTGTTGCTCCCATGTTCCACTTTCTCATCTCTTTTATTTTCCAGACTTATGATGAGGCATATCCCCAGTAACAGTGCTTGCATCCAATGCGAATGTTGCAATTTTATGCAACCAATGCTCAATATTGTTAGTTATAGTGTCCTTGACACTATAGCTCTATAATTATTATAACCAGTATGTAATTTCTATTAACCTTAACCGAATACCCTTATTCCCGGAGATCTCTATCTCCTAAGGTATCCACAGTTAAGACCTTTTAGATCTCTATCTATAAAGTTCTAAGCTCTTGAATATAAGACTTGAGATCACTATCTCTAAAGTCTTGTTATTGTTGCAATCAATTGTTTTATTTTCATAGTACGATTAGTAATAGTTTACTACTACTATGCATGGCAAACATCTGGCTTTTGTACACATCTAGCATACACCCGGCTTCTCACAACTGATGCACAAGGGGAGGCAGTTTTAGCATTCACTTCCTCATCTCTTTGAGGTACTATCTCTTCAGATAGGTCAGTACCACATCTTAAGGAAAAGAAACATTTCTTGGAATTTTCCAAAAAAATGGAATATGTCCAAGGTGCACCGTATATGCGACTGTTCCAATATCCTCTTATCTTTGCTTCTGAACAATTTAAGAACTAAGATCTTAAGAGGTATACTTGAGATCATATCTCAAGGTATGGAATAGCCAGACTATAAAACACTTATTATTGTCCTTATATCATTCCAAATGAAAAGGATATCATCTACATTTAGCACGATGAGCACAATGGCACCCCCACAAAGCTTCACACGGTTCATCAAGATTCAATTTGAAATCATAACATTTATAATTTCATTAAATCTAGTGTTTCAACTACAAGAAGCTTATTTGAGTATATTAGAGGAGTTCTTCAGCTTGCACACCTTGCTTTTCTCAATTATGAAGCCCTGGGGCTACTTCATATGAGTATCCTCAGAGAGGTATTCATAGAGGAATGCAATCTTGACTCACATCTTGAAGATATCATAGTCAAGTTGTGTAGCTATAGTTAGCAATATTCTGACGGGTTCAAGCATGGTCACTGAAGAGCAAGTTTCATCGCAAGCGATGTCTTCTCTTTGATGTGTATCTTGAGGATACATGCCGTGCTTTGAAGGTCTCTACCTTCTCATCAGGTTCCCTCTTTGTCTTGAAGATCCATTTATACCTAACGGGTCTTACTCACATAGGTGGATACTCGAGGGTCCATATACAACACTTGTATATGAAGTCTACTTTAGACTTTAATGCAAACATCCATCATTTCATGTCATGATCTTTAGAAGCTTCATCACATGAAGTTCGATCATTGTCAGATTTCTCTGATACATGGAATCCATCCTCAAACCCATTTAAAGAGGTATTAATGTTTCATCTTTAATTATCCTTTTAGTTTCCGATTTTAGGAGCCTCATTATTTTCTCAAGATTAATAGAGTTCCTTTACTTCATTTTCATCTTGATTCTCAAGAGAGTCATCCTCTAAGAATCACATCCTTAGAGATGAGATCTTTTAAGAATATCAAGGTCATAAAGTAGGTATCCAATATCATCCTTTATTTTCCTAATGTAGTAGCACTCTCTTGTTCTAGATTCTACCTTAGTTGCAGGAAACCTTATTGAGGATATATAATGTAGTCTCTACCACATATATACCTGGAAACTAAGAGATAATTATGTTAATATTAATCATTGATCAAATCATGTCACACATGATCAATTGTATCTCCTACAATTCTATTGAGTTTAGGTGTATTAGGAGGATTGAGATAGGAATGATATTCATATCTCTATAAGGTATTCTTTGAATTCATCTAATAGGTACAAGCTACCTTGATTAGATCAAATTCATTTCATCTTCCTTCAAACTTTGGTTCCAGACAAAAATAATTAAATCTTTGGACATTTCAAAGCTTTCTATGGTGAAGGGAAGAAATCTCATATCACTAATAATCATCGAATGATGTCACATATCATCAATGTTCATCATGATACAAATGATCTACATACATCAATATGTAAGAGATCTCGAATACCTTGGCATCTAACTCCATTCCAAGAGAAGGGTGTATTAGACATTTTACTTCGAATCTCTATTCATGAGTGTGTAAGTTTTGAACCTTTAGACAATCTAAAGTTCAACATCTTATTGGTCTATTCATTTCATCAATAGACATATGTCCAAGATTTGATGCCATATCATTGTCTAATGATCCCCATCCTCCTATTGATCTTATAACGTTTAATTTCCAGTATTAGAAATGATAATGAATCATTTATTAATTTTCCAATTTAGTAGAGTCCTCCAGATGTTAGATTACTATTTGAAATATATCCATCATAACTCTTTATGATAGGTCAATTCCAGAATTCATGTTTATTTCCAACATTTAGAAATAAACAATGAGCGTATTCTAATATACAGGTCATAGAGACATTCTCTAAGACTAAGGGCTCTCCCACTGAAAATATGAAGTCTATTTATCCAATAGAGATTTTTGCAACAATTGTATTAATATCCATGTGGATGACTATTAAACCTTAATATCAAATTTTCTAGTCTTCTAAAATATATGCAACCAATTGCAAGTGTTAGTAGAAAATTGAGATACAATTATTAGACTTTTAATCTTATCCAATAAAAAGTCAATTTCAATGATTATATGTAGATGTATATTATTCTGATGCACTATCTGAGTCCTCCTCTAAGAATTCTAGATAGATTTGATAGTCATACTATCAACATATCAGCTCATTGCATTATCGGCAATCATCCATGTCTTTGGATGTCATATGTGTGAAAACCAAAGAAGTATAGTCAGCTCTTTGACTTTTCTTCTAACTTTGATCCGGCCCATGCTTGGAATGCGCTCATTTAATCTCTAAACAACCATTGCTTAAGCCAAATGATCTCTAATGTTGAATTCAAAAGATTTCAATATAACAGTATTTCGACATTTATACATGCTTCATTTAATGCATACAATATGAATATTATGAAGCTTCATGAATGACTAGAGCACATATATAGTAGAATGATGACACTCATCATATCTACATACATCTTAACTCTTAAAGACTCATGTTCAAGTAGGTACTCAAACATTTTGAATACACCATCTCTTAAAGAGACACTATTCTGCATAATGCAGAGAACCATGTCATTCATTATTAAATGTTGATAGCACATATATATGCCAAAACATCTTCTTAGAATTTTATAAGGATTATTTGACAATTGCGACCATCATCAGCATGTCACTTCCAAAGTACATTCGATGAGAGATCAAAACTATAGAAACATACAAATCCTAGGTTGTTGTCTTCTAATCTATTTAATTGTCATTCCTCATTATTATGAGGAAACTCGCACATTGCAACCACATACAATATGTATCCAACTGCAAGTACAATATTTTGATCATGGATCCAAACCATGATATTTTACTGGTTATTATTGAGTATAGTATTGAGTGGGTTTAATGAAGGATTATCTGAAATAAGAAATTTGCATAAATATATATATATATATATACACATATTTTAATTTGATTTAGGAATTTTTATATCGAAGTTGTCTTGCCTTGTCAACATTGAAAGTTTATTCCATTAATCACTTTCAATGTAAGAGATCTATCTCAAGCAAGATCTGAGATCTCCTTTCTTATCTTGTCACATCCCAATAATATGAGAACATGTAACTCAGATAAAAAGAAGCAAGAACACATTCCACCTTGCAAGTCCAACTTGCATCTCCCAATTCGATCTTTAACACCCAGGACCACAACCCCTAAGGTGATGTTAACCCATTATTAATTGAACCAATCTTCAACAGGAATACCACTCGCTATGCGCAATCCAATATCACCCCAATAATATGAGGACCCGATATTGGGGTCACTACGCATACGTCCTTACTCTTTCAAGAAGTAAAGAACCCGATCCAAATGGATTGTATGCAAGAGTTGACACTTCGGACAGGCATCTCCTACATACAATATCTGACAACAGAACCCTTCGCCTTGACGAGAGACCATGGATGTCACTTATGTGATCCTCCACCTCTTATTCAAATTTTAATTAATTATCATGAATCATATTCATATGGTTATTTCTTCCGAGGGAAAAACACATCTATTTATAATAGAGTATTTTAATTGAATATAATTGATTTAGTTGCATTAAATCAATTATCAATCCAATTCAATCAACAAATTTGATTGTTACTTGAATATAAGGTATTATCTCAAAGTACGTATTAACTAGAATTTTAATAGTTAGAAAATAGACCATGATTTCTCCAGCATCATTGAGTCCCATCCCGCTGTTATGGCCACTACCAACGGGAGTGGGACAGACCGCACACGGTGTAACCTGCTACCCCAACGCTCCCCGATTAGACACCATATCCACCTCAGGAAAGGATAATGCCAAATCGATCATTGTGTATTTAAGATGTTCATATGTTTTTCAACCGAAATTATACCCATAGTAATAATCAAAACCATTTTGATTATAAGGAAAATTTCTAGAGAAATTCTCAAACCTATTCAAGTAACATGTTTGTTGAAACTGTATCAAGTAACCAATTGGTGATCTAGATCAAATCTAATCATTTATTGATTGAGGTAATGTCATTTAAAGGAAGAGTTATAATTCAAATATTTTCCAAATATTATCCATAATTATTCCAGGAAATTAACCATTAGTTTCACAAGTTTCTTAAATGACTATCACAAGGTTCATGATTCGGATTGCACTTTTCAGCAGTGACCCTCACTTACTAAAATTAGCATATCTCATTCACTTTAAATCCAAATTTTGCAAAATCAGTTTCTAAAGATTGCTAATTTGATTTTTAAAACTGATCCCAAGTTATAATTACGCATTTCTAGGCATGTCAAAACAGTAACCAATTCCTTAATTACGTTATGATTCTACATCCCCGAAACAACGGATATAGGTTCAATAAAATGATCATATCTTGAGTTATTGGATTCCAAATCATGCAAACTCAAATCCTACTGTTTCTTTAATTAATGGTAAACATTATCCAACTTAAAATTTTGTGTTTAAACGGTTTAAAACAGGGTCGAAATTTATCACAAAACAGGGCTGCGAAATCTGAAATGCGTTAAGACTATCACGAACCCTAACGAGCCCAAATCTTCTTAGGTTTATGGATCAAATCCAAAACCTCCAAAATGGATTTGATACCACTTGAAGTATATGAGAGATCCTCAAGTACATCATGGAAGCATGATGATCGCATCGTATGCAATCGGGAGCAACTACTTGCACTAGTTGTTCGATGCAACAGAATTTAAAAATTTTAATGTGATGAAACCACATGATCCAAGAACATTTCTCGGATCGTTTCGTCTAAACCACAATAGGTATTAGGGTTACCTCTTGAAGCGTGATTGCGTTCAAGTCTCTAAACAAAGAGACCTCCTCTATAAAGTCCGAACCAACATTGGAGCGCTTGCGAGCGCGTTGATGAGATGCATCCTTCTCGAAATCCATGTTGATGATCCATACGACGGATCTCCTGATCTCAATACACGAGATCCAATATCATCATAATGAGTGAGGTGCACTGAAGGAGATGGATATCCACGAGTAGATGATCTGGCAGCATAACAACGATACTACGACAATATCTACTCTCTCAAGGGCTGCATGATGGACGACCATAATGAGAGAGAGAGAGGCACATATCATGAAGAAAGAGAAAGAGGGAGAGAGCATTCGTTAATCTTGTGTGTCCTGAAGAGCAAGGGGTGCCTCTTCTTATATAGGGTTTTGGGATCCATGTATCTCAATCCATAGACAATAGAAAATCAATGGATGAGATTGATTTGTATTTCTTTCAATGTCCATGATCTTGTTGGGAAAACACAACAACAATAATTAATTTAATTTAATTAAATATATATCGATAAATCAATATATTTAAATTAAATCAATTAATTATCCTTGGAGATAATGTGGAGATAAACCGGATCCCCTTAAAAAGGGGGATGACCACTCTTCTCATGGGATCTCATTATCTCATGAGATCTCATTATCTCATGAGATCTCATAGTCTCATGATATCTCCAAGATTTACAACTACAATTGTTGTAAATTATTTCAAAAAAATAATTCATAAATATCTTGTGAACCTTACAATCATGCCATTGGAAAATTGTGAATCACATTCACATCCCAAAACAAAATATAAATTATATTTTCAATTAATCATCAAATGTTAATCTAATTCACATCAATAATTAATCGACAAATATAAACCACAATATGCTCTCTCTAATATATTATAAATCACATTTATAAAATATGTGATTAATATGGATAGTGCAATCCACATTATTCATATCCATGATAATCAAATCACATTTAATCATCTTGGATCTCCATTCTCATGTGCACAAATAATATGAATCACATTCACGTTATTCACATCTTTGATAAATAAATTATCTCAGATAACTCTCTCAATAATATGAATCAAATTCATATTATTCATGATAATTAAATCACATTTAATTATCAATATATCAATGCTCGGATACATATATCAACAATGAAATTATCCATGAACTCTTTCAAGGATAAAGCGCTTTCTCTACAGATACTTGGATAAAAGGACAAAGCGATTGTATTGTTCCTTGTATAGTGACTTGGATATTGAGATCAAATCTCAAATCCAGATCTTGCGGACCTCCCATTGATGCATGATTAAATCAAGACCAGAAATTTAATCTTCTCATTACATCTGAATCACATACAGATTAATGTCTATCAGTTGGACTAAGATCAAACTTCTTCTCTATGAGAGGAGTCACTAAAATCCAGGCCTGTTTCATCACTCCCTCAAAATGGAAGCGTCATGGTTATACAATCGTTTATGATCACATCACACTCAGGCATTCCTAATACCTGTACATCCTGCATACTGGAAGATCCAGAACAAACCCGAAGTTTTAGATCTCTTTTAGACTCTGCTTCAGGGTTTTATCATTAAGGTTCTCATGCGATCATTGGGATTCAGTATTGATCATATACTTTACAAAAGCTTATATCATACCTAGATGTTGATCATATACTTACAAAAGCGTATATCAAACCTTACATATTCAGTCAAGCTTCCAAAGTGAGACGACCAAGCGTGGAATTAGATTCTTCCCAATATCTCATGAGTGAGCTCATGTCTTCCAGTTCATTAGTGAACCTGTATGATCCCTTCGAGAGATCGTATTTTTCATATGCCCTTTCATGCACACCAACGTGCCGGTGTATAGATCTTGGTTAGGTCATTAACCTATTGGTCTGCCAAATGTACATACTCAGACATATAGTAACACATCTGTCTCCGATCAGAGGACGTATGCCTATATCGTAACATCATACGACATAGGTCATTGGTTATCTCGATCTCGTTAAGTCAACACTTTTACCTAACTAATCTGACACCTACGAATCTCAATTCCCATGCAGAGGACCTGCATCAAGAGGTAAGTCAGATATCAACCAAATGAGAAAGGATTGTCATCTCCTACTCTGGATGGAAATCATCTCTTAACAATCATTTGATGGTACCTTATGAGTCCTCAATGTAACTCTTTAGATATTCATCCAAGCACCGGCCTCTATGATTCAATAATTGAATCAACAACTGTATGATCATTAAGGTGGCCATGGTACATAACCCTAATTGTACTAAGGGACCTATTATGCAAATTAGTTATTCTTCATTTCAGATCAGTGAATGATATTTGCAATAACATTTATTGCGTAATGGCTCACTGTGGGCTCGCATGTCCAACAAGAGGTAGTAAAGATGACTGCATTCCCTTTCAGCATGCAAGATAAGGAACTATACTAGGTCAACTACTTGGGTAAGATGGTTATGACCTGGGAAAAGTTCAAATCAGCCTTCCTGCACAAGAACTTTCACATGGGCCAATTAAACCAGATTCAAGCGTTGATCTCCAACTTCTTCAACATGAATCGTTTTACAAGGCATGGGAAATATTCAAAGATATTATGGAGAAGTGCCCCCATCATGATTTTCCAAAGACGAGCCCATTCCAGAATTTCTCTGAGGGCTTGCACCAGTGACTAATGAATATTGCGTATGGTGGATCACACATTAAAAACGAACAAGGTATGGTAGATCTTTGAGGAGATGGCTAAGGGCTCATCTGATCCATATTCTTCTCAAGTATTCTATAAAGTCCCATTGATCTTGCACAATCATGTGAATGTGATATTGTATCATAAATAAGAGAGATACATGAGTTCTATTCTCAGCATCATTGGGAATCATCTCTCTAAAGTTGATATCATTGAAAAGTGATCACAAGACCTGTATAAATTACAAGTATCGAACAAAGAACCATATCATTGGAAATGCTCGATCAAATTTCAAAGCGGCTTGGGCTTTTGGTAAGCACCATCCATACATGTCAGTATGTGAATGAACCAACCGAGCATTCTATAGAACCAAAGGAACAACACCAATAGTAGAAACAATGGCCACTTAAATTAGTTCAGCACATGCGTACTATATGCAGACACCCGACTAGGGATCATCGCGGCAACAACAGATGGTTGTGTACCATCTAGAACCCCAAGCTTATGTCGATCCTTTCTATCCACCACCTCCACAAATTCAAGAGGTGAATACCGCATGGGGTAATGAACAAGCTCTGACCCGTCATGGAGGACAGCCTCTGGGTCAGAGTACATCAATCCGGCCATTCAACACATAGCAGGGTGTACAAAATTTATAGCCACATCAAGCCCACCAATCTCCATCACCAGATCCACACTTGGAGACCACGGTATAAGCAACAACGGCTAGCATACAGACAATTGTATTAGCAGCAGCAGTCGTCTGCTTAGTATTAGAATCAATTCCATCCTCCTCGATACTAACATCAACAATATCCTCCTCATCATTATTAGCTTTATCAACAGCAATAACACTATCACCAGCTCCCACCGATTGTCGAATCATCAGAGGCAGCTTCAGTTAATCATGCTCTGGATTACCTAGCTTAGCCGCTCAAGAACATGAAAGAGATGAGCTAGAAGCCGGATGACCACATTGTTGTAAAGACAATCGTCCTTATGCAAGTTGAGGTAAACCCCAACAACTTCTGTGGAAAGGAATAGGTAGACTGTAGTGCCACACTACCTCCCGAGTCTCGTAGAAGTTCTTTTATGTTATCTAATGTTGTTAATCTTAGGAGTGGTAGGACACTACAACCGACTACTACAACAAAGGGGAAGAATAAAGCTTCTCGAGACGAATCTTCATCACCACCAGTTGGCATCACATAGATTTTTGGATCCCATGATGAAGGAGAAGCATCACCATCTCAAAAAAGACAAAAAATCAAGAAAATAAACGAATCAAGCAATAATATCCAAGGCCGACTATATGTAGCCAAGGAGATGCAAGCATGATCATTTAATCCCATATAAGCCGACATGGATGAGTTTCCTGCTTTCGTTTTCCCTTCTATTGTAGATTATTGTACCAAGCTTAATCATCCATTTGTACAAAAGAAAACTTTTTTGAATGAAACTTATGTTTTGGTATCACTCAAATTCCATTTCCCAATGCATTGAAATAAAAAATAGTAAAAATTAAAAACAACCATGTCTGATCCCCAGCATTATGGAATTATTGCAAAATATAGTGCTGATCATGAATCACGGTCGACCGCTTCCTCATCCTACCCCCTTCTAGAGCGGTTCGCCACCACCACATCAAATCTATTCTCATTAAATCAAATCGCATCCATCACCAATCTCTTCCCCTTCCCAAATCGGTCGACGATGCCACTGGCCCTCCTGTAATCTTGCAACAGTCGCCCCCTAATTTCGCCATCTCCGATTGATTCGTAGCTCCATCAGATCACCTCCTTGTCAATCTCCTCATGTCCCCTAATACCTTCCCAAAATGCAGCCGACCTTCCTCTCCTATTTAAGCTCCTCCTCTTTAAGCATGCACCGATAAAACAAGCAAGGAAGAGCTCATGACGGTGACAACACCACGTACCCCTCCACTCGCTGAGATCCAAGGCGGCACCCTCTGCCTTGTCACAGCACTTCCTGGAAGTCTACTTTGCTCCGACGGTAAACATCGTCGAGCTACCTTCCAGGTACTCCCTCCGATCATCTTCTCCGTTCGTTACATAGCTCTCTCCACTACCCAACTCCACCACTGTCACCCCCGCACGATCTACCTTCGCAATCTCCTCGACACCGATCATCGACCACCTCGGTACCATCTTCACCACCGTTTGACTCCCATCTCTGTCAGGGAACCCCCTTGCTCCAAGACGTCCATCTACTACGCAGGTGCCTTCGACTACATCCCGCCCCTGTGGTTCCTCGACATGTTGCCCCGACTATCGTCCTCCCAAGAGCTTCGCCATTCCTGCTTCATCCACACCACGCTCTGCCAAGTACCGCCATTAGGAGCACCTCCTTTTCTCAAGCATCATTCGCCTTTGACCGCACTGCCATTTCAAGCAGTTACTCCACCGCCCTCTCTCCCCCAACGTCCGCCGACCGTGTGTCGGCCACACAACCTACGCCGGTCCTCGGACTACATCCCACCACCATGCCTCGCCCTCCTTCATCATCGACTTCAGAGCCCACTGTCGTTGTTCAAGCTACCGCAACGCCTCCACCGACTCTGCCTCTCCACACTGCCGGGGGCTGACCCCAGGCCCTCCACACGTGAGGGGCAAGTGCGGGGGGAAGCACGTGATCAGCATCTCCCTGTGGGATAATTGCAAAGACCCCCCCCACTGGGGTGTACTTTATTGTAGAAGACCCCCCCAGGTGCGCATCATACGCACACGGGGGTAGGGAAACTTGTATAGAAGCCCTCAGAGGACCGCCAATTTACAACAACACCCTTGCCGCCAAAGGGACACTTGCCAGGCATGTGACCCATTGAGAATTTTGTAGAAATTGCCCCCAGATTTTAGGTAATTAGTTGTATGTCCCTTGATTACAACATTTTAGTATTATTGCAATTATACCCATGTGTTCCCCCTTTGTATTAGACCTCTACATGATAATATTTGTATTATTTAAAAATAGCACTGTGTTCTTCAATTAATTCTCTAAATCATGGCATTCTTGTGATATTTTTGTGGTATATGGTTAATTAATAATTAATATTCTTGTGATAATTTGTATATTATACCCCTTCAATTCTTGTTAATTATTATAAATTAACCATTGCTCGAAAAATTGCAAAAAATTCACGGATAAGAAAATTAACTGTGTTTAACATAGTATCCAAAAAGAATTTAATTTACATGCATAGTTTGCCTTGTAAACATCATTTTTCCTATTTCGATAATTAATTTTTAAGATGTATTATATCTCATATTTTTTAGGTTTAGGATGTTTCATAGATCGATCACCTTGTGCTAGATCTTGGATAATTTTATACCCGTTGAAAATAAATAGATTTAATATTATTATAGTTAAATATTGAAATTTGTATAGTTTATATTCGTAAATTCATAAAATATTTATCTTGCATCCAAAAATTCCAAAAAAATAAAATACATTCATTTCATTATTATTGTCATCTTGACCAAGTTTCGTATTTTTTGAACATCATTTGATTGGTCTTTACATTTTAGTCCATAAAAATAGCGACATTTGCATTTTGCATATCAAATTTGCATTAAAAATACATATAAATACCGTCTCGGAAATCATGCATGAACTTTAATAGATAAATTTCTAGGCTGTTCCTTTGCCTCCTTGAGTTCGACCTTAGGACTTGCCCAATTAAATTAAATATTAAACGACTTCGAATAAAATTGAATATAATTTTGTGGTCATTTCTTGACCGATTCTGATTGCCCGACAACGACACATTCAACATTAATTTAAATGCTCGATAATTCCCCATAATTAACGTTGGCATATCCATACTCATCACATATATGCAGTCTTGTATGTGAGATGTGGGTCATGTTCTTTAAGGTAGAGATCAAACATGCAATATAGCACACATATCTTTCAAACTAAGGAAGTTTGAATTATTAAGTCTAAGATCCTAATGATTAAGACATGTTAACTTAGAATTTTAAGACCTCATAAATCAAGTGTTATGAATCTCAACAAGCCTTGTGTGAATGTGTATGTGTCAGGGGGGCAACAACTTATTAGTTAGTATATTATTATTTTTGTTTATTTTTCCATTTTTTCTTTTATTTTTAAATAAGTCAAATGTATTTACAAAACATTTGTTAATCTCAATACATCCTCAGCATTTTTTGAAAAGACTTTTAGAACTATTCTAAAAACCATGCCACATAGATATACATTTTCCAAACATTTTATAAAATTTTTCCAACAAGTAAAATACCATTTTTACAAACCAATGTAAAACATTTTTCAAAGATATGTTACATTAATATAGGTTATTCAAACATTATACACAGTATTTTCAAAAGAAGTAAAATTGTATTTTTACAAACCAATGTAAAACATTTTAAAAAATAGTCCAAATAGGAATTTAATAGTTTTCAAATAATTTTATAATCATTTTTACAATTCAAAACAATACATTACTCTTAGCCCTAAAAGTTTTGGAAATTTTAAAAATATGAGCTACTGCTAAATTATATATGGAATATATATAGTATACCCCTTATACTTAGATTGTGATATGTCCTCACAATACTAAGTGATATGAGGCCATAACTCTTGCTAAATACATGGGAATATACAAGAACTGATTCTAAGAAGAGAGGGATTTGAGTGAAAAAGAATTTTTAGGAGAATGTGGTAACTCAGGTCCCCAATATACTTAGGATGAGAAATAGCCTACATAAAGAGATTAGAAATGGAAAGGAGGGGCCTTAGATGAACAATCAGAGAAAACTTGGTTCCCCCTATGCTTAGGCTTAAAAGAAGCCTAAGTATGAAAATATGATCTAAGGGTGAGGGAAATGAGACACGAGAAGAATCTAATTAGATGTATGAATCAAAGGAGATGAAAAATGGAGTTCTTGGGTATAGAGAGGGTTTTTAGGATCAAATCAATCAAGCACAAACAATCCCAATGATTTCACCAACTCACACATGAAGACGAAGAAATTATGGTCAAATTATCGTGTCCATTTTATTGATGAGAATCCAAATTGAAGTTCAGTACACATAGGTAAAATGGAGGATTTGGGCACTATTATATGGATGCGGCATCACCTCTCAACATACTTAAAAGTACCAAAGAATAATGAGGGGTTTACTCTCCCAAGACAAGGTTAATTTTAGCTCCATTTTTATAAATTCCACTTTCATTTAACAATCCCAATTTTAAGAGCTTGGTTGTCACTTGAAATTAAATTGTGAGCACATAAAATATCGTCCATCTACCAGTCCCAATTCCTTTAGACCTTAAGTTATAAAACATGAAATGGAGTATTTGAAAGAAGCCAATGCAGACTGAAATCATGATGCATGCTCATGTTAATAGATGATTACAGTGCATACCACCTCTCTCCATGTGGATACGATATTATATATAGAAATCTATCTCTATGTACACAAGTTGAGAAAAGCTGCATCCTAAACATGAGTTCCATTAGCAGTGAAGAATATGAATAAAGTTTGGCTAAGTCAAGCAAGTTTAGGGGTGTATAATGAATCTTATGAGATGTATAATTCTCTTAAGATCAGTCAGTATGTCCTAATTACGAACAAGCACAAAAATGTATAACCTAAAGTAGCTTTAAGCGTCGTTTGCCTAAACCCTAATTTCGAACGCTTAAGTTGAGTTCCACCCGGATTAGGGGTGAAATAGACTCAACACACAAATAAAATCCAAGTCCACATTACATATGTGAGTTAACGATCGAGAACCATTGGAAACAACATAAATAAATAACATATATACACAACAAACAATATTATTTCTTCAATTCTCATGTAGTTCCTTTGCGACTCCTCGTAGCTAGATCTCCCGACTCCTCACTCTGTGCTTCCCAAGCATCTCAGACCATGTGGGCCCTGCCATATAAGCATAAAATATTAAAACATAATTTAAAAGAATAATGAACATACAGTATACATAACACAATTGACAACTAATGCAACAAATGAAACATAAACAATTAGACCTAAATAATATCTCTCTCAACATTACAAAAAGATTAAACTGAATTAATTATATTAATGAAGTTGTGTACTTGAAAATGGCACCATCTAATTAAGCGCTAACTAGCTAGCTTAATTAACACTCGTTGTAATACGACCAATTAATGACTATTCAATACCAAGTCAAAAGATCTCTGTGAAAAGGACTTGGCTTAAATTTATCCTGTATATGTTTAGGGTCGAAAAAAATGACACAAGCTAGTAATACAATTAATCAAATTGTAATATCTATGCTAAAGTATCATACATTATCTAGGTCAAAATCAATAGCACAATGCATTACAAACAATATGAATGATCATGCATTTTTATTAGATTTTTAGGCTAGTAAAATAATCTACATAATAAACATAATGTATCAAATAACAACATGCACATAGATACATAACTTATGCCCTTAAATTACATGCAAGCCTCAAGAAGGATTTATAATCAATGTGAAAGTTAAATTTATTAATTATTTAGTAGCAAATGTACATTTATATGGAGAATAACATCTATGTTATCTCAGATAAATTAATCATTAATCAAATTTCAAATTTGAGAATAAATAATGTCGTCAGAAAGCTAATGAAAAGAGCTTCATAATGAAATTAAAATCACATTAAGTTGAGTTTTTATGCTCAAGAGATTCAAAATACAAGGCAGGTCGTATTTGTAATAAAACATAAATCAAACAAACATAAAACATTCCATAAAGGTCCTTGAAGGAACCGAACTGCAAATAACAAAAAGTCAGAACTCATTATTTAATATTTACCCCCTACTCGAGGGAATTTATGCAATTATTGAGAACCGTTGGGACAATACTACAAAATACCAAAGGATCGCACGAGAAGCACACACCCTTGAACCTGGATGCAAGTTAAGAGAATATTGGGCATTTGGTTGCAATTATATGTGCCCTCCCACATGCACGGCACACGTGGCTAGGCTTGGAGGTTGTCTTGGTCGGCTGCAAGTTGTTTGGGCAACATGACTGGCCTGGATGCTTCAGATGATGGCTTGGCTACTCTGAGGTACCTGGCTCGATGAGGGTAATGTGGCAGACTCCTCCGGCCATGGATCAATCCTGGTTGGACTGGATCCAATAGTTATTGTACCTTACGGTATCCTCCTCCTTCGTTGCGCAGTGGAGAAGGCAGAGCTCCAGTGAGCGCTTAAAATCTCCTTTGTGGTGCTCTTCCTTTAATAAAGATAGAGGAGGCTTCGTAATCACCTCGTGAAGTTCCTGATGTGGAAATGAACCATTGAGGATCTCTAAAATGCCCGATCAGATCTAATAAGCCAACGAAGAACCTCTAGAACATAGCTTCTTCCCAAGCTATGACCATTGAAGAAGATTCCCTACTAAATGTTAGAAAACAACCAAAGCTTGTGTGCGTAATGAAGTGAGGTGGAGTGGAGGCCTAAAGGAGTGTATGAATGGAGTCCCTAATGGGTTCTTCCTCCAAGGCAGCAAAAGAAAGGGGATGGATAGGTTGAGGGATGGAGGAAGAAGAAATGGCTATCGAAACCTCTCGTGTGTATCGTCGATATGCAATGAATGTGAAGGAATAATTGAATCGACAAGAGGGACTATATACATCATGGGATAAATCTATGAAACCAAGCAAAAATCAAAATTTAAACTACCTAGAAACTTGAAGAATCTCATAGACATTCGATGAGATTTGGCTTGAGTCCTTGAAGATCTCGGGTTCTTCGCTTCATTTCCTTAGTCGGGGGAAGAAGCTCGAACAATTGTCGTTTAATCGATGTAGCATGGCATCTATGCCATGGGTTGAAAACAAGGGCTGGAAGGTCTTCTTTGCATCATCCTCCATCTTCCTGTAATGGTTCAAGCGACGATATGGCTTATTTGAAAGATGGAAGTTGAAGGGAGCTATGCCCAAGAAGTGGTTTCAACCACCGGCAGTTGCCAAGGGGTAAAGGTTAGAGGAAAATAGGATAAGCTTGTGTAAGAGGGTTATTAGGCGAAGAGAAATGAGGTGGAAGTTGTTCAGGTGGTTGCTTGAGGAGGTTGGTGAAAAGGGACGACAGTGGGCAGTTTCCATCACTCACAACTCTTGGAACACGAGAGCTAGAGGTTGTGGATGACTCCCCAATCGTCCAATGGAATCGAATGGCTATGTTTTGGGTGGGAATGAGTGGTGATGAGGTGCTTAATCAAAGTAATCGAGCGATCAGAATTAAAGCACATATGAATCATTAGTGTCCATCTGATCGGGTTGATCATACGACCTTGAAATTAGGAGATTTAAAGTACAAGGTCAGATCACGTGGTAAGAGAAGGAAGAGCCATGTGGACAAATCAGAACTAAGAGAAATAAAAAATGAAGATAAATAAAAATAAAATAGTTAGAACTAAAATTAGAAAAAGTGTTCAACATGAAAGTTGTATAACTCATTGAGATCTACAACCTTCATTTGGAACTCAAAGTGAAATTACATCGTATATACATAATATTATTTTTGTAAGTATTTTTGTAATGTATTAAAAATACTTATTTTATTTTCTTTTATTATTATTTGTTGTATTTTTATTTATGTTTAATGTTAAATTAAATATACAGAATATTAACTTTTTTAATAATAAAAAACAAATAAAATAAATGGCACAATAAATTTATTTGTATTTATGATTGATTAATTACCATGTGTTAATTTTTGTATTAGATTAACTATTAATTGGTGTTAATGAAATACTTTAGCTAGGAGAATAATAAATCTATACTATGTTGATAAATCTAGGATTTATTACCTTTCCATTCCATTTCTTTGCTCCCGTGCTCCACTCCCTCATCATCTCATTTCTTTTTTTTATTATCTAGAGGGTTTATCAAGGAAGGTTTTGTTCGGACTTTGTGAACACCTACATCGTTTCCCTGATGCCGACATCTCCAATAATTCGAGGAGATTCTAGAGAATTATGTTCGGAATTTACGAACCTCTCTCTGAACTCCTTGATCTTTCATTCACTAATAAATCAAGATGACTTTTTTCTCAAAATATCTTCTTTTTGAACAGAGATCGACCAATATGCATTCGCATCCCCTACTCTAATAATGTTCAGGATTGACCCAAATCTTGAACATTTCCACTTATTCGGTGCATATTTCAAGTTTGGTTGGGGGCATATTTCCTATTGAAGACAATGAACCATATAATGATTTGTCATCATCGGATTTAGAAGCTAAAATGGCTCCTTAGAAAGAGAAGGCACAACAAATTGATATAAATGAGGTCAACACTCAGATACTCATCTCCATTCATGTGATCCAATAATTATTGATTACACAGGTCGAGACTCAGACCAACTTCCATGAAATGCTTATAGAGATGAGGAGAGATCGAGAGAACAGAAGAGCGGAAGAACAACATCAAGCAGATGGACACCATGGAGGAGAGGAGGAGAGGAGAAAGGTACCAAATCTGGCTCTGAAGTAAACATATAACCTTGAAGTCGATTACGTAACCAAGCAGATCTGGATACCACATATTCATGAACATTTGGAAATTAAGTCGCGGTTGCTTTCTCTCTTGCCTGCATTCCAAGGGAACATGAATGAAGAAACATATATATCCACCTGGAGCAATTCAACTACATCAGCGGAACAATGCACCACCCCAACATCTCGTTGAAGGTAGTTAAGATGGGTTTCCTTCCGATTTAGCCTTTAGAATAAGGCTCTCTACTAGATTAATCACTTGTGGAAGGGTTAACGACCTGGGAGGAGCTGAAATCGATTTTCCTTCACTAGTATTATTTCATGGGTCATCTTAATGAAATGCGAGCATTGATTTCAAACTTCTCGCATTTGTCCCACGAGTCGACTCATGAGGCATGGGAATGTTTCAAGGATCTATAGAAGAAATGCTTTTGTCGTGACATATCAAAGACTAGTTTGTTACAAAACTTCTTTGGTGGTTTGATCCATGACAGCGCAAGGTTGTGATGAATCTATGATTCATCATCTTTATTCATTTATTTTAGCTTATCCCTTATAAAACACCTGCATATAACACTAACTCCATATTCTTACTAACTTGCATCTGTGTGTAAATATTGTACATTTCTTACTAATTTTAACCTAAAAGTAATAAAGAAAGAAAGAAAGGAAAAATAAAGAAAATAAAATAAAATAAGGAAGTCTGTATATAATCTTACCCAAACCCCAAGAGAAGGTCAAGACTTGAGCTGATCAACCAGGAATAAAGTAGGGGGAGATAGGGTCTTCAATTAGAAAATCCAAAAAAAATTGTATTTTGTGTATTTCTGTATAAAACTGACAATAATTTATTTGTGCCTTAATTGATCTCAAATCAAATAACTTTCAAAACCAAAGTTGTAAATAAAAATATGTCCTAATTAATAAAAATAATTTTATAATTAAATCATGTACAGAATAAAAGTAGCCACACTTGAAAAAAGCCACTAAGCATTAATTGAAAGATCAATTATCGACTCCATATGAACTGAAATTGAACCAATCTCACATTCATTGGATTCTAAATCAAATTATCTTCAAAATGGCTGTGATTTCATAATTTTTCGAGTTACGGTTGAAAAGTCAGTTTTCTGGGGTGGTTTGTGCAATTTCCCATATATTTTGTGCATATTTTATTTGTATATATTTGTAAATATTTTGGCTAATTTTTTAAAATGAAAAAATATAAAAAAAATAATGAAATTCTTAAAATAAAAAGGCTAATTTCCTCATTTACCCTTGATAAAATGTCATATATGTATATAGTATATGTTTGTAGTTGCTATTTTTAATTAAACACCATAAAAAAATATTTTTTAATTCAAATAAATAAAGTGACAAAAAAATTAGATAATTTTGTTAATAGTTTTATCTCTTTTTATCTTTATCTCATCTCAATTTTCATCTCTTATCTCTTCCATCAAAAAAATTCCAAAATTCAAAAATTCAAATTTCATCTCTATCTTTTCTATTTATATGGACCATTCTCCCTCATTCAAACTTTATCAATCTTTAGAGAGAGGAGCCCGATCACCGAAGAAAAATTTCGTCGAGAAAGTTGCCTAGTCTCCAAACCGTCCAGTGATAGTGAGCCAGCCATGTCGAGGCGATCACGGTACATTTCTGCTCCTAAGGAGAGATCCACATTTTTTTTATCAAGGTTAATCGTAGTTTTATTTCTTGTACTTTTATCTCGTTGTCATTTTTTATCTCGATCTTAAAATCCATCACGTTTTTTATTCGACATCGATCTCGAGTTTTCATCTCATTCTCTCGATCTCTCAACATTCTATTTCTATCGTCCACGATCTCTCAACTCCGGCCACGTACAGTGGTCAGAGAATCAGATTTGTTCCTTTCATTTTTGCCGGATCCCCGTTCATTTTTCGATTTGTAAATAAATAAAAAATAAAAAATATATTTGTTTCTTTTCTCTAATGTTTGTTCTGCAGGATCATTTAAAAAAATAATGAAAAAAATTAAAATAAAAAATAAAAAAAAATCTATATCCTATTTTTAATTTATACTTTATTTGGATTTAAAAAAATAATAATAAAAAAGTTTTTATTCACTATTTACAATTCAAAAAAATAAAAAAAATGCAGGCAAGACACGACTGCCCCCCAGGCCGCCACCGCCTCTCCCAATGTGCGCGGCCGGCGTTCATCGCCGTCGGCTCCACCACCAGGCGGTGCCCCCTTCACTGTCCTCTGCTGCGCTCAGGCGATAGTTCCGCAATCAGCTCGCGTCCTACCCAGACTGGACACCTCATGCCGCTGCTGAGCGCAACTCCTCCTGACCCGCACAACCCCACCAGTGTCCTCCGCCCGTCGACCCCCCAGAGCGAGGCTGCAGCGCCACCTTCCCTCCTTGGTGCTGGCGTCGGTGTTGCGTGACCTCCGCCGCATCTCCGCCCAGATCTCTTCCCTCGTCGTGCCAGTCGTCACTGCCACTCCACTGCCCTCACTGGATCGTGTCCACTGACCCACGTCGCCGCTGCGGCGTGCCTCCACCGTTGAAGCCGCATCTCCGCGGTGGTTTGCCACTACCTCCAGATCTCAGCGTCGTCCCATGTCCTACCGCCGTGCGTGGGGAGTGAGAAGGAAGGTCAGCGACATCGCCTCCCTATGGCTCCCTCTTGCCCCTTTGTCAAGAAACGAAGAAGAAACCGGGAACCCCAGGGTAATATTTTATCTGGAAAAATTACGTGTATGCCCCTGGAGTTCTCAAATTTAAAGAAGACACTGGGAACCCTAAGGAATCAAGTATTTCATTAAGCGAAATTGCATCAGAGATCCCAGAAGATTCCAAATTGCAAATAAGCCCAGCCGGAACCTCAAGCACGTACCGCGCATGTAATTTAGTGGTAAAATTGTGCATTCTTCCCTTTCTTTATTTTTATTATTTTTTTGATGCAAAAACAAAACTTATTTACATTTTAGTCCTTGTTCTCAGACATTGCATGATTCTTCTATTGAAATAAATGTTTATTATTCCAATTTTTTTTGAAAAATTATGCTATCCTCCTAATGTGTATATCCATCTAGCATAAAATTTTCATTACATTTCAATTTCATTTATTATATTTAAAAAATCTAAAATAGTTTCTTTTTGACTGTCCTAGTTTGAAAATTCATAAAAATTCAAAAAATAGCGTAATAATTCCAAAAAAAATTCTGAAGGTGTATTTTTGTTTCTTTTCATTTTTGACCAATTTTTGTGCATTAACTCTTTACAAAACCCAAAAAATGAAAATACTAAAAATCTTAAAAAAATCATAAAAAATTCCATAAAAATCAACAAATTGTGAATTCAGTTTCTGATTATAAATATTTGCGTGTAGTTTGTCATAAAAATAATTGTCAGGAGTTTTAGGCACTACAAATATTTTTATGTTGCAAATTACTTCAGGCTGTGCACAATTTCACATTTTCTCACCGTTTGATTTTTATAAAATCACAAAAACATCTGAAAATTCCACAAAAATTTCCAAAAACTTCTTAAAACTTTTAAAACCCAAAAATATTTTCTCTTTATTTTTTCGAGCATTTTTTGTATAAAAAAATAAAAAAAGTTGGTGTGCACATTTCTTGTGCTTGTTCATATTGTTCGTTATTTCTTAAAATTAAAAAAATTACAAAATCAAAATCACTAAAAATTTAAAAATTAGAAAATATAAAAAAAATAATTAGAAATAAAAAAAGTAAAAAAATAAAAGATAAAAAAATCACAAAAACCAAGGATATTGTCCTTTGAGATTCCCGTTTTCTCTTAATTAATTTCTGATTAATCGAATAACCCTCGGGAATTATAGCCTCCCTGAGTTCGACCTTGTCTGCTATATAGGTCAATAAGTAGCAAAAATAGAAAAATATTTTTTTGTCACGGGATTTTTGGGGATAGCAACGACACTTCGTTTACCATTAATTTCAGAACCTCGACGATTTCCCGTAACAATAGGCTAGTAGATGCCATTGGTGGAAACTCTCATTTCAATAAGGATGAAGATGTCATATGGCAAATCTTTAAGGGGATGACCGAAGGATGAACTACATTATTTTCATCATGTGATTTCAAAAAGAGTCTGTAGATCCTCCACAAGTTCGTAAATATGGTGACATCTCACGATGAGGAAAGGAATAAGAGTTACAACCTAATCATCATAGGGAACCACCTGTCCAAGGTAGACATTATTCAGAAGCAATGACAAGACTTTGAGAAAATTAATGGGATCGAACAAAGAACCAATAATTTTGACAAGCAAGACCATATTAAAAACGGGTTGGAGCTTCTGGTGAGCATGATCAACTCGTTTAGTCTGTGAGTACTACAACCAAGACCTCTACCGCTAAGAGAAAAGAACAACCACAAGAGTAGAGTCCAGGGCAACCTCAGCTAGTCCAACATCTTTATTACGTGCAGGCACCTGATCAGTGTGCACCATCACAACCATAACAGATACATATGGTAGTGTACCATCCCCATCCGCCGATGTACATCGAGTCATTCTTCCAACATCCACACTAAATTCAATAATTGAATGGATTTTATGGATATGAACCACAGTTGACCCATCTAGGAGGACAACATCATGGTCAATCTTTAGCCATCCGACCACTCCATCAACAACAAGGTGGAAGAAGTTTCCAAAACTAGCCTTCTCAGCACAAGTCTCCACAGAATATTCACACCTGGAGACAAAACCATAAGTAGCGGGCATATCATTAACATCAATTCCATGACTATCAGTTGGCTGCTCAATATCAGAATCAATATCACCCCTCCTCCACACTATCAGTAGTATTCTCCTTAATTGTACCATCAAAACTATCGTAGCCTCCACACCCTTGATTACATGGCTCATCTTGTGAAGAACATAATTGAGGTGAGCCAGAAGTTGGATGACCTGACCACCGTAAAGACCATCATTCTCGCAATGGTTGAAGCTAATCTCAATAAATTCCATCGAAAGGAGAAGGTAGCTTGTCATGAATCCTCCCCCACAAAGTCAAATATGAGTACTTCAATTGTGTTATATAATTTTTTAACTCTCAGAAGTGGCAGGACCATAAATTATCTGCCACTAAGAAAGGGAAAAATAAAGCTTTAGAAGGTTTGTCATCATCATCTGCAACAACTGCTCTTGCAGTTAAGCTGTAGGAAAAAAGAAGAGCGAGGAGCCATACCAAATCCAAAAAAAGAAGAAAATAAAAAATAACATAAAATATAATAACAACTGAGTTAAGTCATGCAAGCCATGGAGATGCTAGCACCTGTAGCTTATCTCGTGCTTACCGACGAAGCTGACTTTTCAAAATTTATTTCTTCCTCTATCATAAATGATTGTACCCCTTATATTCATTCATTTATAAAAGATTATTCCAAAGAATATTTTAGAATGTAAATATCCCGTTTCCTGATGCAATGAAAAACAACAAAAAAGAAAGGTGCATACTACTTTGTTTGACCATGGAGTTATGGATATATTGCAAAACATATTTCTAGAAATACCATTATTAAAAGCCATGGATTACATACATAGAGTGAAGAAAGGACTGAAAGATGTATGCACATCAAAGCATCAGCCCTGCAAGAACAGACACAACAGAGCTAATATGCATATCTTGACCTTGTCCGTTGTAAACAAGATCAAGAACCTCCCAACCAAAAAGAAAGACATGGGAGCTCCTTTAATCAGATGCGAGATCTTTGGAAAAAAATTTAAGCGCACTCACCTTGATAGTGGTTCTTCAATAAACAACATGCCCATGTCTCTTCTCAAGGAATTCAAGTTGGGTCCGCTGAAATCAACCATGATGATTCTTCAGTTTGTTGATCGATCCATTAAGTGACCCCCAGGTATACATGAGGACATTATTGTAAAAGTACAAGTCATGTAATTCCCAATGGTCTTTTTATCCTGGACATGGAATCCTCTTCACTTTTACTTTAGACTCTTATTATACTTGGTCGATTGTTCCTTCAAACAGACGAGGTTGTAGTCGATTATGCGTGTAGAAAGACTAACTTTCGCTCATAGAGAACAAAGTCGTAGATCACACCTTTGAGAAAAATGAACCATATATACTACATGATGATAATTGTGACATTATTTAAGATATCAAAGATCTAATCTTGTCCTTTAATGTTATTTCGACCTAGGAATTCCTCCTCCGTAGTAAGACCTAGACAGAACAGTAGAACATTGTTCCTATGCTGACAGGGAAATCCATGCAGGAGAGTTGATCAAGTTATTTGAAGAAAATTCATCTCAAACCAAACAAGAGAGAATCATCACATACATGTTCTATATTTTGTTATCTGAACCTAGAGTGACCGAGGTGGACATCAAATTACAGGCAAATCATCCACCAATCACTATTCTAGTTTCATAGGTTGCTGAAAGCCCGACTCAAACTCTAGTAGAATTTATGTTTCTTCTAACAAATATAAAGTATGCCTTCCTTATGGGTGAGCAAGAATAATATCTAGTCATCATCAGTTCACAGTTGACCATCGACAAAGAATCTCGCTTGCTAGAGGTTCTAGAGAAAACCCGCAAGGCTCTTGGTTGGAATGTTTCTAGTCGCTGAGGTATAAATACAGCCATGTGTTCACACTAGATATACATATAGGATGACAACAAGACAACCCATGAGTTTCAGCGCACACTGAATCTTCGAGAAGTTGTCATGAAAGAGATTACAATGTAGTGTACGACTGGATTTATTTATCCCATCTCCGACTAAAAAAGGGATAGCCCATCAGATGGTGTCTAAAGAAATTCAGAATTATGGTGGTTACAGATGACTAAGGAGAAGAGATCTCGGCCCAAGTCACTACTCCATTGCATGTTTGTGTAGATTTCCTATGCTTGAACTCAACTACCAAGAAGTAATGCTTTCCTCTACCATTTACTGATCAAGTTCTCAAAAGGTTGGCAGGGAAAGATTTTATTTGTTTCATTTATGGATACTCTGGGTACAACCAAGTAACGATCGCTCGTGAAGATCAAGTGAAGACCACTTTACTTGTCCATTATGCACCTATGCCTTGAAGCGAATGCCCTTTAGATTGTGTAACGCACCCTCTACATTCCAAATGTGTATATTGGTTGTGTTTGTAGGCATGATGGGTAGTTTTCTGGGGGTATTTATGGGCAATTTCTTGATCTATGGTGACAATTTTGATGTCTGACTTGCTCATATAGATCGAGTACAAAAAAGATGTTGTGAAGTGAATCCAGTACTCTCATGAGAGAATAGTCAATTTATGGTTACAGAAGGGATGGTGTTGGGTCTTATCATCTCCAAATGAGGTATGGAGGTCTACCCAGCAATGGTGACGTCATTTCTATACTTGAGTCGCTAAAAACACTAAAGCAAGGTATTTTTTGGGGCATGCCAGATTCTACAGAAGATTTATTAAGGACTTCAACAAGATTATCTAACCTCTCACCAAACTACTAGGCAAGGAGACCGATTTCATTATGGATAACAAGGTCCTCCAAGCCTTCAATTAATTGAAATATTTGGTCACTCAAGCTCTTTTTCTATATCCACATGCTTAGTCTCTCCCATTCGAGATTATGATAGATACTTCTGACATTGCCATTGAGGGTTGTGTTAGGACAACAAAGGGATGGATTTACTTACGCTAAATGCTATGCCAATAGGACATTAGATGAGGCCCAGAAAAATTTTACATTTACAGAGAAAGAGCTTTTGACAGTGGTTTTACCCTTGAGAAATTCATGTCTCACCTTCTCACTTCCAAAGTTATCATATTCACCAACCACTCTGCAATCCGGTACTTGCAACAAAAGAAGGATGCCAAGTCATGACTGCTCTGTTAGATTCTTCTGCGCCAGAATTTTGATTTGGAATTAAGAGATAAACTTGTAGTCAAGAATATGGTACCAGATCATCTGTCCAGAATTACAAGTCATGAACTCTGTTGAGTAATGTGCCAACAATAGAAACCTTCCCCGATGAGTCAATTCTATGTGTCACATTGCTCCCATGATATGCTGATATTGTGAACTATCTCATTTATGGGAACGTTCTACAATATTAGACTCTAGTAAAGAAGAACAAGTTCTTGTCCAATACTCATTTCTACTAGTGGGAAGATCCATACCTTTTCAGGGAAGGTGTCAATTGTATTTGGTGTTGCTGTATTCCTCAAGAGGAGTACACCAGTGTCTTCGAGCACTATCATCAGCTCGAAGCAGGAGAACACTATTCTGGAAGTAGAATGATAGCAAAAGTATTGTAGTATAGCATCTAGTGGCCTATACTATTCAAGGATTATGCAACATATGTGAAAGGTTACATTGGCTATCACAAACTAGGAGGAATCAATGGTTCCAAAGATTCAATGCCATACAAGTCATCCAAATATCTGATGTATTTAATGCTTGTGGTATTTACTTTATCGACTTGTTTCCTATTAGTCAAGGATACAAATACATCCTATTTGTCATGGATTATGTGAGTGAATTGGTGGAGGCTATTTCCGTCTGATCTGCAGATAGATGTAGGGTTTGTCAATTTCTCAAGGATAACATTATCTCACGGTTCAAAATTCCAAAAATCCTTATATCAGGTGGGATATTGTTGGACATGCGAGCCCATGACGAACAATTATGCAATAAATGTTATTGCAAATATCATTCCCTGATCTGAAATGAAGAATAAATAATTTGCATGATAGGTCCCTTAGTACAATTAGGGTTATGTACCATGGCCATCTTGATGATCATACAGTTGTTGATTCAATAATTGAATCATATAGGCTGCTGCATGGATGAATATCTAAAGAGTTAGATTGATGACTCATCAAACACTGTCAAATGATTATTAAGAGATGATCTCCAGCCTAAGTAGAAGATGGAAATCCTTTCTCATTTAGGCTGATATCTAACCGACCTCTTGATGCAGGTCCTCTACATAGTAATAGAGATTCAGAGGTATTAGATAAGTTAGGTCAAAGAGTAGACTTAACGAGATCGAGATAACCAAAGTCCTATGTCGTTTGCTGTCATGATATAGGAACACATTCTCTGACTAGAGAAAGATGTGTTACTATATGTTTGAGTATGTACATTTGGCAAACCAATAGGTTGATGACCTAATCATGGTCTATACACCGACGCGTTGGAGTGTATATAAGGGCATATGAGTAATACGATCTCTCAAAGGGATCATACAGGTTCATTACTGAACCGGAAGACATGAGATCACTCATGAGATATTGGGGAGAACCAAATTTTGTGCACGGTCATCTTGCTTTGGAAGCTTGACTGAATTTGTAGGTTTGATATATACTTTTGGAAAGTATATGATCAACACCTGGGTATGATATATGCTTTTGGAAAGTATATGATCGATACCAACTGCCAATAGTCAAATGAGAAACTTAATGATAAATCCCTGAAGTAGACAGTGCAAAATTGATCTTATACTTTGAGATTATTCTGTGTCTTCCAGTATGCAGAATGTACAGGTATTGGGAATACCTGTGGGTGATGTGATCAGAAACGGTTGTATAAGCATGACGCTTCCATTCCTTGGGAGTGATGTGATAGGTCTGGATTTTAGTGACTCCTCTCAGTAGAGAAGTAATCTAATCCTAGTCCAAATGTTGGACATTGATCTGAATGTGATTCAGATGCAATGAGAAGATTAGATTTGCGGTCTTGATTTAATCAAGCATCTATGGGAGGCCCAAGATCTGGATTTGAGATGTGATCTCAATATCCAAGTCACTATACGTGGAACAATACAATCGCCCTATCCTTATCTCCAAGTATTCGCGGAGAAAGCACAATATCCTTGAAAGAGTTCGGGATAATTTCGTTGTTGATATAAGTATCCGAGCATTGAGAAAATGGATAGATAAATTTGATTTAATTACCATGATTAATATGATTTCGATTCATATTATAAAGAGAGTTATCTTAGATAATTAAATGTGATTTGATTATCAAAGATGTAAATAATGTGAATGTAATTCATGTTATTTAGACACATGAGAATAGAGATCAAAGATGATTAAATATGTGATTTAATTATCATGGATATTGAATAATGTGGATAGCACTATCCATATTAATCACATATATTATAAATGTGATTTGTAAAATATAAGAGAGACCTATTTGTAATTTACATTTATTAATTAAATGTTAATGTGAATTGGATTCACATTGGACATTAAATTGAAAATGTAGTTTACATTTTATTTTGGGTTGTGAATATGATTCACAATTTTTCAATGGCAAGATTGCAATATTCAAAAAATATCTATGAATTATTTTTGCTGAATAATTTACAAAAAGTGTTGTTGTAAATCTTGGAGATTTTCATGGAATAATGTAATCTCATGAGATATCATGAGATTACATGAGATTGCCACCAAATCCCATATTATGGAAGGAGGCAATCTTCATTCCATAATCTACATGCTTGATTGATTTAATTTGAGATTAAATCATTTTGATTTATCAATTATATTTAATCTAAATTAAATTAATTGTTGTTGGTTTTTTACGAACAAAATCTTGACCATTAAAGAAACACAAATCAATGTGAGCCATTGGATTTGTGTTGCCCATGGATTGAGATCCATGGATCCCAAAATATTATAAAAGGAGAGGCATCCCTTTGCTCTTCTTTACACAATGAGAACATCTCTCTCTCTCTTTCTCTTTCTCTCTACACGTCAGCCCTCTCTCCTTCTCTCATGGTTGTCAACTATAGATCCCCTAGATAAGTTCTCTATCGCCACAGCGTCATCGTTTCGCTGCCTGATCGTTTGCTCGTGAATCTTCATCTCCTTTGATGTCCCTCGCTAGTGAAGAAGACATCATATCTCGTGTGTCGAGATCAGGAGATCTGCCGCCTGGATCATGAACATGGATTGTGAGAAGCACGCGATTCATCCACGCGCTCGCAAGCATCTCCTCCGTTGGATTAGACATGAGACAGGAGGTCTTTTCGTTTAGATACTCGATCGCAACCACGCTTCAGGAGGTAATCCTATTACTTGTTTGTGGTTTAGATGAAATGATTCAAGAAGTGTTCTTGGATCATGTGGTTTTGTCGCATGAAAATTTTTTAATATCTGCTGCAAGGAACAACTAGTCTGACTAGTCGTTCTTCGTTGTATTCGATACGATGCTCACGCTTCTGTGATGCGCTTGAGGATTATCCCATATCCTTCAAGTGGTATGAGAGCCTTGGGTCGGAGGTTTTGGATACGATCCATAGACCTAGGACGGCTTGGGTTCGTTAGGGTTTGCGAAAGTTTTATCGCATTTCATTTTCGCATCTCTTTTAATGATTATTTTCGGCCCTGTTTAAATTGTTTAAACATGAAAATAATACTTGGATTTAGTTCCCCATTAAATAAGTAAACCATAGGATCTGAATTTACGTAATTTGGATTCTGTTTGCTTGAGATATGGTTGTTTTAATGATCATGTATTAACTGTTGCGGGAACTGCGAATCTTAACGTGATTAATGAGTTGATTATTGTTTTGATCGACCTAGAAACACGTTAAATATCACTTAGGTTCTGTCATAAATCCAATTAGCAATCTTTGGAAACTAATTTTGTCTAGATTGGATTTAAATTGACTGAGATATGTTAATTTTAGTAAGAAGAGGTCGATGCTGAAATTTCATTCCTAATCAAGAAACATGTGATTTTCAATTAGTGAAATTAATTGTTAATTTAATGAAATAATTATGGAAAATATTTGAGAAATATTTAATGATGATTATTTCCTTAATTTATTTGGCCTCAACCAATAAATTGATTAGATTTGATCTAGATCATAATTGGAAACACAATCAACAAATAACTTGCTTGAATAGGATTGGGAATTTGTCTAGTAAATTTCCTTATAATAAAAAATGTTTTGATTATTACTATATGGTATAATTTCATTTGAAGAACCGATGATCATCTCAGTGTACACATTGATCTATTTGGCATTATCCTTTCCTGAGGTGGATATGGTGTCTAGTCGGGAAGCATTGGGGTAGCGAGTCGCACCAATTACAGTCTGTCCCACTTCCATCGGTACTGGCCATGACAACAGGTAGGGACTCGATAATATCGGCGAAATAATTATGTATTTTTCTAATTATTAAAATTCAAATTAATACGTATTTTGAGATAATACCCTAGATGTATTCAAGTAAAAACAATCAAGTTTGTTAATTGAATTGGACTAATAATTGATTTAATGAGATTGAATTAATTATATCCAATTAAAAACACTCTATTATGAATAGATGTGCGTTTCCCTTGGATGAATTAATTGTACGAATATGATTCATGATAATTAATTAAAAAAATTGAATATGATATGGAGGATCACATAAGTGACATCTATGGTTTCTCGTCAAGGCGAAGGGTTCCGTCGCCAGATATTGTATGTAGGAGACACATGTCTGAAGTGACAGCTCCTGCATACGATCCATTTGGATCGGTCTCGTTGCGTCTCAAAAGAGTAAGGACGTATGCATAGTGACCCAAATATCGGATCCTCATATTATCGGGGCAATATTGGATTGCGCATAGCGAGTTGTATTCCTATTGACGGTTGGTTCAATTAATGATGGGTCGACATCACCTTAGGGGTGGTGGGCCCGGGTGTGAAAGACTGAATTGGAAAATGTAAGTTGGACTTGCAAGGCGGAATGTGTTCCCGCTTCTTTTTATCCGAGTTACAGGTTCTCATATTATTGGGTTGTAACAAAGATAACGAAGGAGATCCCAGATCTTGCTTGGGATATAATGGTAAGTATATCTCTTACATTAAAAGTGATTGAAATAATGAACTTTCAATGTTGACAAGGCAAGACAACTTTGATATAAAAATTCCTAAATCAAAATACAATATATATTTAAATATATTTATACAAATTTCTTATTTCAGATAATCCTTCATTAAACCCACTCAATATTATACTCAATAATAACCAGTAAAATATCATGGATTGCATCCATGATCTAGACATTGTACCTGCAGTTGGACACATATTGTATGTGGTTGCAATGTGCAAGTTTCATCATAATAATGAGGAGTTACAATTAAATAGACAATAGGACTACTACCCTAGGGTTTGTATGTATCTATAGTCTTGATCTCTCATCGAATGTACTTTGGAAGTGACATGTCGATGATGATCGTAATTGTCAAATAATCCTTATAAAATTTTAAGAAGATGTTCTGACATACATATGCGCTCCCGACATTTAATCATGAATAACATGGTTCTCTGCATCATGCAGAATGGTGGCTCCATAAGATGTGATGTATTCAAATTGTTTGTGTACTTTCCTGAACCAATGTTTTAAGAGTTTAGATGGATGTAGATACGATGAGTGTCATCATTCTATTGTCTATACTCTGATAATTCATGATGCTCCATATTATTCATATTGTATGAATTGAATGAAGCATGTATAAATGTTGAAATGCTCTAATATTGATATCTTTTGAATTAAACATAAGAGACCATTGTCTTAAGCAATGGTTTTTTATAGATGAAGGGAGCACGGTGGAATCATGGGTCTGACCCATGTGAGAATGAAAGTCAAATAGTTGATTGTACTATGTGACTTCCATATGAAATCCAAAGAGTTAGATAAATGCCAATATTGCAATAAGCTGATGTGTTGATAGTATGATTATCAAATCTATCTAGAATCCTTAGAGAAGGAATTGGATAGTACAGCAGAATAATCTACATATAATCATTGAAATTGACTTACTTATTTGATAAGATAAAGTCTAACAATTGTATCTCAATCTTCTAAATGACACTTGCAATTTGTTGCATATATGTTAGAAGATTAGAAATTTGGTCTTAAAGGTTTAATAGACATCCACATGGATATTGATGCAATTGTTGCAAAAATCTCTATTGGATTGATAACTTCATAATTTCAGTGGGAGAGACCTTAGTCTTAGAGAAAGTCTCTATGACATAGATTTTAGAATACACTCATTGTTTATTTCTAGATGTTGGAAATAAATATGAATTCTGTAATAGACCTATCATAAAGAGTTATGATGAAGATATTTCAGATAGTATACTAAAATCTTGTGGACTCTACTAAATTTGAAAATTAATGAATGGTTCATTAAGATTTCTAATACTGAAAATTACACCATTAAAGATCAATAGGAGGATGAAGATCATTTGATAATGATTTAGCATCATGTTTTGGACATTTGTCTGTTGATTTGATCAATAGACTGATAAGAGATGAAACTTTAGATTGTCTAAAGGTTCAAATCTTACATACTTGTGAATATTTTATTCAAAAGTAGAAATGTCCAATACACCCTTCCTTGGGAATGGTGTAAGATGTCAAGGTATTCAAAATCTCATACATATTGATGTATGTGAATCATCTATATCAGAATAAACATTGTGAATATGTGATATCTATTGATGATTATTTGAGATATGAGATTTCTTTCCTTCACCTTAGAAAGCTTTGATATGTTCAAAGATTTCACAATTTTGGTTTTGAACCAAAGTATGAAGGAAGATAAAATGAATTTGGTCTAGCCTAGGTAGCTTGTACCTATTAGATGAATTCATGGAATACCTTGTAGAGATATGAATATTATTTTTTATCTCACTCCTCCTTATAAACCTAAACTCAATAAGAGTTGCAGGGAGATATAATTGGATCATGTGTGAACTGATGTCATCAATGATGAATATTAGCATAATTATCTATTAGTTTCCAAGGAATACATGTAGTAGAGAATACAATATATATCCTTAATAAGGTTCCATGCAAGTAATCTGGAATCTGGAACTGGAGAGTGCTACTTCATTAGGAAAATAAATGATGGTATTGGATACCTACTTTATGACCTTGAGATTCTTAAAAGATCTCATCTTTGAGTATATGATTCTTACATGATGACTCTCTTGATATGATAATGAGGCTCTTGGAATCAGAAACTAAAAGGACAATTAAAGATGAAACACTAATACTTCTTCAAATAAGCTTGAAGATGGGTTCCATATGTCAGTTGAATCTAACAATGATCTAACTTCATATGATGAAGCTTCTAAAGATCATGACATGGAAAGATGGATGTTAGCAATAAAGTCTAAAGTAGACTTCATATACAAGTGTTGTATATAGACCCTAGAGGATCCACCTATATGGATAAGAACCATTAAGGTGTAAATCGATCTTCAAGAGAAAGAGGAAACCTGATGAAAAGGTAGAGACCTTCAAAGCACAGTTCGTGGCCATGAGCTACACACCGAAGAGAAGACATCGCTTGCGATGACACTTGCTCTCCAGTGACCTTGCTTTAACCCATCAGAATATTGCTAACCATAGCTACACTCAAATAAGCTTCTTGTAGTTGGAATATTGGTTTTGATGAAATCAAAAATGTTATGGTTTCAGGTAGAATCTTGATAAACCATATGAAGTTTAGTGGGAGTGTCATTGTGTTCATCGTGCTAAATGTAGATATCCTAATCATTTGGAATGATCTAAGGATGATAATAATAAGTATTTTATAATCTGATTGTTCCATACCTCATGATATAATCTCAAGTATACCTCTTAGATCTTAGTTCTGAAGTTGTTCAGAAGCAAAGAAAAGAGGGTATTGGGACCGTCACATTAATGGTATACCTTGGACATTTCCGTGGAAAATTCCAAGAAAGGATTCTTTCACACAAGATATGGTACTGACCTATCTAAAGGAATAGCACCTCAAAGAGTTGAGGATGTGAATGCTAAAACTGCTTGCCCTTGTGCATCAGTTTCGAGAATCCTAGTGTATGCTAGATGTGTAGAAAAGCCAGATGTCTGCCATGCAATGGGAGTAGTAAACGGTTGTTGATCCTACTATGGCGATTAAACACTTGATTGCAGTAATAACAATGTCTTCAAAGATGATGAAACTAAGAGATAGTGATCTCAAAGTCTTATCTTCAAAAGTTTAAGACCTTGTAGATAGAGATCTATAAGGGTCTTAACTGTAGATACCTCAGGAGATAGAGATCTCTAGGAATAAAGGTATTCTAATAATGATTATGAACATACTGGTTATAATAATTATCAAGATATAGTGTCAAGGACACAATAACAAAATTGAGTATAGGTTGCATGAGATGCAACATTCGCATTGGATGTGAACACTGTTAGTAGGGGATATGCAAGTGTCGTAAAAGGACTTGGCGTAGTCCCTTGGGAACAGAGTGAATGATCAACTTACCTAGCTATTTTCTAAATAGTCAATGATTGTCACATGGGTGTGGGTTTAAATGATTAGCCCATTAATGTCTCTTTCGGCTAGTGGGAGATTGTTGGACATGCGAGCCCACGGCAAGCCATTATGCAATAAATGTTATTGCAAATATCATTCCCTGATATGCAATGAAGAATAAATAATTAGCATGATAGGTCCCTTAGTACAATTAGGGTTATGTACCATGGACATCTTGATGATCATACAGTTGTTGATTCAATAATTGAATCATATAAGCTGGTGCTTGGATGAATATCTAAAGAGTTAGATTGAGGACTCATCAAGCACCGTCAAATGATTATTAAGAGATGATCTCCATCCTGAGCAAGAGATGGCAATCCTTTCTCATTTAGGTTGATATCTAACCGACCTCTTGATGCAGGTCCTCTATATAGGAATAGAGATTCGGAGGTGTTAGATAAGTTAAGTCAAAGAGTTGACTTAACAAGATCAATATAACCAAAGTCCTATGTCGTATGCTGACATGATATAGGCACGCATCCTCTGACTGGAGACAGATGTGTTACTATATGTCTGTGTATGTACATTTTGCAGACCAATAGGTTGATGACCTAATCAAGGTCTATACACCGGCGCACTGGTGTGCATATAAGGGCATATGAGTAATACGATCTCTCAAAAGGATCATAGAGGTTCATTACTAAATCGGAAGACATGAGCTCACTCATGAGATTTTGGGGAGAACCAAATTCCGTGCATGGTCGTCTCACTTTGCAAGCTTGACTGAATTTGTAGGTTTGATATATACTTTTGGAAAGTATATGATCAACACCTGGGTATGATATATGCTTTTGGAAAGTATATGATCGATACCAACTCCCAATAGTCAAATAAGAAAATTAATGATAAATCCCTGAAGTAGACAGTGTAAAATTGATCTTATACTTCAGGATTATTCTGGGTCTTCCAGTATGCAGGATGTACATGTATTGGGAAAACCTGAGGGTAATGTGATCATAAATGGTTGTATAACCAAGACACTTCCATTCCTAGGGAGTGATGAAATGAGTCTGGATTTTATTGACTCCTCTCAGTATAGAAGTAATCAAATCGTAGTCCAAATGTTGGACATTGATCTGAATGTGATTCAGATGCAATGAGAAGATTAGATTTGCAATCTTGATTTAATCAAGCATCTATGGGATGCCCGAGATCTGGATTTCAGATGTGATCTCAATATCCAAGTCACTATACATGAAACAATACAATCGCCCTGTCCTTATCTCCAAGTATTCGCGGAGAAAGCGCAATATCCTTGAAAGAGTTCGGGATAATTTCATTGTTGATATAAGTATCCGAGAATGGAGAAAATGGATAATTAAATGTGATTTAATTATCATGATTAATATGAATTCCATTCATATTATAAAGAGAGTTATCTTAGATAATTAAATGTGATTTGATTATCAAAGATGTAAATAATGTGAATGTGATTCATATTATTTGGACAAATGAGAATAAAGATCCGAGATAATTAAATATGTTATTTAATTATCATGGATATTTAATAATGTGGATAGCACTATCCATATTAATGACATATATGATAAATGTGATATAATATATAAGAGAGAGTAATTTGCAATTTACATTTGTTAATTAAATGTTAATGTGAATTGGATTCACATTGGACAATAAATTGAAAATGTCATTTACATTTTATTTTGTGTTGTAAATGTGATTCACAATTTTCCAATGGCAAGATTGCAATATTCACAAAATAATTATGAATTATTTTTGTTGAATAATTTACAACGATTGTTGTTGTAAATCTTGGATATTTTCATGGAATAATGTAATCTCATGATATCTCATGAGATTACATGAGATGGCCACAAAATCCCATATTATGGAAGGATGCAATTTTCTTTCCATAATATCCATGCTTGATTGATTTACTTTGGGATTAAATCATCTTGATTTATCAATATATATTTAATCTAAATTAAATTAATTCTTGTTTGTTTTTTACAAACAAAATCTTGACCATTAAAAGAAACACAAATCAAAGTGAGCCATTGCATTTGTGTTGCCCATGGATTGAGATCCATGGATCCAAAAATATTATAAAAGGAGAGGCATCCCTTTGCTCTTCTTTACACAATGAGAACATAATCTCTCTCTCTCTCTTTCTCTCTATATGTCAGCCCTCTCTCTTCTTCTCTCATGGTCGTCCACCATGGATGCCCTAGAGAAGTTCTCTATCACCGTAGCGTCGTCGTTATGGTGCCCGATCGTTTGCTTGTGGATCTTCGTCTCCTTCGGTGTGCCTCGCTCGTGAAAAAGACGTCGGATCTCATGTGTCGAGATCGAGAGATCTGCCGCCTGGATCATCAACACGGATTGTGAGAAGCACGCGATTCATCCTCGCGCTCGCAAGCATCTCCTCCGTCGGATCGGACTTGAGACAAGAGGTCTCTTCGTTTAGAGACTCGATCGCAACCATGCTTCAAGAGGTAATCATATTACTTGTTTGTGGTTTAGACGAAACGATTCATGAAGCGTTCTTGGAACCTGTGGTTTCGTCGCATGAAAGATTTTTAATTTCCGCTGCATAGAACAACTAGTCTGACTAGTCGTTCTTTGTCGTATTCGATACGATGCTCACGCTTCCATGATGCGCTTGAGGATTATCCCATATCCTTCAGGTATCCATTTCATAAATCGAGAAGGTAAGAAAATTGTGAAGGAGTACGGCATTGATCATCATGTCGCATATCCTTTCTACCCACAATCCAATAGCTTCGATGGGCTTTCCAATAGGGATATCAAGACTATTTTGCAGAAACTTTTACGGCTGGATAGGAAGCTTTGATATCAACTCCTTGATTCCATTTTATGGGCTTATTAGACCTCCTAGAAGATTATGTTTGGTATTTCTCCATATCTACTTATTGTTGTAAAGCCTTGCCATTTGCCTGAAATTAATTCACAAATCTCTTTGGACAGTGAACATCTGCAAGTTAGACTCACTAGAAAGTAGTAAAAACCAAAACATAGATCTAAACAGACTCTTGGAATTATGAGATTATGCATACGATAACACCCTAATGTACAATGAGAAAGTAAAATAGATGACATGACAAGCATATCAGATGAAACACTATCGAGACTGATCTGAAAGTATGATTATTTGATGCAAAGTTGAAGATATTACTGTGAAAATTAAAGAGCAAATGGACTTGGACGTTCTTAGTGAAGGTTGTGCTTTATAATGGTAGCTTTATCATATCTAAGTTGTCATATGATGCACATCCGTTTGTAGTCAATGGACAGTTGCTAATCCATATTTAAAGCATGATACATTCATGTTCGTTGTTGATTCAATTGATGTGGCATTTCAAGTAGAACTCCTATCATCAGTAGAAGATTCGTACAACTAAGCATGAAAAATATTTTCCTTTTATTCTTTTTATTTCTTTTCCTTTCGTTCATTCTTCCGTTTTATCCGTTCATCGCTTTCATGAGTGATATACTTAGGATGGCCAAATCCTAGGTAGAGTGGGGATGAGTGATTTGAGTTTTTCTTTTTTGTTCCCTCGCATGTCTCTCAACTTTTTGATATTTTGTCTAAACTTAGGGACTCTTTACCCTAAGTATATGTGGAGACAAGCTGAGTCATTGATTTTGTATATTTTCACCATCGATCATCCCCACTTATTGTATAGTCTTCTATGCATAGGATTAGTTGATCCTAAGCTTAGGGGGGATGATCGACTTCTTATTCTTCCATTGAGTCATTGTAGTATAGCATTCTCCTATGCTTAGCATGAGTTATGTCTTCCTTTGTTTCTCCTTGGCCACTATGAAGACATAGTTCAAGATAAGTGCAGGGGAGTCATATATATGGTATATGTACTTTAGCTATAACTCATACTTTCTTGTATTTTCAATAATATGGCTATAATACAATGTGTAAGGGTAAACAATAAAAGATTAAAAACTCTTGTAAATATGTGTAATTTTTTAAAAAAATGCTTGTAAAAAATGTTTTGAAAATGTTTTGGAAAAGATTTTAAAAAATCTTTTGGAAAACCCTTGAAATAACTTTGTAAAATGTTTGCCAACCTTTGTAAAATCTAACTTTGTAAATATTTGTAAAAAGATTGTAAAAATATTTGTAAACTGGTTATAAAATATTTTCAAAATAAGTTTACAAAAACATTTGTAAAATGTTTGCGAAAATATTTTCAAATGGTTTTGAAAATCTCGTAAATAATAGTGTTGCAAAAATTATCCACATAAAATCCTTTTGTAAATAAATTCATGCATAAAACTTATTTTACTTGTATAAAATCCTTCATAAATATGTACACAATTCTTGTGAGTACATGAAAAAACATGCAATTCACTAACCTTTGAAAAAATCCAAAAAAAAAGAATAAAAATGACTAAAAACTTAGAAAATATTTGTAGAACTCTTCAAAAACCACATAAAAAGTTGAAAACTAGAAAAATCTACTTCATGAAAATATCTTTGCATTTGCATTCGTATTTTTCATAATGGTTTTGATAATTTATGTTGTTTGGAATAAAATCTGAAGATTGGAGCTTGGTTTAGACATTAGTCCACTTAATTTCACAAGAACCTAATAGGAACTGGAATTAAGACTTTTTCTGTCAATATGACTTAATTTTGAGCCCACAAGACTATGTTCAAATGTCATCTTAATTAACCTATGTAGAATATTTCTTGACACACGCTTGACCCTTATTGATAGTGGCCTAAATTGGAAAAGCACTCTACAAATAGCTCAACTCAGATAAGGTGGTGGAGGGAAGAATTCTTTATCTTGAGAAGCACGTGTGTGGAAACATACGCCGCCCCAATAGGAGGCCAATGCATCCCAACCTAATATACTGGTGATGACATCTAAAGACATGATGTTGTGGTTTGCAATAAAGCTTCAAAAGAGGGATAGTTTTCTCGCTCAAGAAGAAAATTTCTCTATTTAGATATTGTTTTACAGTACATAAAATATATGAAATAAAAACTCCAAAAACATTAGATGGGCAAAAGGCTGATAAAAAAACATTCGCATTAGAGTTTTGTATCAATAATTAAGGTCTATGCTTCAAAGTCAAAGTTACAAGGTTTCTTACAGGTGGAGACTTGACTACACTGGCCAAGCTCCAAAGAATATGAGACTACACTAGTCACAGTCCATTCTTCTCTCTACCCCCTCTACTTGATCCGGTTGCACTGAACATAGAAGGGATACCCCTCCCCTCGAGGAAAAAGTAGATAGATTAGGGAATTAGGGTTACCTTGCTAAGGAAGACTATTTCTTTGCCACATCAGATGATTTCACATACACTATACAAGTGAGTCTCAAAGTCATAAGAGTTTACATATGAAAGGCTTGTTTTGACCTGACTATTGAGGTGAACTAAATAGAGGATTGTGGAACTTGAGGGTTGTTATGTTTTACATCATATTCCTAATAAGGTTTCGTTAAACTAACAATCCAAAGGTCTGACTAAGCACCAAACTTTGATTGTATGAAGATAAGTTGAAGAATCATAGTCATTCTAAGTTCTTTAATTTCCTATTCTTTATTTTCTCTTAAAGGACTTATTCTCCTAAAAAGTGTATGCTAGGGACTAGCAAAGGTAAGTACAGGGGGGTGATGAATAGCCATTCATACACCTTTAATCTTTCGTATTGGCTTTATTACCTAGTAAAATACCTGTAAATATCACTAACTTGCATGAATTAACAACTAATATTAATGTAAAACTACTATATAAATACATGTATTTAAACCTAAAATGAAAGAATAAAGAAATGAAATTAAAAATAAAGGAACTATCTTTGATATTGACTAAGAATAGGTCAACCAAGAATAAAATAAGGGGAGATATGGTGAAATAATGCACAGAAAACCCTAGGTGCAATATATTATGTAAATAGGTCAAACTTGTACTATTTGTTTTTATCAAAATACACACCTCAAACAATAAAATGTTCAACACAAAACATGTACATAATAATGTATAAAAATGAATAAAATTATTGGCCAAAAAAAACATGCATATACCTTGTGGTACACTCAGTTAAAAAAGCCACAAATAGAACTTCATTGATCAATATCTTCTCCATATGAATTCAAAACGAACCAAATTGGTCTCCATTATATTTAAACATAATTATTTTTAAAAGAATGCAGTCTCATTTGATTTGAAGCTAAGATGCAAAAGACAACTAATTGGGTACCTAGGTGTTTGTATATTTGTTTATAAGCCAATTTATTTTCTTCTTTATATTCTTAATCTCTTTATATTTTAAATAATTGTACATATTCTATAAATAATACAAACAAAAATAACAAACAACAAAAAATACCAAAATTAAATAATAAACCGTAACGTATAGGTATATTGCACCTATTTTATAAATATATGTATATATTTTTACATATAAAAAATAATAAAATCTACCATAAATATATGTGCATATGCATTAAATAATGTTGCAAATATATAAATTATGTAAATATGGTATAATGTATAAAAATACCAAAATAAAAATACAAATACATAATTTATTAGTATACATACTATAAATAAAAGTATATAAATACTACTACCTAATAAATAGTGATATACAAATAAATAAAAAAGCATCACACAATAATTTAGAAAATAACAAACAATTTTTATGTTTTGAATTTTTAAAAATAATTCGTTTACTATTTTATTTTAAATTTCCTTTAATTTTTTAATTTTCTTTTGTCATTTTATTGTCCTACGTGGACCAATCACACACATTGGACTATTGATCACCTAATCAACACCCCCTCTATGGACTAGACATGTTGTACACTCAGTGACCCCTTACTTTCTCCAACTTATCACACCAAAACCATGCCTCTTTTCATATCGATACCTTAATAATGTGTGTTCGTCAGATCATGCTCTATTATGCCTTAACCCTAGACTCCACCAACCCCCTTCAGTTCACCTGTTGTTCAAGATCGAAGTCAGCCCTTCATTTCTGCTATAAAATTAAAACATTTCTTCCAGCTCCGACTAATCCATCAACAACCATCGTAACCCCAAGAATCATCGGCAGGACTGTTTCCCTTTGTGACATGAATGAATACCTCATGATTTACGACGAGGAGAAGGGTGGTCGAGGTGTAGTTCAATCACCAATAGAGCACCACTACCAAGTCCATCTCTCAAGTCACCTGAGACCAGGTGAGCCCTCCATTTTTATCCATTTTTGTTCGCATTCCCACTTTTAGTGTAGTATAATCTTTTATTTCAACACTTTTCATCTTATTTTCATCGCAATCCAAAAATATAGTTTGTTGGAGCTTAAGGCTTCAGCAATCGTTCACCGTGATATATCCCTCGTTCCGACTCGCAAAGCAACTCACCTCATTCTCCTACATCTTCTCCATTTCGTCAGCCCATCAGATCCCCTCGATCTTGCACAAATTGAGGCATAAAATCTCCATCCTCTGCCACTCGCCAGAGGTCTCAGCCACCTTCAACCCTCTCCTTTTTTGCATAATAATTAGGTCGAGGAACATCGCCCTCGAGTCCCGGTTCTTTTTGTGTTGTTGCAAGCCTTAGAGCACCCCATCTGCGGGTGATTTGATTCGAACTTTCTTATGCGTATGTCTTGAGAAAAAACACGCCTCCATGCCTCTCTTAGTGAGGCCCAGATTTTTCTAGCACCTCTGGGAACTGCGGAAGCCTCCCAAGTATGATTTGAGACCTCCTAAAGTATGGGAGCTGGTTGGAGAAAGCAGATATCATCGATCAAAGCTCTACTAAGAGGAAGTTCTTCCCTGTTCTTCCAGACACCTCAAGTGCCACCCGATAAAGCCTTTAGCCCATGTCTAATATGGGTTGTGCAATCAGAATGAAGTGTTATGCGAGGAGGACCATCCGATCAAGTTAAGTGAACACACCACGTCCGTTGGATAAGAAGGCTATGCATGCTTAAAGCATGCACCTAGAGGGTATATTTGCATTGACTCCCTTCCGTATTTTTTATTTCATATTTTGTCATGTAGATATTAAATCAAGTGTAATATATTTAGGTTATTTTGGAACCGGGACCACGAAATCTCTATTATTTGTACTTCGATCCTTAGCTAGGTCACCTCACATGTCATCCAACGTGAGGATTCTTTAAACATTTTACAAGTATACCCCTATAGTTTTAGGACTAGTTATTAAATGCATGCTTAGTTTCTAAAAATTACAAATTGGTCCCTACGATGTTGTATTATTTTATTTTGTGTATATTATTTGTATTGAATTTTTTTACGCCAAAAATTATAGGAAAATTATTGTAAATGCGTAGAACATAAATCTCTCACTTATAATTTTTTTGGCATTTTGTTGCATTTTTTATTTATTAAAAATAAAATACAAGTTCATTTTCCTTGTTTGGCAGTTCATAACCCATAAAAATTTAAATATATATCCAAAATTGAAAAAAATTAGATTAGATAGTTTATATTTTTTTCTACCATATATCCCAAAATCGCTAAAAATGTCAAAATATAAAACCTAAAAATCTAAAACCCTGAAAATCTTATAAAATTTAGTAAATATTCTAAAAATAAAAAAAAATATTTCTGTTTCAGCATTTTCTTTATTATATATCGTATATATTAAAAAAAGTTTTGGTTTTATTTTGAAATTATAAATATTTTAAAACACCTAATAAGTTAAAAATATAATATATTCATTGTTATATGCATTAATCACCTTGAAAATCCATCAAAGTTTAAGAAATACCCTAAAAATTAATAAAAAAAAGATAAATATATTAAAAACCCAAAAAAAAATTTCTTTTACTTTTATCGACTTTGTCTGACTTACTAAAAATAAAAAAATATTTACTATTTATATTATATTTATTATATATATAATGTCTATATTAATATTGTGAGTAAATTACATAAAAGTCTTCGAACTATAAACTCGATTTCAAAGATATACTCAAACATTCATAAGTAATATTGTGGTATCTTATATCTTGATTTGGTAACATGGTAACCACTGTGAACTTTGTAAATTGAAGGACAGAGATACCCCTCCTTTATTAGGTTGAAGAAAAAATACAAATTGTTAGCAACTGCCAGCCTCCTTTTCTCCTTTCCATAAGAGATATGGAATAGGGATAATCGGAACATATATTGCCACACCCATCGGGGATTCAAAGATACAGTTGTCACCGTCATTAGGATGAAGGAAAAGGACTTGACCCGGGACCATCTAAGGGCATGTGGCAATGAATGAACTATGGTGATAGACACATGGATCGACATTGAAGGTGATGGGTGTCATGGGTACTGGAAATCAACGAGTATCTCATCCAAGAGGAGGACAAGGGAGAGAGACTTGAGAGTGAGGATGACATCATGCTCGAGTAGTAGGGGTCGCCAAAGAGGAAATGAAGGAGAGGAATTTCAGGATTGATGGATATGGGAATATCCTTAAGCGCATCACAACAGCATGAGGATCGCATCGCATGCGATCCGGAGCGACTAGTTGTAGCTCGAGGTAGCGGAATATACATTTCTTTAATGCAATGAGACCACATGATCCAAGAACACTTCTAGGATCATTTCATCTAAACCACAAACAAGTATTAGGTTTACCTCTTGAAGAGTGGTTGTGATCGAGTCTCTAAACGAAGAGACATCCTATCTCAAGTCCGATTAGATGGAGGAGATGCTTTCGAGCGCTTTGATGAAATGTGTGCTCCTCGCAATCCATGTTGATGATCCAAGCGGTATATCTCCTGATCTCATCACACGAGATTCGATGTCTTCTTCATAAGCAAGGTGCAGCGAAAGAGACGAAGATCCACAGGAAAATAATCCAGCAGCATAATGAAGATGCTACGATGATGGAGACTCTCTCTAGGGATCCATGGTGGATGACCATAATGAGAGAGAGAGAGACTTGGCATGTAGAGAATCAGAGAGAGAGAGCATATGTTGTTGTCTCTTGTTGTTATAACTTGAAGAGCAAGGCACCTTCTATTTATAATATTTTGGAAGTCCATGGATCTCAATCAATGGACAATGCAAATCCAATGGTTGAGATGGATTTGTGTTTCTTTCAATGGCCATGATTTTAATGTAAAACACAAAAACAATTAATTTAATTAAATCAAATATACATTGAATAAATCATCAATATAAATTACATAATTAAATCAATCATCCAAAGAGAAATAGGAAGGAGGCAATCCTCCTTCCATAAGGAGGGTGGTCGGCCACGCATCCTAATATGATAAGAGTGGCCATCCCCCCTTCCCATATGGAAGGTGTCTCGTCTTTCCTCATTCCATGGAGGCTACTTGCTCCATGATTTTCTCTATATTTTGCAACAACTTTTGTTGCAAATAAATTTAAAAAAATAAATCGAATTTATTTTGTGAACATTGTAATCATACCATTGGAATTTGTGAATCAAATTCATAATACAAAATAAAAATAAATTACATTTTCAATTATTTGTGCAATACGAATCCAATTCACAGCAACATTTAAATTGTGAATGTTATCTACAAATAGCTCTCTCATATATATTATAAATCACATTTATAATATATATGAATAATATAGATAGTGCTATCCACATTATTCATATTCATGATAATTAAATCACATTTAAATATCTTGGATCTCTATTCTCATGTGCCTAAATAATATGAATAACATTTACATTATTCACATCTTTGATAATTAAATCTCATTTAATTATCTTAGATGACTCTCCTTATAATATGAATCAAATTCATATTATTCATGATAATTAAATCACGTTTAGTTATCCATTTCTCAATGCTTGGATACATATATCAACAGTGAAATTATCCATGAACTCTTTCAAGGATAATGTGCTTTCTCCACATATACTTGGAGATAAGGACAAGGCGATTGTACGTTCCACGTATAGTGACTTGGATATTGAGATCAAATATCAAATCCATATCTTGCGGACCTCCCTTAGATGTTTGATTAAATCAAAACCATATATCTAATCTTTTCATTGTATCTGAATCGCATTCAGATCACTGTCCAACATTTGGACTAAGATCAGATTACTTCTCTATTGAGAGGAGTCACAAATATTTAAATTCGTTTCATCACTCCCTAGGAATGGAAGCTTCATGGTTATAAAATCGTTTATGACCACATTACCCTCAGGAATTCTTAATACATATACATCATGCATACTGGAAGACCTATAATAAACATGAAGTTTTAGATCTATTTATTCTGTCGCCTTCTTGGTTTTATAGTTAAGTTTCTCATTTGATCATTGGGAGTTGGTATTGATCATATACTTTCTAAAAGCATATATCACATCCAGGTATTGATTATATACTATCAAAAAGCATATATCAAACCTACAAATTCAGTCTAGCTTCCGAAGCCAAATGACCGTGCATGGAATTTGATCCCAATATCTCATGTGTGAGGTCATGTCTTCTGTTTCAGTAAATGAGCATGAATGATCCCTTTTAGAGATCGTATTAGTCTTATTCCCTTATATGCACAACAATGTGCTGGTGTATAGACCTTGATTAGGCCATCAACCTATCGATCTGCCAAATGTACATACTCAGACATATAGTAACACATATGTATCCGATCAGGGGATTCATGTCTATATCGTGACAGCATACGACATGGGACTTTGGTTATCTCAAGATCGTAACGTCAACTCTTTAACATAACTAATCTGACAACTCCGAATCTCTATTCCTATGCAAAGGACCTGCATCAAGAGGTCGGTAAAATATCGTCCAAAAGAGAAAAGATTGTCTCCTACTCAGGCTAGAGATCATCTCTTAATTATCATTTGACGATACTTAATGAGTCCTCAATCTAACTCTTAAGATATCCAACCAAGCACCAGCCTCTATGCTTCAAAAATTCAATGAATAGTTGTATGATCATTAAGATGGCCATGGTATATAACCCTAATTGTACTAAGGAACCAATTATGAAATTTAGTTACTCTTCATTTTAGATCAGGAAATGATATTTGCAATAACATTTATTGCATAATGGCAAGTTGTGGGCTCACATGTCCAACAATCTCCCGCTAGCCCAAAGAGCCATTAATGGGCTAATATTTAAACCCACACTCATGTGTATATCACAGGCTATTTAGAAAAAATAGCTAGGTAATTCAATCAGTCACTCTGTTCCCGAGAGACTACACCAAGTCCTTTTACGACACTTGCATATGTCCTAGTAACAGTGCTCACATCCAATGCGAATGTTGCATCTTATGCAACCAATACTCAATTTTGCCAGTTATAGTGTCCTTGAATATACAACTCAATAAACATTATAACCAGTATGTAATTTCTACTATCCTTATCAGAATACCCTTATTCCTGGAGATCTTTATCTCTTAAGGTATCCGCAGTTAAGACCTTTTATATCTCCATGTATAAAGTCTTAATTTCTTGAAGATAAGACATAGAAATCACTATTTCTAAAGTCTTGTCAACTTTGAAGATATTTTTATTAATGCAATAGAGTGTTTTATCTCTATGGTAGGATCAGTAACAATTTACTACTCCCACTACATGGCAGACATTTGGCTTTCGTACACATCAGTACAAGGTGTCCCAAAAAAGGGATTATCTCCTTGGAGATTTCCCTAAAAATGGATTATGACCAAGGTGTAACACTAATGTGACTGTCCTAATACCCTCTTCACTATGGTTCTGAACATCTTTAGAATTGAGATCTAAGAGGTATCCTTGAGATAATATCTCAGGATATGGAGTAGCCAGATTACAAAACAATTATTATCATCCTTATATCATTCCAAATGATTAGGATATCATCTACATTTAGCATGATGAACAAAATGGCACTCCCACTAAGCTTCACATAGTTCATCAAGATTCCACTAAAATCATAAGCTTTATAATTTCATTAAATTCGATGTTCCAACTACAAGAAGCTTATTTGAGTCCATAGATGGAGTTATTCAGCTTACACACCTTACTTTCCTCAACTATGATGCCCTGGCACTACTTCATATGAATATCCTCAGAGAGGCATTCAAAGAGGAATGCAATATTGACTTCCATCTTGAAGATGTCATAGTCAAGATGTGTAGCTATAATTAGCAATATTCTAATGGGTTTAAGCACGGTTAGTGAAGTACAAGTCTCATCGCAAGCAATGTCTTCTCTTTGGTGTGTAGCTAATGGCTAGGAGACGTGCTTTTAAGGTCTCTACCTTCTCATCAGATTCCTTCTTTCTTTTGAAGATCCATTTAAACCTAACAGGTCTTACCCTTATAGGTGGATCCTTGAGGGTCCATATACAACACTTGTATATGAAATCTACTCCAGACTTTATTTCTAACATCCATCTTTCCATGTCATGATCCTTGGAAGATTCATCATATGTAATCAGATTATTGTAAGATTTAACTGACACACGGAATCCACCCTCAAACTCATTTGAAGAGTTATTAGTGTTTCATATTTGATTGTCCTTTTTAGTTTCCAATTTCAGGAGCCTCATTATCTTCTCAAGATTCAATGAGTTCCTTTACTTCATTTTCATCTCTATTCCCAAGAAAGTCATCATCTAAGAATCATATCCTTAGAGATGAAATCTTTTAAGAATCTCAAGGTCATAAAGTAGGTATCCAATACCATCCTTTATTTTTCAAATGAAGTAGCACTCTCTGGTACTAGATTCTAGCTTACTTGGATGGAACCTTATATATTGTAGTCTCTACTGCATATATACTTGGAAACTAAGACGTAATTATGCTAATATTCATCATTGATCAAATCATGTCACACATGATCCATCTATATCTCCCTACAAATCTATTGAGTTTAGATGTATCAGGAGAGGGAGATAGGAATTATATTCATATCTCCATAAGGTATTCCTCAAATTCATGTAGTAGGTACTTGTTACTTAGGTTAGAACAAATTCATTTCATCTTCCTTAAACTTTGGCTCTAATCTAAAATTGTGAAATCTTTGAACATGTCAAAGGTTTATAAGGTAAAGGGAAGAAATCTCATATCATAGTAATCATCAATAGATATCACATATCATTAATGTTAATTATGATATAGATGATCCACATACATCAGTATGTATGAGATCTGGAATACCTTGGCATCTTACAGCATTACTAAAGAAGGGTGCATTGGATATTTTTACTTTAAATACAATATTCATAGCTACGTAAGATTTTGGATCTTCAAACAATCTGAAGTTCAACATCTTACTAGTCTATGATATCATCAATAGACATATGTCCAAGGCTTGATTCCAGATCATTTTCAAATGATCATAATCCTCTTATTTATCTTTTAAGGTATAATTTTCAGTATTAGAAAAGTTAATGAACCATTCATTAATTTTCTAATTCAGTAGAGTCCTCTTTATGTTAGACTACTATCTGAAATATGTCCATCATAACTCTTTATGATAGGTCTATTCCAGAATTCTTGTTTATCTCCAACATTTAGAAATAAACAATGTGTGTATTCTAATGTCATGTCATAGAGACATTCTCTAAGACTAAGGTCTCTCCCACTGAAATTATGAAGTCTATCTATCCAATAGAGATTGTTGCAGCAATTACATCAATATCCATGTGGATGATAATTATACCTTATGATCAAATTTTCTAGTCTTCTAAAAAAACATATGCAACCAATTGCAAGTTTTATTAGAAGAATAAGATACAATAATCAGAATTTGATCTTATCAAATAAGAAAGTCGATTTCGATGATGATATGTAGATATAGATTACTTTGATGCACTATCTGGTCCTTCTCTAAGTATCCAAGATTGTTTAGATAGTCACACTATCATGATATCGACTTATTGCAGTATTGGCATTCATCCAACTCTTTGGATGTCATATGGAAGTCACATAAGTACAATCAACTCTTTCACTTTCCTTCTAACATGGGTCAGACCCATGCTTCCACTGTGCTCCCTTCATCTATAGACAACCATTGCTTTAGATAACGAATCTGTTATGTTGGCTTCAAAAGATTTCAATATAAGAGTATCTCAACATTTATACATGCTTCATTCAATACATACAATATGAATATTATAAAGTTTCATGAATGACTTTAAGACAGTAGAATGATGATATTTATCATATCTACATCTATCTAAACTTAAAAAGACTTTGGTTCAGGTAGGTACTCAAACTTTTTGAGTACATCATCTCTTATCGTGCCACCATTTTGTATAATGCAGTGAACCATGTCATTCATGATTAAATGTCGAGAGCACATATGTATGACAAAATATCTACTTAGATTTTATAAGGATTATATGACAATTATGATTATCATCGACATGATACTTCCAAAGCATAATCAATGAGAGATCAAGACTATAGGGACACACAAACACTAGGTTTGTAGTCCTATTGTCTATTTAATTGTCATTCCTCATTATTATGAGGAAACTTGCACATTGCAACCATATAAATTATGTGTCCAACTGCATGTACACTATCTTAATCATGAATCCAATTCATGAGAATTTACTGATTATTATTGAGTTTAGCATTGAGTGGGTTTAATGAGGATTGTCTGAAATAAAATATTTGCATAAATACATATTACTTTAATTTAGGAATTTTTATTTCAAGGTTGTATTGCCTTGTCAACACTAAATGTTCATTCCCTTATGCACTTTCAATGTAAGAGATATACTTACCATTATATCTCAACAAAAATCTGGGTACTCCTTCCATATCTTTGTTACATCCCAATAATATGAGAACTTGCAACTCAGATAAAAAGAAGCGGGAACACATTCCACCATGCAAATCCCACTTGCATTCCAATTTCGATCTTTAACAGCCAGGCCCACCACCGCCTAAGGTGGTGTTGACATGTCGTTAATTGAACCAGCCATCAACCAGATTGAAACTCGCTATGCACAATACAATATCACCCAATAATATGAGGACCTGATATTGGGATCACTGTGTATACGGCCTTACTCTTTCGAGAACCAAAGAGCCTGATCCATATGATCTTCTATGTAGGAGCTATCACTTCAAACAGGCATCCCCTACATACAATCCCTGGTGACAGAATCCTTCACCTTGACAGGAGACCGTGGATGTCACTTATGTGATCCTCCATATCATGTTCAAATTCTAATTAATCATTATGAATCATATCATTACGATTAGTTATTCTAAGGGAAATACAACAATATTCACAATAGAATGTTTTAGTTATAATTGGATTCCAATTAATCTAATAGCATTAAATTAATGATCCAATTAATATCCAACAAACATTCTTTATTGTTACTTGAAATATGGTATTATCTCAAATACGTATTATTCAAATTTTAATAATTACAAAAATACATCATGATCTCTTCAAACATTATCCCTTCCTTACCCGTTGTCACGGCCAGTACCGACGGGAGTGGGATAGACCGCACACGAAGCAACCTGCTACCTCAATACTCCCCGAGTTAACACCATATCTGCCTCAGGTCTGGAGATACGATTTAATAATTTTGTATTTGAGATGATAACCAGTCTTTAAATCAATGTTATACCATATAATATTTATCAAAACATATTTATTAATATTATAATGAGATTTGATAAACAAATCTCCAATCCTATTGAAGCATCAATGTTTGTTGGAATCATGGTAACTAATTTGTGATCAAGATCAATTATCTTATCATATTTGTTTATGGGGATGTCATTTAAGGAAATAATCTTCATCAAATTTTTCAAAAATATTCATAAATAATTATTTCAGAAAATTAACCATTAATTTCACAAATTGATTAAATGACAATTACAAGGTTCTTGACTAGGAAACTAATTTCCAGCAGTGACCCTCACTTACAAAAAATAACATATATCAATCAATTTAAATCCAAATCAATAAAAATAAATTTCTATAGTTTGGTAGTTTGATTTACAACAGAACCCAAGTTATTTGCATGCATTTCAAGGCATTTGAAAATCGTAATTAACTCTTTTATTACGTCAAGATTCACCATCCCTGAAACAGTTGATACATGTTCACTAAAAAGATAATAACTTGAGCAATCGGATTCCAAATCACGCAAACACAAATCCCAATATTTCATTAAATAATGGGGTACATTAGACAAGCAATAATTTCGAGTTTAAATAATTTTAACAGGGTTGGAAAATCACACAAAATAAGGATGCGTGAACAAACTTCAATAAAATTTCACAAACTCTAAAGTGCCATTGTCGTCCTAGGTTTATGGCTCGTATCTAAAACCTCCAACCTATGGATCTGAAACCACTTTAAGGATATGGGAATATCCTTAAGCGCGTCATGAAAGCGTGAGGATCGCATCATTTGCAATCGGGAGCAACTAGTCGCACTAGTAGCTCGAGGCAACGGAATTTAAAAATTTTAATGTGATGAAACCACATGATCCAAGAACACTTCTCGAATCGTTTCATCTAAAGAAAAAATATGTATTAGGTTTACCTCCTGAAACATGGTTGTGATCGAGTCTCTAAATGAAGAGACCTCCCGTCTCAAGTCTGATCTGACGGTAGAGATGCCTACGAGCGCGTTTATGAAACGCGTGCTCCTCGCAATCCATGTTGATGATCCAAGCAGCAAATCTTTTGATTTCATCACAAGAGATCTGACGTCTTCTTCATGAGCGAGGCACACTGAAGGAGATGGAGATCCACGAGAAAATAATTTGACAACATAATGATGATGCTGCGATGATGGTGACTCTCTCTAGGGCTCCATGGTGGACGACCACAATGAGAGAGAGAGAGACTTGGCATGTAGAGAATGAGAGAGAAATACGAAGGAGGCAAGCTTCCTTCCATAAGGAGTGTGGATGGCCACCACTCCTAATAGGATTAGGGTGGTCATCCCCTTTCCCATATGGAAGGTGGCTTCTCTTTCCACATTTCATGGAGGCTACTTGCTATATGTTTTTCTCTATATTTTGCAACAACTTTTGTTGTAAATTATTTCACAGAAATAAATCCAATTTATTTTATCAACAATGCAATCATGCCATTGGAAATTTGCGAATCACATTCACAACCCAAAATAAAATGTAAATTACATTTTCAATTAATTATCCAGTGCGAATCAAATTCACATCAACCTTTAAATTGTAATTATTATTTACAAATAGCTCTCTCTTATATATTGTAAATCAAATTTATAATATATATGATTAATATGGATAATGTTATCCACATTATTCATACACATGATAATTAAATCACAATTAATAATCTTGGATCTCCATTCTCATGTGCCCAAATAATATGAATGACATTCACATTATTCACATCTTTGATAATTAAATCTCATTTAATTATGTCAGACAACTCTTCTTATAATATGAATAAAGTTCATATTATTGATAACAAGTAAATCACATTTAATTATCCATTTTTAAATGATCGTATACATATATCAATAGTGAATATACCCTTGAACTCTTTCAAGGATAATGCGCTTTCTCTGTGAATACTTGGAGATAAGGACATGAAGATTGTACATTCCATATATATTGACTTGGATATTAAGATCAAATCTCAAATCTAGGTCTTGCGGACCTCCATAGATGTTTGATTAAATCAAAACTGTAAATCTAATCTTTTCATTGCATCTGAATCACATTCAGATCATTATCTAACATTTGGACCAAGATTAGATTACTTCTCTATTGAAAGGAGTAGCTAAAGTCAAACCCGTTTCATCACTCCCTAGGAATGGAAGCGTCATGGTTATACAATCGTTTATGATCGCATCACCCTCTGGTATTCATAATACATGTACATCCTGCATACTGGAAGACCTATAATAAACCTGAAGTTTTAGATCTATTTAAATTATCTCCTTCAGGGTTGTATCACTAAGTTTCTCATTTGATCATTGGGAGTTGGTATTGTTCATATACTTTCAAAAAGCATATATCTCACCAAGGTATTGATCATATACTTTCCAAAAGCATATATGAAACCTACAAATTCAGTCAAGCTTCTGAGGCTAGACGACCGTGCATAGAATTTGATCCCAATATCTCATGAGTGAGCTTATGTCTTCTGGTTCAACAAATGAACCTGAATGCCCCCTTTGGGAGATCGTGTTACTCTTATTCCCTTGTATGCACACTAGCGTGTCGGTATATAGACCTTGATTAGTCGGTCAACCTATGGGTCTTCTAAATGTACATACTCGGACATATAGTAACTGAAGGATATGGGGAGATCCTTAAGCACATCATGGAAGTGTGAGGATCGCATCATATGCAATCAAGAGTGATTAGTCGTACTAGTTGCTCGAGGAAGCAGACTTTAAAAAAAATTAATCTGATGAAACCACATGATCCAAGAATATTTCAGGGATCGTTTCATCTAAACCACAAACAAGTATTAGGTTTACCTCATGAAGCATGGTTGCGATCGAGTCTCTAATCGAAGAGACCTTCTGTCTAAGTCTAGTCCAACGAGGAGATGCTTGCAAGCATGTTGATGAGACGTATGCTCCTCGCAATCCATGTTGATGATCCTAGCGACGAATCTCATGATATCGTCACACGAGATCTGACGTCTTCTTCACGAGCGAGGTGCACCTAAGGAGATGAAGATCCAAGAGCAAACAATCTGGCAGCATAACGATGATGTTGCGGTGATGGCTACTCACTCTAAGGATCCATGGTGGAGGGCCACAATGAGAGAGAGAGTTGGCATGTAGAGAGGGGGAGAGAGTTTAATTCCTCTTGGAATTACATATATTGTCAAAGACAAGGGTTGTCCTTCCTTTTATACTAGTTGGATGCATATGGATCTCAATCCATGTGCTCTCTTAATCTATGGTGTAGATTATAAGTTTATTAATCAGTGGTCCTGATTTATTGCTCCAAAAACAACAACAATCTTTTTACAACAAATTAAATTTATCCTTTTTCTAGATAATAATTAAGTCCTTTTAAAATTATTAGCATACATAATATAGAAGACATAGACTCTTTACTATAAATAGGGTGCTCGTCCACTCCCTTCAACAAGTCAAGGTGGACGACCACCATTAAAGAGATAATATCTTCATTTATCTATATAAATTAATTAATATGCAATAATAATTATTGCATTTATCTTCACAAAAAAAATCCATAATAAATTTGTGAAAACTTCAATGATGCCATTGATAAATATGAATTATATTCATATATCCAACATAATATGTAAATTACATTTACAATTATATGTTTATTGAGAATCACATTCACAACAACATATATTTTGTGAATTCTATTTAGAATAAATCTCTCCATCATATTGTAAATAATATTTATAATATCCATGATTATTATGGATAGCGATATCCATATTAATAATATCCTTGATAATTAAATCATATTTAATCCTCTTAGATCTCTATTCTCATATGCTCAAATAACATGAATCGCGTTCACATTATTCACATCTTTGATAAATAAATCACATTTAATTATCTTAGATAACTCTCCTTATATGGCCAAATAATATGAATCAAATGCATATTATTCATGATTATTTAATTACATTTCATTATCCATTTCACAATGCTCATATACATATATCAACAATGAAATTATCCATGAACTCTTTCAAGGATAATGTGCTTTCTCCGCGTATACTTGGAGATAAGGATAGGGAGATTGTATTGTTCCACGTATAGTAACTTGGCTATTGAAATCACATCTCAAATCCAGATGTCAAAGACGTTTGATTAAATCAAGCCGTAGATCTAATCTTCTCATTGCATCTGAATCACATTCAGATCATTATCCAACACTTGGACCAAGATGAGATCACTTCTCTATTGAAAAGAATCACTAAAATCCAGACCTATTTCATTACTCACTCGGAATGGAAGCATAATGGTTATATAATCGTTTATGATCACATCACCCTCAGGTATTCCTAATACGTACATCCTGGATACTGGAAGACCCATAGACTGAACTTGAAACTTTAGATCTCTTTTAGACTGCCTCCTTCAAGGTTTTATCATTAAATTTCTCATTTGACTATTGGAGGTTGGTATCAATTATATACTTTCCAAAAACATATATCATACCCAGGTGTTGATCATATACTTTCCAAAATCATATATCAACTCTACAAATTCAGTCAAGCTTCAAAAGCAAGACGACCGTACGTGAAAGATGATTCTTCTCAATATCTCATAAGTGAGCTCATGTCTTTTGGTTCAGTAAATGAACATGTATGATCCCTTTGAGAGATCGTACTACTCATATGCCCTTGCATGCGCACAAGTGTGCCGGTGTATAGACCTTGAATAGGCCATCTACCTATTGGTCTGGCAAATTTACATACTCAGACATATAGTAACACATCTTTCTCTGGTCAGAGAATGTGTGCCTATATCGTGACAACATACGACATAGGTCTTTGTTTATCTCAATCTCGTTAAGTCAAATCTTTGACCATACTAATCTAACACCTCTGAATCTCTCTTCCTATGTAGAGGACCTGCATCAAGTGGTCGGACATATATCAACCTTTAGAGAAAGGATTGCCATCTCCTTCTCAGGCTGGAGATCCACTCTTAACAATCATTTGATGGTGCTTGATGATTCCACAATCTAACTCTTTAGATATTCATCCAAGCACTAACCTCTATTATTCAACAATTTAATCAACAGTTATATGATTAATAGAGGGACATGGTACATAACCCTAATTGTACAAAAGGACCAATCTTCATTTCAGATCAGGGAATGATATTTGCAATAACATTTATTGCATAATGGCTCACCGTGGGCTCGCATGTCCAACAATCTCCCACTAGCCCAAAGAGCCATTAATTCGCTAATCTTTAAACCCTCACTAATGTGACAATCATAAGCTATTTAGAAAAATAACTAGGTAACCTAATCAGTCATTCTATTCTCAAGAGACTACGCTAAGTCCTTTTACGACACTTGCATATCTCATAGTAACAATGCTCGCATCCAATGCGAATAATGCATCTTATGCAACCAATACTCAATATTGTCGGTTATAGTGTCCATGACACTATAGCTCAATAATTATTATAACCAGTATTTCCATTATCCTTATCAAAATACCCTCATTCTTAGAGATCTCTATCTCCTAAGGTATCTGTAGTTAAGATCTTTTAAATCATTATCTATAAAGTCTTATGTTTTTTGAAGATAAGACTTAGAGATCACTTTCTCTAAAGTATTGTCATCTTGGAAGATATTGTTATTACCACAATCAAGTGTTTTATCTCCATAGTAGGATTAATAACAATTTACTACTCCCATTGCATCGTAGACATCAAGATTTTGTAGATATCTAGCAGACATTGAGCTTCCCAAAGCTGATGCACTAGGGCATGTAGATTTGGTATTCACATCCTCAACACTTTGAGTTGTTATCCCTTTTGATAAATAACCAGATTATAAAACACTTATTATTATCTTTTTGTCATTCCAAATGATTAGGATATCATCTACATTCAGCATGATGAACATAATGGCACTCCCATTAAGCTTCTCATGATCCATCAAGATTCCATCTGAAATCATAACATTTATAATTTTATCAAATCCAATGTTCCAACTACAACAAGCTTATTTGAGTCCATAGATGGAGTTCATTTAGCTTGCAAACTTTGCTTTCCTCAACTATGAAGCCTTGGGGCTACTTCATATGAATATCCTCAAAGAGGATTTCATAGAGGAATGCAATCTTGACTCGCATCTTGAAGATGTCATAGTCAAGTTGTGTAGATATAGTTAGCAATATTCTGATGGGTTTAAGCATGGCCATTGAAGAGGAAGTCTCATCACAAGAGATGTCTTCTCTTCGGTATATCTTGTGGATACAAGATGTGCTTTGAAGGTCTCTACATTCTTATCAGGTTTCCTCTTTCTCTTGAAGATCCATTTACACCTAGCAAGTCATACCCATATAGTTTGATTCTCGATGGTCCATATTCAACACTTGTATATGAAGTCTACTTTCAACTTTATTGCTAACAGTCATCTTTCCATGTCATGATACTCAGAAGCTTCATCACATGAAGTAAGATTATTGTCAGACTTAACCGGCACATGGAATCCGTCTTCAAACTCATTTGAAGAGGTATCAGTGTTTAATCTTTAATTTTCCTTTAAGTTTTTTTTAGGAGCCTCATTATCTTCTAAGGGTTTAATGAGTTCCTTCACTTCATTTTCATCTTGACTCTCAAGAGTTTCATCATCTCAGAATCATATCCTTAGAGGTGAAATCTTTGAAGAATCTCAAGGTCATAAAGTAGGTATCCAATACCACCCTTTATTTTCTTAATAATGTAGCATTCTCGTGTGCTAGATTCCAACTTACTTGTATCCATGACAAAGTTATGGACCAAGCAACCCTAAATCCTCTAGTGTCCAACACTAGGCTATGTTCCAAACCATAGATTATAAGGATGTTCGATTTAGATTTCCATAGAATATTATTAAGGATATATATTGTAGTCTCTATGACATATATACCAGAAAACTAAGAAGTAACTATGCTAATATTCATCATTGATCAAATCATGTCACACATGATCCAATTGTATCTCCCTACAACTCTATTGAGTTAAGGTACATTAGGAGGATTGAGATAGGAATAATATTCCTTTTTCCATAAGGTATTCCTTGAATTCATCTAATAGGTATAGAATACCTTGATTAGATCAAATTCATTTCATCTTCCTTCAAACGTTGGTTCTAAACCAAAATTGTGAAATCTTTGAACATATCAAAGGTTTCTAAGGAGAAGGAAGAAATCTCATATCATAAATAATCATCAATAGATATTACATATCATTAATATTTGTTATGATACAGATGATCCACATACATCAATAGAGATCTTGAATACCTTGACATCTTACACCATTCTCAAAGAAGGGTGCATTGTACATTTTTACTTTGAATACAATATTCACAAGTTTGTAAGATTTGAAATTTCAGACAATCTAAAGTTTCATCTCTTACTAGTATATTGATCTCATCAACAGATATATGTCCAAGGGTTGATGTTAGATCATTATTAAATGATCTTCATCCTTCTATTAATCTTAAAAGGTTTAATTTCCAGTATTAGAAATGTTAATGAACCATTCATTATTTTTTCTAATTTTAGTAGAGTCCTCTGGATGTTAGATTATTATCTAAAATATATCCATCATAACTCTTTATGATAGGTTTATTCCAGAATTCACGTTTATTTCCAACATTTAGAAAGAAACAATGAGTGTATTCTAATATGTAGGTCATAAAGACATTCTCTATGACTAAGGGCTCTCCCACTAAAAATATGAAGTCTATTTATCCAATAGAGATTTTTGAAACAATTACATCAATATTCATGTATATGACTAGTAAACCTCATTATCAAATTTTCTAGTCTTCTAATATATATGCAACCAATTGCAAGTGTTATTAGAAGAATGAGATACAATGATTAAACCTTGATCTTATCAAATAAGAATGTCAATTTCAATGATTAAATGTAGATTATTCCTATGCACTATCCGAGTCCTTCTCTAAGGATCCTAGATAGTCTATATAGTCATACTATCAATACATCAGATTATTGCAGTATTGTCATTTATCCAACTCTTTGGATGTCATATGGAAATTTTTGAAGTATAGTCAACTCCTTGACTTTCCTTCTTGCTTGGGTCCAACCCATGCTTCCACTATGCTCCTTCATCTATAAAGAACCATTTCTTAAGACAAAGGATCTCTTATGTTGAATTTAAAAAAGATTTCAATATATGAGTACTTCAACATTTATACAGGTGTCATTAAATTCATATAATATGATTATTATGAAGCTTCATTAATGACTTAAGTATAGATAGTAGAAAGATGACAGTCATCGTATCTACATACATCATAAGTCTTAAAGACTTTGATTCTTGTGAGTACTCAAGCATTTTGAATACATCATCTCTTATAGAGCCACCATTATGCATGATGTAGTAAACCAAGTCATTCATGATTAAATGTCAAGAGCACATATGTATGCCATAACATCTTCTTGGATTTTTATAACGATTATTTGACAATTGCGATCATAATCGACATGTCACTTCCAAAGTACATTCGATGAGAGATCAAGACTATAGAGATATACAAATCCTTGGGTTGTAGGCCTATTGACTATTTAATTGTTATTCCTCATTATTATAAGGAAACTTGCACATTTCGACGACATACATTATGTGCCCAACTGCATGTACAATATCTTGATCATGGATCCAATCCATGATATTATAATGGTTATTATTGAGTATAATTTTGAGTGGGTTTAATGATGATTATCTGAAATAATAAATTTGCATATATATATATATATTTACTTTGATTTAGGAATTTTTATATCAAAGTTATCTTGCCTTGTCAACATTGAAATTATTCATTATCTTGCCTTGTCAACACTAAAATTATGCATGAACTCTTTCAAGGATATGCGCTTTCTCTGCAGATACTTGGAAATAAGGATGGAGCGATTATATTGTTCCATGTACAGTGACTCGAATATTTAGATCACATCTCAAATCCATATCTTGTGGAACTTGCAAAGATGCTTGACTAAATCAAGGTCATAGATCAAATCTTCTCATTACATCTGAATCACATTCGGATCATTATATAACAACTTGATCAAGATTAATTCATTTCTCTCTTGAGAGGAGTCGCTAAAATCCAGTCCTTTGCCATAATTCCCTTCGAATGGAAGCATCCTGGTTATACAATCGTTTATGATCACATCACCCTCAGGTATTCCTAATACCTGTACATCATGCATACTGGAAGATCCATAGACTAAACCCAAAATTTTAGATCACTTTTAAACTATGTATTTCAGGGTTTTATCATTAAGTTTCTCATTTGACTATCTGTGGTTGGTATCGATCATATACTTTCGAAAAGCATATAACATACACATGTGTTGATCATATTCTTTCCAAAAGCATATATCAAACCTACAAATTCAGTCAAGATTCCAAAACAAGATAAGCGTGCACGAAATTCGATTCCTCCCAATATCTCTTGAGTGAGCTCATGTCTTCCGGTTCAGTAAATGAACCTGTATGATCCCTTTGAGAGATAGTATTACTCATATGCCCTTGCATGCACTCCAGCGCACCGGTGTACAAACCTTGATTAGGCCATAAACCTATTGGTCTGCCAAATGTACATACCCAAACATATTGTAACACATATGTCTCCGGTCCTAGGATGCGTGCCTATATCGTAATTGCATATGACATAGGTCTTTGTGAAGGATATGTGATGATCCTAAAGCGCATCATGGAAGCATGAGGATCGCATCGCATGCAATCGGGAGCGACTAGTCGTACTAGTTGCTCGATGCATCGGAATTTAAAAATTTTAAATGTGATGCAACTACATGATCAAAGAACCTTTCTCGGATCGTTTCATCTAAACCACAAATAGGTACAAGGGTTACCTCTTGTAGCATGGTTGTGATCGAGTCTCTAAACGAAGAGACCTCCTGTCCCAAGTCCAATCCAATGGAGGAGACACTTAAGAGCCCGTTGATGAGACGTAGGCTCCTCGCAATCCATGTTGATGATCCAAGCAACATATCTCCTGATCTCGTCACATGAGATCCGGCGTCTTCTTCACGAGCGAGGCGCACAAAAGGAGATGGAGATCAACGAGCAAATACTCCAGCAGCATAATAACGATGCTACAATGATGACGACTCTCTCTATGGCTCCATGGTGGACAACTAAAAGAGAGATATGGAGAGAGCATTTAGCATTTAAAGAGAGAGGGAGAGAGCATTCGTTAATGTTGTAAACATGTAACTCGAAGAGCAAAGGATGCCTCTTATTATATAGGGTTTTGGGAGTCCATGGATCCCAATCCATGGACAACACACAATCAATGGATGACATTGATTTGTGTTTCTTTCAATGGCCATGAAGTTGTTGTAAAAACACAACAACAATAAATTTAATTTAATTTAATATATATTTATAAATCAATATAAATTAATTTCAAATCAAGTCAATTGACTAGTCTTGGAGATAATGGGAAGATATACCCTATACCCTAAAAAGGGGGACGGCTACTCCTTTGACGTGGAATGGGTCTATCTCTCAAAATCTCATGAGATCTCATTATCTCATGATATCTCCAAGATTTACAACAACATTTGTTCTAAACTATTTCAACAACATAATTCATAATTATCTTGTGAAATTTGCATTCATGCCAATGGAAAAATGTGAATCACATTCACATCCCAAAACAAAATGTAAATTATACTTTAAATTAATCATCCAATGTGAATCTAATTCACATCAATAATTAATTAACAAATACAAATAAGAATTTGCTCTCTTTAATATATTATAAATCACATTTATAATATACCTGAATAATATGAATACTGCTATCCAAATTATTCTTATCCATGATAATTAAATCACATTTAATCATCTTGTATATCAATTCTCATGTGCCCAAATAATATGAATCACATTCACACTTATTCATATCTTTAATAATTAAATCACGTTTAATTATCTTAGATAACTCTCATAATATGAATCAAATTCATATTATTCATAATAATAAATCACATTTAATTATCTATTTTTCTCAATGCTCCAATACATATATCAATAATGAAATTATCCATGAACTCTTTTAAGGATAATGCACTTTCCCCGCAGATACATGGAGATAAGGACATAGCGATTGTATTGTTCCATGTATAGTGACTTGGATATTGAAATCACATCTCAAATCCAGATCTTGCCAACATCTCATAGATACTTGACTAAATCAAGACCGCAAATCTAATCTTCTCATTACATTTGAATCACGTTCAGATCATTGTTAAACATTTGGACTAAGATCAGATAACTTCTCTATGAGAGGAGTCACTAAAATCCAGACCTGTTTCATCACTCCATCAGAATGGAGGCGTCATGGTTATACAATCATTTATGATCACATCACCCTCAAGCATTCCAAATACATGTACATCCTACATACAAGAAGATTCCGAATAAATCCGAAGTTTTAGATCTCTTTTTAGACTATCTCCTTCAAGGGTTTATCATTAAGGTTCTCATCAGATCATTGGGAGTCGGTATCGATCATATACTTTCTAAAAGCATATATCATACCTAGGTGTTTATCGTATACTTTCCAAAAGCATATATCAATAAAAATTCAGTCAAGCTTTCAAAGAGAGACGATCGTGCACGGAATTTGATTCTTCCCAATATCTCATGAGTGAGCTCATGTCTTCCAGTTCAGCAATGAACCTGTATGATCCCTTTAAGAGATTATATTACTCATATGCGCTTGCATGCACACCAGCACATCGGTATATAGTCCTTGGTTAGGTCATAAACCTATTGGTCTACCAAATGTGTATACTCAGACATATAGTAACACATCTGTCTCCGATCAGAGGATGCATGACTATATCGTGATAGCATGCGACATAGGTCTTTGGTTATCTCGATCTCGTTTAGTCAACTCTTTGACCTAACTAATCTGACACCTCTGAATCACTAGTCCCATGCATAGGACCTGCATCAAGAGGTCGATCAGATATCAGCCAAGTGAGAAAGCATTTCCATCTCCTACTCAGGATGGAGATCCTCTCTTAATAATCATTTGATGGTACTTGATGAGTGCTCAATCTAACTCTTTAGATATTCATCCAAGCACCAGCCTCTATGATTGAGTAACTGAATCAACAGCTATATGATCATCAAGATGGCCACTGTACATAACTCTAATTGTACTAAGGGACCTATTATGCAAATTAGTTATTCTTTATTTCAGATCAGGGAATGATATTCGGAATAACATTTATTGCATAATGGCTCACCGTGGGGTCGCATGTCCAACAATCTCCAACTAGCCCAAAGAGCCATTAATGGGCTAATCTTTAAACCCGCACTCATGTGACAATCATAGTCTATTTAGAAAAATATCTAGGTAAGCTGATCAGTCACTTTGTTCCTGAGAGACTATGCCCAGTCCTTTTACGGCACTTGCATAACCCCTAGTAACAATGCTCGCATCCAGTGTGAATGTTGTATCTTATGCAACCAATACTCAATCGTGTCCGTTATAGTGTCCTTTGACACCACATTTTAATAATTATTATAATCAGTATGTACATAATCCTTATCAGAATACCCTTATTCTTGGAGATATCTATCTCTTAAGGTATCTGCAGTTAAGACCTTTTAGATCTCTATCTATAAAGTCTTATGTTCTTGAAGATAAGACTTTGAGATCACTATCTCAAAAATCTTTTCATCTTTGAAGATATTGTTATTACTGCAATGAAGTGTTTTATCTCCTTAGTAGGATTAGTAACATTTACTACTCCCACTGCATGTCAGATATCTGACTTTTATATACATCTAGCATACACTCGAATTCTCGTAACTAATCCATAATGGTAAGTAGTTCTCGAATTCACTTCCTCAACTCTTTAAGGTGTTATCCCTTTAGATATGTCAGTACCATATCTTAAGAGAAGGAAGCCTTTCTTGGAATTTTTTAGAAAATGGAACATGTCCAAGGTGTACTTCTAATGTGACGGTCCCAATACCCTCTTCTCTTTGCTTTTGAACATCTTTAGAACTAATATCTAAGAGGTATCCTTGAGATCGTATATCAAGGTATGGAATAGCCACAGTCTTATGAAATACTTATTATTATCCTTCTATCATTCCAAATGATTAGGGTATCATCTACATTTAGCATGATGAACACAATGGCACTCCCACTGAGCTTCACATGGTACATCAGTATTCTATCTAAAATCATAACATTTATAATTTCATCAAATCTTATGTTCCAACTACAAGAAGCTTATTTTGATTCCATTGATGGAGTTTATTTAGCTTGCACACCTTGCTTTCCTAAACCATGAAGCCCTGGGGCTACTTCATGTGAATATCCTTGGAGAGATATTCATGGAGGAATGCAATCTTGACCTCCATCTTGAATATGTCAAAGTCAAGTTGTGTATCTATGGTGAGAAATAATCTGATGAGTTTAAGCATGGTCACTGGAGAGCAAGTCTCATCGCAAGCGATGTCTTATATTCAGTGTGTAGCTCATGGCTAGGAGCTGTGCTTTGATGGTCTGTTCCTTCTCATCAGGTTCCCTCTTTCTCTTGAAGATCCATTTACACCTTAACGGGTCTTACCCTTATAGATGGATCGTCGAGGTACCTTATACAACACTTGTATACGAAGTATACTTTAGACTTAATTGTAACTTTCAAATTTCCATATCGTGATCTTCAGAAGCTTCATCACATGAAGTTTGATGAATATCAAATTTCTCTGACACATGGAATCCATCCTCAAACTCATTTGAAGAGGTAATAGTGTTTCATATTTAATTGTCCTTTTAGTTTCCAATTTTAGGTGCCTCATTATCTTCTGAAGATTAAATGAGTTCTTTCATTTCATTTTCATCTTGATTCTCAAGAGAGTCTTCCTCTAAGAATCATATCCTTAGTGATGAGATCTTTTAAGAATCTCAAAGTCATAAAGTAGGTATCCAATACCATCCTTTATTTTCCTAATGAAGTAGCACTCTCCGGTGCATGATTCCAACATACTAGCGTGGAACCTTTTTTTTATTTTAAGGATATGTATTGTAGTCTCTACTGCATATATACCTTGGAAACTAAGAGTTAATTATGCTAATATTCATCATTGATCAAATCATGTCACATATGATCCAATTGTATCTCCCTACAACTCTCATAAGTTTAGGTATATTAGGAGGATTGAGATAGGAATGATATTCCTTTCTCTATAAGGTATTCTTTGAATTCATCTAATAGGTATAATCTACCTTGATTAGATAAAATTTATTTCATCTTCCTTCAAACTTTGGTTCTGAACCAAAATTGTGAAATCTTTGAATATTTCAAAGCTTTCTAAGGTGAAGGGAAGAAATCTCATATCACAAATAATCATCGAATGATATCACATATCATCAATGTTTATTATGACATAGATGATCCACATACATCAATACTTAAGAGATCTTGAATACCTTGACATCTTACACCATTCCCAGAGAAGGGTGCATTGGATAATTTTTACTTTGAATACAATATTCACAAGTATGTAAGATTTGAAATTTTATACATTCTAATGTTCTTCTCTTACTAGTCTATTGATCTCATAAACAAATACATGTCAAAGGTTTGATGCCAGATCATTGTCAAATGATCTTCATCCTCTTATTGAACTTATAAGGTTTAATTTTCAGTATTAGAAATGTTAATGAACCATTCATTAATTTTCTAATTTAGTAGAGTCCTACAGATATCAAAATACTATCTGAAATATATCCATCATAACTCTTTATGATAGGTCTATTCCAGAATTCATGTCTATTTCCAACATTTAGAAATAAATATGAGTGTTTCCTAATATCTGTGTAGTGGAGGCATTCTCTAAGACTAAGGGATCTCCCACTGAAAATATGAAGTCTATCTATCCAATAGAGATTGTTGCAACAATTACATCAATTCTTATGTGGATAACTATCAAACCTTAAGAGCAAATTTTCTAGTCTTCTAAAACATATGCAACCAATTGCAAGTGTTATTAGAGGAATGAGATGCAATTATTAGACTTTGATATTGTTCAATAAGAAAGTCAATTTCAATGATTATATGTAGATGTAGATTATTCTAATGCACTATTTGGGTCCTTCTCTAAGGATCCAAGATAGACTTGATAGTCATACTATCAATACATCGGCTTATTAAAGTATTGACATTTATCCAACTCTTTGGATGTCATATGTGTGTGGAAATCATATAAGTACAACCAACTCTTTGACTTTCCTTCTGACTTAAGTCCGACACATGCTTCCACTGTGCTCTCTTCATCTATAAACAACCATTGCTTAAGACAAATGATCTCTGATGTTGAATTCAAAAGATTTCAATATAAGAGTATTTCGACATTTATATAAGCTTCATTAAATTCATATAATATGAATATTCTGAAGATTCATGACTGAATAGAATATAGATAGTAGAATGATGACACTCATCATAACTACGTACATCTTAACTCTTAAAGACTTAGGTTCCGGTAGGTACTCAAATATTTGAGTACATCATCTCTTATAGAGCCATTAATCTGCATGATGTAGTGAACCATGTCATTCATGATTAAATGTTGAGAGCACATATGTATGCCATAACATCTTCATAGATTTTTATAAGGATTATTTGACAATTGCGATCATCATCGACATGTCACTTCCAAAGTACATTCGATGAGAGATCAAGACTATAGAGACATAGAAACCCTAGGTTGTTGTCTTATTGTCTATTTAATTTTCATTCCTCAATATTATGTGGAAAGTTGCACTTTGCAACCACATACAATATGTGTCCAACTGCAAGTACGATATCTTGATCATGGATCAGATCCATGATAATTTACTGGTTAATATTGAGTATTGTGCTGAGTGGGTTTAATGAGGATTATCTGAAATAAGAAATTTGCATAAATATATAGAAATATATATACATATTTTACTAAGATTTAAGAATTTTATATCAAAGTTGTCCTATCTTGTCAACACTGAAAGTTCATTCCTTTAATCACTTTCAATGTAAGAGATATACTTACCATTATATCTCTAGAAATATCTAGGATCTCCTTTCTTATCTTTATCACATCCCAATAATATGAGAACTTGCAACTCAGAAAATAAGAAGCAGGAACTCATTCCGCCTTGCAAGTCCAACTTGCATCTCCCAATTCGGTCTTTAACACCCAGGCCCACCTCCCCTAAGGTGATGTTGACCCATCATTATTTGAACCAACCAACAATAAGAATACAACTCCTCTCGGCAATCTAATATGCCCCCAATAATATGAGGATATTGGGGTCACTAAACATATGTCCTTACTCTTTTGAGAATCGAAGAGCACGATCCAAATTTCTTGTATGCAGGAGCTGTCACTTTGGACAGGCATCGCATACATACAATCTCTAGTGACATGGAACCCTTTGCCTTGATGGGAGACCATGCATGTCACATATGTTATCCTCCACCTCATATTCAATTTTTAATTAATCATTATGAATCATATTCATTGTGATTAATTTTTCCGAGGGAACTACAACTCTATTCAAGATAGAGTGTTCTAATTTAATTGGATTCCAATTAATTTAATATATTAAATTAATGATCCAATTAATATCCAACAAACATTCTTTATTGTTACTTGAAATATGGTATTATCTCAAATATATTATTTCGAAATTTAATAATTAGAAAAATACATCATGATTTCTCAAGCATTATTCGTTCCCTACCCGTTGTCATGGCCAGTACCGACGGAAGTTGGACAGACAGCACATGGTGCAACCTACTACCCCAACGCTCCTCGATTAGACACCATATCTGCCCAAGAAAAGATAATGCCAAGTCAGTCACTTTGTACTTGAGATGATAATCAATTTTCAACCAAAGTTATACTGTATAATAATAATCAAAACCATTTTGATAAGCATTATAAGGAGATTTGCTAAACAAATCCCCAATCCTATTCAAGCAACATGTTTGTTGGAAAGTGTATGAAGCAACCAGCTTGTGATCTAGATCATATCTAATCAATTATTGGTTAAGGCAATGTCATTTAAGGGAACATTTATCATTCAAATATTTCCCAAATATTATCCATAATTATTCCAAGAAATTAACCATTAATTTCACAAGTTTCTTAAATGACAATCACAAGGTTCATGATTAGGATTGCAATTTCCAGCAGTGACCCTCACTAACTAAAATTGGCATATCTCATTCATTTTAAAACCAAATCATGCAAAATAAATTTCTAAAGTATGGTAATTTGATAAACAGAGTAGTGGTGATTCAGAACTCACCTTTATATATATATGTGTGTGTGTGTGTGTGTGGGTGTGTGGGTGTGTGATCAGCATGCATTTTCATGCATTTTAAAACAGTACCCCTTAGTAATGTCGTTATTTGCCATCCCTGAAACAATGGATATATGGTCACTAAAAAGATCATAACGAGGGATATAGGATTCCAAATCACGCAATATCAAATTCCACAATTTCCTTAATTAATGGGGAACATTATCCAAGTAATAGTTATGTGCTTAAACATTTTAAACAGGGTCGAAATTAATCACAAAACAGGGCTACGAAAATTGAAATGCGATAAATTTTTTCACGAACCCTAACGAGCCCAAATCTTCTTAGGTTAATGGATCGTATCAAAACCCTCCAACCTGGCTCTGATACCACTTGAAGGATATGGGATGATCCTCAAGCACATCAATGAAGTGTGAGGATCGCATCGTATGCGATCGGTAGCACTAGTTGCAGTAGTTGCTCGATGAAGTGGAATTTATAAATTTTAAATGTGATGAAAGCACATGATCCGAGAACCTTTCTCGGGTCATTTCATCTAAACCACAAATAGGAACAAGGGTTACCTCTTTATGCGTGGTTGCGATCGAGTCTCTATCAAAGAGACCTCTTATCTCAAGTCTGATCCAACGGAGGAGACACTTGCGAGCGCGTTGATGAGACGCGTGCTCATCACAATCCTTGTTGATGATCCAAGCGGCGTATCTCCTAATCTAGTCTCATGAGATTCGATGTCTTTTTCACGAGCGAGGTGTATCAAAGGAGACAGAGATCCACGAGCAAATACTTTGGCATCATAAAAACGATGTTGCAACGATGGCGACTCTCTCTATGGCTCCATGGTAGACGTTCAAAAGAGAGAGTGGGAGAGAGCATTTGGCGTGTAGAGAGAGGGAGAGAGATCATTCGTTAATGTTGTAAACATGTAACTCGAAGAGCAAGGGGTGCCTCTTCTTATATGGTGTTTGGGAGTCCATGGATCTCAATCCAAGGACAACATACAATCAATGGATGACCTTGATTTGTGTTTCTTTCAATGGTCGTGATGTTGTTGTAAAAAACACAACAACAATTAATTTAATTTAATTTATATTGCTAAATCAATATAATATAATTTCAAATCAAGTCAATTGACTAGTCTTGGAGATAATGAGAAGATTGACCACGTCCACTAAAAAGGGGGGACGGCTACTCCATTGAGATGGAATGGGTCTATCTCCTCAAAATCTCATGAGATCTTAATATTTTATGAGATCTTATTATCTCATGATATCTTCAAGATTTACAATAACATTTGTTGTAAATTATTTCACAAAAATATTTAATAATTATCTTGTGAACATTGCAATCATGCCATTGGAAAAATGTGAATCACATTCACATACCAAAACAAAATGTAAATTATATTTTCAATTAATCATACAATGTGAATCCAATTCACATCAATAATTTATTAACAAATATAAATCATAATTTGATCTCTTTAATATATTATATATCACATTTATAATATACCTGAATAATATGGATAGTGTTGTCCAAATTATTCTTATCCACGATAATTAAATCACATCTAATCATTTTGGATCTCAACTCTCATGTGCCCAAATAATATGAATCACATTCACATTATTCATATATTTGATAACTCTACTTATAATATGAAATAAATTCATATTATTCATGATAATTAAATCACATTTAATTATACAATTTTCTCAATGCTCGGATACGTATATCAATAATGAAATTATCCATGAACTCTTTCAAGGATAATGTGCTTTCTCCACGGATACTTGGAGATAAGGACAAGGTGATTGTATTGTTCCACGTATAGTGACTTGGATGTTGAGATCACATCTCAAATCCAGATCCCATGGACCTCTCATAGATGCTTGATTAAATCAAGACCGTAAACCTAATCTTCTCATTGCATCCGAATCTCATTCAGATCAATGTCCAGTATATGGACTAAGATTATGTCACTTCTCTAATGAGAGGAGTCACTAAAATCCAGACCTGTTTCATCACTCCCTCGGAATGGAAGCGTCATGGTTATACAATCGTTTATGATCACATCACCCTCAGGCATTCCAAATACTTGTACATCCTACATACTGGAAGATCCAGAATAAATCTGAAGTTCAAGATCTCTTTTTAGACTGTCTCCTTCAGGATTTTATCATTAAGTTTCTCATCAGATATATGGGAGTCGGTATCGACCATATACTTTCTAAAAGCATATATCATATCTAGGTGTTGATCATATACTTTCCAAAAGTATATATCAAACATTACAAATTCAGTCAATCTTCCAAAGAAAGATGACCATGCACAGAATTTGATTTTTCCCAATATCTCATGAGTGAGATCATGTCTTTCGGTTCAACAATGAACCAGTATGATCCCTTTGAGAGATCGTATTTTACTCATATGCCCTTGTATACACAGCAGTGCGTCGGTGTATAGACCTTGGTTAGGTCATCAACCTATTGGTCTGCCAAATGTATATACTCAGACATATAGTAGCACATCTGTCTCCCGTCAGAGTATGCATTTCTATATCGTGACAAAATATGACATTGGTTTTTGGTTATCTCGATCTCGTTAAGTCAACTCTTTGACCTAACTCCTTTGAATCTCTATTCCCATGCAGAGGACTTGCATCAAGAGGTCGGTCTGATATCAGCCAAGTGGGAAAGGAATGCCCATCTCCTACTCAGGCTGGAGATCCTCTCTTAATAATCATTTGATGGTACTTGATGAGTCCTCAATCTAACTCTTTTGATATTCATCCATGCACCAGCCTCTATGATTCAATAATTGAATCAATTATTGTATGATCATCAAGATGGCCATGGTAAATAACCCTAATTGTACTAAGGTACGTATTATGCAAATTAGTTATTCTTCATTTCAGATCAGATAATGATATTCGTAATAACATTTATTGCATAATGCCTCACTGTGGGCTCGCATGTCCAAAAGTTTGGTTATCTCAATCTCATTAAGTCAACTCTTTGACCTAATCTGACACCTATGAATCTCTATTCCTATGCAGAGGACTTGCATCATGAGGTCGGTTAGATATCAACCTTTAGGAAAAGGATTGTCATCTCTTCTTAGGTTGAAGATCCTCTCTTAACAATCATTTGACAGTTCTTGATGAGTCCTCAATCTAACTCTTTAGATATTCATCCAAGCATGAACCTCTATGATTTAACAATTGAATCAACAACTGTTTGATCATTAAGATGACCATGGTACATAACCCTATTTGTACTAAGGGACCTATTATGCAAAATGGTTATTCCTTATTTCAGGTCAAGGAACGATATTTGAAATAACATTTATTGCATAATGGCTCATCGTGGGCTCGCATGTCCGACAATAACACATCTCTCTCCAATCAAAGGATGAGGGCCTATATTATGACAACATACGAAATAGGTCTTCGGTTATCTCGATCTCGTTACGTCAACTCTTTGACCTAACTAATCTGACACCTTCGAATATCTATTCCTATGCAGAGGACCTGCATCAAGAGGGCGGTCATATATCAGCCAAAAGAGAAAGGATTGTCATCTCCTACTCAGGTTAGATATCATCTCTTAATTATCATTTGACGATGCTTGATGAGCCCTCAATCTAACTCTTTAGATATTCATCCAAGCACCAGCCTCTACTATTCAACAATTGAATCAATCGCTAAGATTCCTGAAATCAACCCCTTAAATGTGTCGGATAAACACTTGAACTTCGTTGCAGTCAGGCACAATCGTTTCTATCAAAAACCACTAACTCAATTTTTAATTAGAGATAAACGGTCGAAAATATTTACTTGGTAAAGCTCAAGGTCGAACTTAGGGATACGAGCCTCCTAAGTTGTTACACTAGTTTTCATTAATCAAATTAGGGGTTGAATTAGTAACTAATAGGTTAACACACAAAAGGGCAAACCAATACAGACACATGAAGACATTTTTTTAGTTTATATAATGCAATGAGATGCAAGCATAAATATATGAAAATATGCCCTATATAGATGAAATCAATGAGCCATACAATAACAGTCAACTTCAGGATCCAATAATGAAGCAAATTCCATTGCTAAATAATACAAGGCATGAGAAATCATTACATAGAAGACACTACATTCCTAAAATTAATCATCCAAATTTTAAGTGTCATATCAAGAAACAAATCATGCCACAAGATAGACAATGAAATAAGCTTCGAAATGAGACTAAAATTAACTAAATCGGAGATCGTATGCTCAAGATATTCATGAAAGAGACCAGGGGCATAAATGTTAAGAAAACTTCGAAAAAAATAGAGAAAACATTACAGATAGGTCCCTGTGAGGACTTAAATGTAATTATGAAAATTTACGAAGCCTTCCCTATAATTTACCCATACGCACGGGGGCTAAATTGTAATTATTAAAACCTGGAGGGGGTCATGTGCAATTAACTCCAGGCGTGCAAGCTCTTCACGTGCTCAAAGGACCTTTTTGCAATTTAAAGAAAGAAGCGGTGCACCCCTACAATTTTTCCAACCCTCACGTGACCTGGGCATGTGAGGCTAGGCTCGGACGGAGAATCTGATTCGGGTGCAAGGCTCGGGAGGCTGGGCGGAGGCTCGGGCCACGTGTCATCACGTGGTGCTCTGGCTTCGCTCGGATGGCCTGAACCTGGAGGTTGGATGATGAGGCTCAGTGAAGACATGTGGCTCCCTGTGGGGGATCTAATCATGAGGAACAAACATCAACTATACAATGAATTTCTCCTCACTGTCGCATCCTGCGGCAGACTTGGCGGGGCTCCGGTGATGGCTCACAGTTCCGCATGACTGTGGTTGCACGTTATGAGCTCGGGGGAGGATCAGGATATGTCGTTGATGAAGCTCCGTTGTCTATGATCCATTGTGTGGTCTAGATCATCGTGGAGGCGCATGCCCATCGCATACGATGCCCTTGAATGCAACTCCGATGAAGGCTCCAATCAATAAAGTGGAAGACCTGCAGATGTTGTTTCTAGCCGAATCGTGCAAGTGCGAGGTGAATGTGGGTGAAGTGGGGTCTCGTGCTAATGAAAGAATGGGAGACCAGAGCTCTATCTCCGATGAACTGGAGAGGAGATGAGCGGAGGTGTTCAAGCAATGGAGAAGAGGAGACGACGAGCAGAGGTGTGCGCGAGGATGAGTGATGTGTGACGAAGCTGGAGCGATGGTTAATTGAGGAAGAACATGAGAAGAAACACCTAGTTAATTATGAGAAACTAGAAGGAAAATATGGGAGGCTTACCTGAAGATTAACGACAGCTGAGGAGGCATGGGCTCGATCTCTGAGGAAGCTTTAATCATCGCTGGACTTCGGTGGCCCTTTGGAGCAACTAGCTTATGTGCTACGGCTGGAAGTAAGGCCTACCATGGCCAGGGGTCACACCGGGGCCATTGGTCTTCTTTGCTACCTCAATCCGACCTCCCCCTATCATTGGGAGATGGAGAAGAGCTGGGCCAGGGCCCGTGTACAGTTGGACGACCGTGAAATTGGCTGGCGGTGGCGTATTTGTAGGGGGAAAGTTAGAGAAGAAGGTGGTCGATGATGTGGTTTGCAGGCAGAATATGGAGCGAGAGGGAGAGGGATGTGAGGAGTTATGAGGTCCGTGAGGGTCGCAGAGGAGCGGATTTGGACATGGCATGGTTAGCGAGTGGAGAAGGTGGTCGTTATGGTTAGGAAATTTAGAAGGAGGCGAAGGGTTGGCGTGGTGGAGAACGTGGGAGAGAAGGGGGTGGTGGAGGTGGAAGATGAGGCATTGACCGATGGATCTTGCGATCCAATGGTCCGAAGGAGGTCATGAAGGAGTGGCTCTAATCAAATGATCTGGGAGCATCTACGGCTATGCATGAGGCACGCTTGGCTGTTGGATCAATATATCTAATGGTCGAGGATTGAGCGGGCTTGGACATTCAAGATGCAATCTGGAGGGAAATCGAAGGGCGGAGAAAGGAGCGCGGACGTGCGGCGGAGATTGAGGCGCACCAAAGATAATCAAACGGTGTGAAACAAAGGTGGGTGGCGCAAGGGCAGCGGGCCACGTGGCTCAACCAGAAGGAGCCACGTTCCCCAACTAGATTATTTTGAAATAAAAATCGAAAAAGAAGAAGAAGGAGGCCGAATTTGGAAAAACTCAAAACATGAAAGTTGTAGTTCTCGATGAGATATAAGAGTTTCATGTTGTCCAAAAATACACAAGAAGTCAAATAAAGGGAGAAATATTTTCGGTAGCGTTCTTAAAGGTATAAAAAAACTGCAAATTTTTTGTTTTGTCATTTTTCGTATTTTAAATTTAGTTTAAGATCAAGATATATACTACCATTAATCATGGTTTTTATTGACACCAATTTAAGCTAGGGGATTAATATGATGAAAATGGGGTTCATCATCCCCCTATACTTAACTATGCTTGTCCTTGAGCATATCAAGCATGAATGAGTTGGATTTATCCCCTGATTGTGCATGTGAGTACAAGACCTTGTCAGTTCAAGAACCCTTGATTTCAGAGATCCAAAATTTTAGAGCTGAACCAAGCTCTAATCAAGAGGCATCCAATTTCTCTAATTTATTAGACTCTCTCTGTATACATGTAAATTAAGGATATAATATTAAGTGTTGACCATAATCATAAGAGTAGAGTCGCAACGTCACCCAAGGTTCCAGTCCGAAAGACTCTCCTAAGAACCCGATCCTCAACACTATGGAATAAATCAAATTTTGAACCCAGTCCACCATCTCTTTAGTTGTAAGACTTAAAAATGTAGATGGAAGGCCAGTTGATGGAGCGCATAAGGTTGTGTTATTTCTTCTCTCCCTCTCATTAAAACGAGGATCCTCTCAAGTGCCTTATTAACTAAACACATTTTTTTGTTGTTGATCATTGTGTCTGTCAAGATAAGTTGGAGTCGTCTGCACTTGTTTTCATGGGAATACACCGAGGCGTGTCTTTTTTGAGTACATATCATACCTTCTACACCCAGACATGTATCACTTTACGATGCAGAGTCATTTTTGGGTGCTTGCCCGACTCCTTGGTCCTAATAGCGGTGGTCCAAGTGGACACATTGAAATGGGTGGGAGCGCTCACCTTTGATGGAAGCTCTTTGATATTTTACTTTGTAGGGTGAGAGCTTTTATTTTCTTTTCTTTGCATTTTGGCTAGCTCCACTGCTTTTACCAAATTTTGGTGCACACTGATCAACAATTTTTTTATATTTCATCACACCCTAGCATGTAGGTAAATATCAAGAGATAATATAAGAACCATGTTCTCATACTGGCTAAAGATGTTGACACTCAGGTTTCATGATGCCTTCAATGATTTTATCCCATCCTCGAGCATCATTAAATCTGGTCAAAACTCAAATCCCTCATCCCAGTTCCTCAAGTGAAATTTCTACTCATCTCATCATAATTGTAGTCCTGTATGTGAAGTGTTGATCATATTCTTTAAGGCTAGAGACTAAGCCAGCAATATAGCACGCTAATCTTTCAAACTAGGGAAATGTGGATAATTAAGTCAAAAACCCTGATGACTAAGGTTGGTTAACTTAAAATCTCAACACCTCACAAACCAGGTGTTCTTGAACATCACTAATCTTGTGTGAAAATGTGGAAGTGTCTGGGATTAAACCAACTCCTTCATCATTTTTTTTAAAAAACAATATTTTCAAACACAAGTTAGTCTCATTTAAACCCTCTTTGAAAAGAGTTTTTTTGAAAAGATTTTCCAAACAGTGTCACACATATATAAAGGTTTTTCAAACATTTTTCAAATGATTTTTCCAAACAAATAAAACTCATTTTCAAACCATTTTCAAAATATTTTCTTCAAAATAATCTAACATAGTAGAGAAAACTTTTCAAATTTTGAAAACATTTTGTCCAATTCAGTTCAAGACAAATTATACTCTAGCCTAAAGAGTTAAAAAAATTCAAAATTTTCAAAATAAGAGATATGGCTAAAGTACAGATATACTGTATATACGGTATACCCCCTATACTTAACTTTTTCTATGTCCTCATAGCACTAAGTGATACAAAGCCATAGCTCTAGTTAAGATATAAGAAAGGATACTGGAACTGAGGAGCGCCCCCTATACCTAGGTTAAAATAACCTAAGTATCGGAGAGAAGGAAAAATGAGTCTGGAATTTACGGGGACTCATGTCCCCCCCATTACGTAGGCTGAGAATAGCCTAAGTACAAAGATGAATAAGTGAAGTTGGGGTGACCTGAGGGGAACAAAGAGGTTAGGATGGATTTACAGGTGAACGAATGAATCTATGGAGATGACTGGAGTTCCTAGGCTCTATGGGAGGGTGTCGAAAATAAACAAGGCTCAATAAACCAAGCAACTCCCTAGATTCTCCAACTCACACATGAAACCAACAAATGTTGATCAATTATCTTTTCATTTTTGTTGGTGATAAAAGCAAATTCATTCTAATTTACGCAAGGATTATTGTTGTGTCAAATCAAAATATCCTACTTAAAAAGGGTATTGCTCTCCCAAAAATTGATTTTACTCCATTTTATTGGTCAACTTGCATTAACAGAACCAATTCTTAGCTTTGAGGTTATCACTGATTTAATGAGAGCACAAATCAATCAAACATCTTCTACCACTCATTCCCAATTTCCATTTAATCCTAGGTGATCAATCCAGGAAGGGATGTCGAGAAAAAGTTGATGCATACGATAAAATCATGATCTGTGCTAAAGAAGAAAACTCACAGTGCCTTTAGCTATCTTCGTGATAAATGAGACTAAACTAAAACCGAATACTGAATGTACGCAAGTCGAGGAAAACTGCACCTAGCATTCTTCTATTAGTGGGGAAAGAACGGATTTAATTTTTGTCTAAGTAAAGCAATGTCTATGTGCATCTCAAATTAGTGTGTCATGCCTACGATCAAACACCTAAGATAAAAAATGAAATAGCTCAAACAGTCGCGTGCCTGATCTAAGTCGACACTCAAGTAGGGCAAGCCCCACACAACCACAATATTACTCGTTCATTTACAATCGCGAGTCTTCAAACGAATACCACTATAAAGATGATTATTACAATGAATGAATGAAAAAAATGCGAGACCATAATTCTCATCAACTTCTCCAATGGTGCTTCTGCAGCTCCTCTTAGCGGGAGCTCCTGCTCCTTGCCTCCTTGATTGCTAAGGGACCCTGCCACAAAAATCAAACATTAGATAGATATTCGAGAATTATCATCATAATGCAAGCAAAACAAATGTCTCGGCCTAAAGGTTAAAAAATACCACTTAATAAAATAATAAAAATCTAAATAAAATGAAAGATGAGTTGTGTCCCTGGTAATGGCACCATTTGAAGATTCCCAAAATCAGCCCTTTAAATGTGTCGGATTAACACTCAAACTTTGTTGCAGTCGGGCAAAATCGGTTCGATCAAAAACCGCTTACTCAATTTTTCAATAAGAGATAAGAGGTCGAATTTATTTACTTGGGCAAGCCCAAGGTTGAACTCAAGGAAACGAACCTCTTAAGTTGTTATTCAGATTCTCATTAATCGGATTAACTGTTGTATTAGTAACTAATAGGTCTACACATAAAAGGGCAAACCAATACAGACACACGAAGACATTTTTTTAGTTTTTATAATGCAATGAGATGCAAGTATAAATATATGCAAATATGGCCTATCTAGATGAAATCAATGAGCCATATAATAACAGTCAATTTCAAGATCCAATAATGAAGAAAATTCCATTGATGAACTAATACAAGGTATGAGAAATTATTACATAAAAGACACTACATTCCTAAAAATAATCATCCAAATTTTAAGTGTCAAATCTGGAAGAAAATAATTCCATAAGATATACAATGAAATAAGCTTCGAAATGAGACTGAAATTAACTAAGTCGGAGATAGTATGCTCAAGATATTTACGAAAGGGACCAGGGGCATAAACGTAAAGAAAACTTCAAAATAAATAGAGAAAACATAACAGACAGGTCCCTGTGATGACTTAAATGTAATTACGAAAAGTCGCGAGGCCTTCCCCATAATTTACCCATACACACGGGGGATATAAATTTTAATTATTAAAATCCGAAGGGGTTCAGGTGCAATTAATCCCAAGTGTGCATGCTCTTCATGTGCTCAGAGGACCTGTTTGCAATTCGAAGAAATCGGTAGGGCACCCCTATAATTTTTCCAGCCCTCACGTGACTTGGGCGGGTGAGGCTAGGCTCAGATAGAGGATCTGACTCGGGTTCTAGACTCGGGGGGCTTAGTGGAGGCTCGGGCCATGTATTATCATGTGGTGCTCTAGCTTGGATCGGATGGCCCGAACCTGGAGGTTGGATGCTGAGGCTCGGCGAAGACACGTGGCTCCCTGTGGGCCTTCCGATAATAAGGAAAGGATGACAACTGTACGATGCATTCCTCCTCACAGTCGCCTCCTGCAGCAGACTTGGTAGGGCTCCGGCGATGGGCTCACAGCTCCGCCCCACCGTGGTTGCACGTCAGGATCTCGGGGGAGGAACTGGAGATGTTGTCGATGAATCTACAACATCGAGGATCCACCAAGGCAGTCTAGATCATTTTGGAGGCGCATACCCATCGGAGACGAAGCCCTTGAATGAATCTCCGACGAAGGCTCTGATCAATGAAGTAGAAGAGCTGCAAATGTTATTTCTAGCCGAAGCGTGCAAGTGCAAGGTGAGTGTGGTAGAAGTAGGGTCTCATGCAAATGGAGGAATGGGAAACCAGATCTCCGTCTCTGACGAACTAGAGAGGAGATGGAGTGGAGGTGTTTAGGAAATGGAGAAGAGGAGACAGCGAGCGGAGGTGTGCGAGAGGATGAGTGATGAGTGAGGAAGCTGAAGAGATTGTTAATTGTGAAAGAACATGAGAAGAAACACCTAATTATTTAAGATAAATTAGAAGGAAAAGATGGGAGGTTTACCATAAGTTCAACGACAGTTGAGGTGGCCTAGGCTCGAGCTCCAAGGATGCTCTGGTCATCGCTGGACTCCGGTGGCCCTTCGGAGCAGCTGGTCGACGTGCTATGGCCAGAAGCAAGGCCTACCATGGCCAAGGGTCGCATTGAAGCCATTGGTCATCTTCTCTAATTCAATCCGACCTCCCCTTATCACTGGGAGATGGAGAAGAGTTGGGCCATGAAATTGGCTGGTGGTGGATGACCATGAAATTGGTAGGTGGTTGTGTATTTGTAGGGGGAAGCTTACAGCAGAAGGGGGTGGATGACATGGTTTGCGGGCAGAATATGGCGTGAGAGGGAGAGGGACGTGATGATTTATGAGGTCTGTGAGGGTCACAGAGGAGTGGGTTTGGACAAGGTGTGGTTAGCGAGTGGAGAAGGTGGCCGTCGTGGTTGGGAAAATTAGAAGAGGGTGAAGAGCTAACGTGGTGGAGAATGTGGGAGAGAAGTGGGCGGTGGAGGTGGAAGATGAGGCATTGACCGTTGGATCCTGCGATCCAACGGTCCGGAGGAGGGCACGAAGGAGTGGCTCTGATCAAATGATCAAGGCGCATCTACAGCTATGGGCGAGGTGCGCTTGGCCGTTGGATCTAGAGATCCAACGGTCGAGGATTGAGCATGCTTGGAAGTGCGAGATGTGATCTGGAGGACAGCCGAAGGGCGCAGAAAGGAGCGTGGACGTGTAGCAGAGATTGAGGTATACCAGAGATGATCAAACGGTGTGAAACGAAGGCCGGTGGCACAAGGGCAGCGGGCCACGTGGCTCAACCAGAAGGAGCCACGTTGCCCAACCAGATTATTCAGACATAAAAATCAAAAAAGGGAGGCCGAATTTGGAAAATCTCAAAACATAAAAGTTGTAGATCTCAATGAGATCTACAAGTTTCATGTTGACCAAAAATGCAAAAGAAGTCAAACATAGAGAGAAATATTTTTGGTAGCCTTTTTAAAGGTATAAAAACACTGCAAATTTTTTGTTTTGTCATTTTTTTTGTATTTTTAATTTATTTTAAGACCAATATATATACAACAATTAATCTGGTTTTTATTGACACCAATTTAAGCTAAGGGATTAATATATGAAAATTAACATGATGAAACCGAGGTTCATCAAGATGTATGATCATTAAGATGGCCTCGGTACATAACCCTAATTGTACTAAGGGACCGATTATGAAATTTAGTTGTTCTTCATTTCATATCAGGGAATGATATTTGCAATAAAATTTATTGTATAATGGCTCATTGTGGGTTCGCATGTCCAATAATCTCCCACTAGCCTAAAGAGCCATTAATGGCTAATATTTTAAATCCACATTCATGTGACAATCATAAGTTATTTAGAAAAATAGCTAGGTAAGCTGATCAAACACTCAGTTCTCGAGATACTGTGCCTAGTCCTTTTACGACACTTGCATATCTCCTAATAGCAGTGCTTGCATCCAATGCGGATGTTGCATCTTATGCAACCAATACTCAAATCTTGTTAGAGCAGTTACAGTGTCTTTGACACTACAACTCAATAATCGTTATCACCAGTATGTAATTTCTATCATCCTTATCATAATTCCCCAGAGATATCTATCTCCCAAGACTAAGACACTGTCTTATGTCTTATAAGGTGTCTGCAGTTAAGACCTTTTAGATCACTATCTTTAAAGTCTTAAGTTTTTGAAGATAAGACTTATATATCACTATCTTGAAAGTATTATCCTCTTTGAAGATATTGTTACTACTGAAATCAAGTGTTTAATCTCCTTAGTAGTATTAGTAATAGTTTACTATTCCCACTGTTAGCCATGTGAGCCCGAGGCAAACCATTCTTATAATAAATGTTATTGTAATAAATATGTTTATCAATAAAAGTTATTGATGTTTCACTCCCTTTCTGAAATTAAATGAATGAATGCACTATAAGGTCCCTCTGTACAATTAGGGTTATGTACCATGGCCATCTTGAAACTCATATAGTTGTTGATTCATTAAATGAATCATAGAGGCTGGTGTTTGGGTGAATATCTAAAGAGTTAGATAGAGGACTCATCAAGCACTGTCAAATGATTATTAAGAGATGATCTCCAGCCTGAGTAGGAGATGGCAGTCCTTTCTCACATAGGTTGATATCTGACCGACCTCTTGATGCAGGTCCTCTGTATGGGAATAATAATTCGGAGGTGTCAGATTAGTTAGGTCAAAGTGTTGACTTAGCGAGGTCGAGATAACCTAGGTCCTATGTTGAATGTTGTCACAACATAGGCACACATCCTCTGACCAGAGACAGGTGTGTTACTATAAGTCTGAGTGTGTACTTTTGGCAGACCAATAGGTTGATGACCTAACCATGGTCTATACACCGGTGAGCTGGTGTGAATGTAAGTGCATATGAGTAATACGATCTCTCAAAGGGATCATACAGGTTCACATATAAATTGGAAGACATGAGCTCACTCATGAGGTATTGGACCGATCAAATTCCATGCATGGTCGCCGTGCTTTAGAAGCATGACAAGAATTTGAAGGTATGATATATGCTTTGGAAAAGCATATGATCAATACCAATTCCCAATGACCATGATTTAGAAACTTGGTGATCAAACCCTAAAGAAGGCTGTGTAAAATTGATCTACATTTTCAGATTGATCATAGGTCTTCCAGTATGCAGTATGTGCAGGTATTGGGTATACCTGAGGGTGATGTTATCATAAACGATTGTATAACCATGACGCTTCCATTCCAAGGGAGTGATGAAACATGTTTGGATTTTAGTGGCTCCTCTCAGTTGAGAAGCAATCTGATCTTGGTCCAAGTGTTGGACATTGGTCTGAATGAGATTCAGATACAATGAGAAGATTAGATTTGTGGCCTTGATTTAATCATGAATCTGTGGGAAGTCCATGAGATCTGGATTTGAGATGAGATCTCAACATCCAAGTCACTATACGTAGAGCAATACAATCGCCATGTCCTTATCTCCAAGTATCTGCGGAGAAAGCACATTATTCTTGAAGGAGTTCAAGAATAATTCCTATGACGAATTTTGTATCCAAGCAACAAAATGTTGATGATTAAATGACATTTAATTATCAAGTATAATATAAATAAGATTCATATTATGAGAATGATTATCCAAGATAATTAAATGAGATTTAATTATCAAGGTGTTGCAGATCGTGGATGGTGTTATCCATAATATCTGTGTACATATTGTAAATATGATTTATAATATCTTAGAGAGAGAGCAGCTTTGTAAATAACATTTGTTAATTGTTAATGTAAACTGGATTCACATTAAGCAATTAATTGGAAATGTAATTTACAATTTAGTTTGGGTTGTGAATTTCATTCACATATTTTTCAATGGCATGATCGAAATATTCACTAATTTATTTGGAATTAATTTAATTGATAATTTTGCAATAAACGTTATTGCAAATTATTAAGAGATAATGGGATAAAATAAAAAGGAAGATAATTCATCACCAAAATAGGTGATGCCCCATAATTTTGAGGGTGTTTTATTATCCTCTTTTTAATTATTACCTTATTATCTTGTGATAATTAATTTTATTAAATTAAATTATGTTGACAATAATGCAACATATATTTTATTTAATTTAAATTAAAAAAATGTTGTTGAGAACAACAATGATCATGGCCATTGATCATATACTTAAATCAATCCAACCATTGATTTTATATGCCATGGATTGAGATCCATAGGCTGCCAAAATAGTATATAAAGAGGGCATCCATAGCCCCTTTGAGGTACATCAAGACACATGTCTCCTCTCTCTCTCTTCTTCTCTCTCATTCTAGCCATCTCTCTCTCTCTAAAGGTGGTCGTCACCTTGTGAGATTGAGGGTTTAGCCATCGACTCTACACCGTCGTGCTGTCGCTTCGATTGCTAGAAGATCTCCATCTTCTTTAGGGATCTTTGCTCTAGAAGGAGACGTTGGATTTCGTTGGACGAAATCAGGAGATTCAAGGATTGGATCTTCATCGAGGATTGCGGGAAACATGTGTCTCATCATTGTGCCCGTAAGTGCCATCTTCGTAGATCGGACTTGAGTCTGGAGGATCTCTTGCTTTAGATATCTAGTGATCGCAACCATGCTTCGAGAGGTATTTCTAATACTTTGTGGTTAGATAAAATGATCCAAGAAATATTCTTGTGATCATGTGGTTACATCATATGATTTAAAAGATTTTAAATTCCGCTGCACCTAGCGACTAGTGCGACTAGTCACCCTGATCGCATGAGATGCGATCATCACGCTTCCGATATGCGCTTGAGGATTCCGCGTATCCTTCACCCACTGCATGGAAGACATCTGACTTTGTATCTAGCATGCACTAAGCTTCCCAAAGCTGATGCACTATGGCATGAAGCTTTGGTATTCACATCCTCAACTCTTTGAGGTGTTATCCCTTTTGTGATAGGTAAGTACCATGTCTTAAGGGAAAGAAGCCTTGGAATTTTCCAAAAAATGGAACATGTTCATTTACCACTAATGTGAAGGTTTCAATACCCTTTTTTCTTTGCTTCTGAACAACGTCAGAACTAAGATCTAGGTGGTATGCTCGAGATCATATCTCAAGGTATTGAATAGCCAGAATAGAAAACACTTATTATCATCCTTATATCATTCCAAATGATTAGGATATCATATACATTTAGCATTATGAACACATTGGCACTCCCACTAAGTTTCACATGGTTCATCAAGATTCTATCTGAAATCATAACATTTATAATTTCATAAAATCTGATGTTCCAACTATAAGAAGCTTATTCGAGTCCATAGATGGAGTTCCTTTTGCTTTCACATCTTTCCTTCCTCAACTATGAAGCTCTGGGGCTACTTTATATGAATATCCTCGGAGAGGTATTCTTAATGGAATGCAATCATGACTCATATCTTGAAGATGTCATAGTCAAGTTGTGTAGTTATGGTTAGCAATAATCTGATGAGTTTAAGCATGGTCACAGGAGAGCAAGTCTCATCGCAAGAAATGTCTTCTCTTATTGTGTATCTTGTGGATACGAGTCGTACTTTGAAGGTCTCTACCTTCTCATCAGGTTCCCTCTTCTCTTGAAAATCCATTTAAACCTTAACGGGTCTTACCCATATATGTGGATCCTCAAGAGTCCATATACAACACTTGTATATGAAGTCTACTTTAGACTTTATTGCTTACATCCATCTTTCCATGTCATGATCATCTGAAGCTTAATCATATGAAGTCAGATCATTGTCAGACAAACTGACACATAGAATCCATCCTCAAACTCATTTGAAGAGGTATGAGTGTTTCATCTTTAATTATCCTTTTAGTTTCCGATTTCAGGAGCCTCATTATCTTTTAACGATTAAATAAGTACCTTCACATCATTTTCGTCTTGATTCTCAGGAGAGTCATCCTCTAAGAATCATATCCTTAGAGATGAGATCTTTTAAGGATCGCAAGTTCATAAAGTAGGTATCCAATACCATCCTTTATTTTCTAAATGAAGTAGCTCTTTCTGATGCTAGATTCTAGCTTACGTGCATGTAACCTTATATATTGTAGTCTCTACTATGTATATGCTTGGAAACTAAGAGGTAATTATGCTAATATTCATCATTTATCAAATCTTGTCACACATGATCCAATTGTATCTCCCTACAACTCTATTGACTTTAGGTGTATCCGGAGGAGTGATATAGGAATGATATTCATATCTCCATAAGGTATTACTTATATTCATCTAATAGGTACTTGCTACCTAGGCTAGATCAAATTCATTTCATCTTCCTTCAAACATTGATTCTAAACCGAAACTGTGAAATCTTTAAACATTTCAAAGATTTCTAAGGTGAAGGGAAGAAATCTCATATCACAAAAAATCATCAAATGATATCGCATATCATCAATGTTTATTGTGATACAGATGATCCACATACATTAATTTGTAAGAGATCTTGAATACCTTGGCATCTTACACCATTCCCAAAGAAGGGTGTATTGGACATTTTTACTTTTGAATACAATATTCACAAGTATGTAAGATTTTGGATCTTCAGATAGTCTAAAGTTCAATATCTTAATAGTCTATTGATCTCATCAATCGACTTATGTCCAAGGTTTGATGCCAGATGGTCAAATGATCTTCATCCCCTATTTATCATTAAAGGTTTAATTTTCAGTATTAGAAATGTTAATGAACCATTCATTAATTTTCTAATTTGGTAGAGTCCTCTAAATGTTGGATTACTATCTGAAATATATCCGTCACAACTATTTATGATCGGTCTATTCCAGAATTCATGTTTATTTCCAATATTTAGAAATAAACAATGAGTGTAATTTAATATCTGGGTCATAGAGACATTCTCTAAGACTAAGGGCTCTCTCACTAAAAATATGAAGTCTATCTATCCATTATAGATTGTTGCAACAATTGCATCAATATCCATGTGGATGACTATTGAACCATAAGATAAAATTTTCTAGTCTTCTAAAACAAATGCAACCAAATGCAAGTGTTATTAGAAGAATGAGATGCAATTTTAGACTTCGATCTTATCTAATAAGTAAGTTGATTTCATTGATGTTATATAGATGTAGATTTTTCCAATGCACTATCTAATCCTTCTCTAAGAATTCTAGATAGACTTGATAGTCATACTATCAACACATCAGCTTGTTGTTGTATTGGAATTCATCTAACTATTTGGATGTCATATGGAAGTCACAGAAGTACATTCAACTCTTTGAATTTCCTTCTTTTTGGATTAGGCTCATGCTTCCACTGCGCTCCCTTCATGTATAAACAACAATAGCTTAAGACAAAAGATCTCTTATGTTGAATTCAAAAGACTTCAATATAAAAGTATTTCAACATTTATACGTGCTTCATTCAATTCATACAATATGAATATTCTGAAGCTTCATGAATGACTTGAGTATAGTAGAATGATGACACTAATCCTATCTACATCCATCTAAACTCTTAAAAACATTAGTTCAGGTAGGTACTCAAACATTTTGAGTACATCATCTCTTATTGAGCTACCATTCTACATAGTACAGTGAACCATGTCATTCATGATTAACTGTCGAATGCACATATGAATGCCAAAACATCTTCTTAGATTTTATTAGTATTATTTAACAACTGCGATCACCATCGACATGATACTTCCAAAGTGCACTCGATGAGGGATCAAGACTACAGAGATACATAAACCCTAGTCTGTTGTCATATTGTCTATTTAATTGTCATTCCTCATTATTATGAGGAAACTTGCACATTGCAACCACATACATTATGTTTCCAACTGCAAGTATGCTATCTTGATCATGAATTCGATTCATGAGAATTTACTGTTATTATTGAGTATAGTATTAAGTGGGTTTAGTGACTTCTCTCAGTAGAGAAGTATTCTGATCTTGGTCCAAGTGTTGGTCATTGATTTGAATGAGATTCGGATGCAATGAGAAGATTAGCTTTACAGCCTTGATTTAAATCAAGCATCTATGAGAGGTCCATGAGATCTAGATTTGAGATGTAATCTCAATATCCAAGTCACTATACATGGAACGTACAATTGCCCTTTCCTTATCTCCTTGTATCTGCGGAGTTGAAGAATAATTCCATTGTTGGATTATATCTAAGCATTGAAAAATGGATAAATGAATGTGATTTAATTATCATGGATAATGTGAATTTGATTCATATTATTTGAATGCATGAGAATGATGCTCCTATATAATAAAATGTGATTTAATTATTATAATGTGGTTTATAATGTATTAGGGAGATCCTATTATGATTTATATTTGTTGATTGATGATTGATGAGAATTGGATTCACATTGTATAATTAATTGAAAATGCAAATCACATATTATTTTGGTTATGAATGCGATTCACAATTTTCCAATGGCAAGATTACAATGTTCACAAAATAATTATGAATTATTTTTGTAGTATAATTTACAAGTGTTGTTGTAAATATTGGAGATTTTCATGGAATATTGTAATCTCATGAGATTACATGAGATTACCTCCTTCTTACTTGGGAGGGTGGACGGACACCAACTCCCTTAACGAAAGGGTGGTCGTCCCCCCTCTAATGGAAGGAGGTAATCTCCATTCCATAATCTCCATGCTTGATTGATTTTATTTTGGGATTAATTTATATTGCTTTTTTTAATATATATATATATAATCTAAATTAAATTAGTTGTAGTTGTGTTTTCGCAATAAAATCTTGGCCATTGAAAGAAGCACAAATCAATCTCATCCATTGATTTTGTGTAGTCCATGGATTGTGATCTATGGACTCCCAGAATACTATATAAGAAGAGGCACCCCTTGATCTACAAGTTACAACATCAAGTAACAACATCAAGCTCTCTCTCTCATGCCAACTTCACTCTCTCTCTCCTTGATTGGCCATCCACTTAAACCCTAGAGAGAAGGTCGTCGTCACCATCGCATCGTTGTTATGTTGTCACTTTAGCTGCCATAGGTTCTCAATCTTCGTTGGTGTGCTTCGCTCATGAAGAAGATGTTCGATCTCGTGAGACGAGATTAGGAGTTCTTTTGCTTAGATCAACGATTTGGATTGCGATAAGCACACAACTCATCTCCACGCTCGCAAGTGTCTCCTCTAACGGATTGGACTTGAGGTAGGAGGCATCTTCTCTTAGAGGCTCGATCACAACCACAATACAAGAGGTATTCCTTTATATACTATGTGGTTAGATGAAACGATCCAAGAAATATTCTTGGATCATGTGGTTTTATCGATTAATTTTTTTTAATTTTGCCACACCAAGCAACTACTGCGAATAATTGCTCTCGATCGTATATGAAGAGATCCTCACACTTCCGTGATGCGTTTAAGGATCTACTAATAGGATGGCATCATGCGTCGAGAAGTAGGAGTTACGAACGAGGCAGTGAAGGAGGAATTTGGGGATACACCATTGTAACTTGGGTATGATTCTCGTGGAAATTAAGGCGATCTTTTTAATTTGACTCTTGATGTGTATATATCTTAATTTGAAATATAAATTTAATTAATAAAAATTGGATATGTTTTGAGTGATTGAATCAATTTAAAATGAAGGCAAAAATCCGAAATATGAATTGCATGTGAATGTTTCATTAGTTCTATTCAGATTCTAAAAACAATCGAGAAGCAATTTTTTGTCCTACATAACTCTTAAAAGATTAGGATTCTTTTTAATAATCCAATGGTAAGTTTGACCTTTTAGATTTTATGCCCTTGAATTTTCTCCTGGAAAGATTGTGGTTTTATCATAGAATAACCTCCATCGATTCCCTCGAATTGAGCCACGATTCCAATATTTGGGGACTTTTTTAGCTATGTGAGCATGACTCTTCCAATATCCAAAGTAGACCATCATCTGGAGCTATTCAACCCAACTCACCGGAGCCTATAGTGGTGAGCATAAGGAGTCTATGCCAGCATACGAACCATACACTTCGAGCCCAATTTTTTCCACCTGTGACCTTCATCAGTAGAAGCACCTTTACTAGGAAAATTGATATTAAGAGGATCTCCGCCCTGGTTCTTCATTTTTAACCAAACTTTTCCCCGACCTCACAGTCTTCACTAATCCTATTAGGCTAGAACATCGAACTCATATTCTAATTTCCACAATATCAAAAATGAGCAACACCATCATCGAAGAGTTGTGGAGCTGCATAATAATGCATCCTGGAGATCCATCATTCTGCCTCTAGCAACCCATAATCGTTGTTTTATCTCCAAAATAATGAGGGTGGGGTTCTTTCATCCTTCAATTTACAAAGTTAATGGCAGTTACCATGCCATGTTTGCTAGGGTCGTCATTCTTACCAAATCAAGAGATAAGGTACGACATTGTTGTTTTTTGGAATTTTGGGTAGACATTGAAATTGGGTGTATAGTTTAGGGACTTTTGTGTAGTTTACTCTATTTGTTATCTTAATTTAAAAACAAATAAGAAATTATATTTTTACAAAAATAAAAACAAAAATATTAATTAAATTATAAACATATAAAAATATAACACATTTAAAAATCTAAAGATTTGAATTTAATTACAAAACCATAAAACATTTAAAATAAAGACATAAAAATAAGGAAAGATAAAAACATAAAAATCATTATTAATTAGCAATAATTAATAATAATTTTTCTCTACCCATGTTTGCTTCCTTGTGATCGACACTCTTCTCTACCTACGCCTATACACATTTTAGAAGAGTTATAATACATTTTATCTCACACACTTTGATTGATGTATCTATATTGTGAGTTGATTGTTGATCTATTATGGATTTGTCAATGTCGTGATTGTTGTTCTAGCCTTGTTCGGAGCAATAGACATGGTAAATCAAAGGGTCTCTGGTGCACTTTCTCCTAGCACAATACGTGAGGCGCGTGCAGACTAGATTCGGTGTGTGGCTCGGGCTGCAGATAGGCTCGAGCCACATGGGTGTTCTATGGTGCTTCACTCCATGTGTAAGAGAATCAGAGTGAAAAAGCTTGAGGAGGCGGCTTGGCTCTGTTGTGGATAGTAGGAGTAGATCAGATCAATCTGATACAACGGTATATGTAGGTCAACACAAGTCCTCCCTCCTCTGCAATGGGTGGCTGCTTGCTGACCTCCACTAGAGTGACCACTACTCCTCAGTGCTCCTCCAACCTTATTGAAAGGTTGGGCACCTTTCTGATGACCTCATGAAAAAGAGAGATGGTTGAGGGAGAATTTGTGGTGTCTAAAGTTGTAAATAAATCAATGGAGCTCCACTGGAGCACCAATCTGAAATAGTATATGGTCTTGTGACTTCGACCAATCAAGTACGAAAGAAAGGAATGTGATTGCGGAATTGATTAGTTTATAATGGAGGTCTGGATGGGGGGAAAGAACAGAGCCCTAATGGGTTCCTCCTCAGTGCATGAGGAAGAGGATGATCGAAATGGACGAGATGATGGAGAAGAAGACGATGGATCTAAAGGAGGCATGTGAATCCACGATGTTTGGTGGAGGTGTGGTGATGATCAAATTAAAGAGGGAATGTGTATATGCATAATAAAATAGGAGGAAATACAAATGGGGGAAGAACAGAGTTTTACCTGGTGAATGGAGAAGAAATTTGGCAGTGATGGATGGACCTAGGTTGGAGCTTTATCATGCTCCTATATTCACTTAATGCACTGAGCAACTGTACAAAGCTCGAGCAGCTTCAATCAGGAGACTGTGACATGGTCAAAGACCATGAATCTCACTGGAGGTCTAACTCCATCGTGTATTCTCTCAACTCTTTCTCTCTGTCACAAGGAGGAAGTTTGGGCATACACTCTCATAAAGGTGGATCACCGGAGAATGAAGGCGGATATGGAGTTTTTTTCGGGTGACAAACAATTGAACTGGGAGATATTATCCATCAAGAAGTTGACTCAAGTGAGAGGGATGACAAAGATGGATGTTTCGAGAGGAAAATGATTAGACATGCTTCAGAATGGTTCCTAACTCATGGCTTTAAGGCTAGGGTTGGGCATTGGCATGTGTTGGGTCAGTTTTGAGTTGGCCCGACCCAAGCCAATTTAGGTATATGGGATAATGGGTTAGGCCTAGACCCATCTTATTTTCAAATTCCAGGCTTAAGCCCTAACAAATATCAAAATAAAATGGGTTGGGTTCGAGTCGAGTCGTCCCAATTTAACACCTATGTACACCAACGTCATGTGTTCCATTCTTCTTGCATTTATCTAGTTGTTTCTTATGCATGTGTGCATGTTTAATGCTTTAAGTACGCCAATTAATTTGTGATTTGGACATTAGTTGTATGTCGGATATAGAAATGTGGTAAAAAATATGGCATCTTAAACCACCTTTACATATTCTATTATAGATGTAGACACTATGACCCAATACAGATCGGTTACTTACAGTTATACATTCTCTAACACTTGAGGACACAGATTCCATTCTTACATATTAATGCAATAAGCTTTCATATTAATGTAATAATGTCCTCAATACATGCTAATGGATATGATTATTAATGGGTCTAAGTATTTATTCTAAACTCATAATAAGGTTATGAAAGTTAGAACATGATATTTTGAGCAAACGTGAATATACTGGATATAATTATATCATATTGGTCGGGCTATCAGGCTTGCGGGGTTGGGCCTTCTCAGACCCCAAACCAGCCCGATAGTAAATACAGGCTCATTTTGAGGCCCACGAACCACCCACTAAATTTCGGGTTCAGTTTGGGTCGGTTTATGCCGGTCGAGTTTTAGGACAGGTCGGGCCGACCCAGCCTAATGCCCAACCCTATTTAAACCACATGGACTGGTAGGAAGAAATGAGAGAAACAACTTCTATGAAGAGTTGTGTCTCGTAGAGATTCTAATGTTTGATAAAGACGAAGGAGGTAGATCATTGGATCAAGCAATCCAATAATTCAAAGATGGGAACGAAAGGAGCGACTGGTGCTGCTTGATAAAATGATCAACTGATCTAAAGTGAGCGAGGATGGATTGTCGTAGGTCGTTGGTTGTGATTGTGATCCATAAGTATAGTGAGGCTCAAAGAAGAAACAACCACAAAGAGGGCTCTGATTGTGCCACGTGACCTAATAAAAAATAGATAAATTAATAAATAAATAGAAATTCAAAATAAAATATTAAATGAAGTCAAATAAAAGGTGTTCAACACGAAAGTTGTGTATCTTTTTGAGTTCTAAAATATCAAGTTAACTGATTAGTTTAGATCGAGGGTTGATTAATAAGAATAATATTTATGAATCTAATTCATCGCCCCTTATACTTAAACTTTGCTTGTCCTCGAGAAAAGAAATAATAAATAAATAAGTCCAATCTCTTACTATGCATATGAGATACAAGACTTGACATTTAGGACACGTGTTTCATATGACTTTTAAACTCTAAGTTTAACCAAGTATCATTAAAAAGGAACTTGACTTCCCTAATTATCAGACTTTCTATATAGATATACATATAAGAAATATGATATTTTCATTCCCCCGACTCTTTAGTTTCCAAACAGAAAAGTGTGAGATGGAATGGCCAAGTATGGAGGATTAAGATTTGTCATATCTTTTCTCCTCTCATAGGAACAAGGGTCACTTGAGTGCCTTCTTAACACACAATTTTATTTTTTGTGTTTATCAATATATCTGTTAAGAATTCTAAGTTTTATGCACTTGTTTTTATAGGACACACTGGGGTTTGTCTCTTATGAGTGTCTATTTTACATTCAACAACCAGTCTTGATTTCTTATGATGTATAGCCCTTTCATCATGCTCGCCCAACTCATAAGACCTAGTAGATTTGGTCCGAGTGGGCACGTTGAAATGGTTGGGAAACTAGACAGTAATATAAGCACTTTGTATTTGGAATGTTTGAGCCTTTTGATATTTTTATTTTCTCATTTCTTTTTATCTAGCTCCACTGCTTTTACCAAATCGGTGCATACTGATCAACATTTTTATGGTTCTACACACACTGGCACTTAGGTTTTTAATCAAGAAGATAAAAGAACATTGTTCTCATATTGGCTGAAGTGATGACATTAAGGTTTCAAGAAGTAATCCTTAATCTTATCGCATCATTGAGCATCATAAAATCAGTTCCAACCTCAGCCCTCTCATCCTAGTTCCTTAGGCAAAATATCGACTCATCACAATGACTATGCAATTGTGCATGTGTAGTGCTAGTCATATTTTCTAAGAATAGAGATTCTACATGAAATAAAGCATATATATATATATATATATATATATATCTCAAGCTAGTGAAGTTGAAGTTATTAAGTCCAAGGTCCCTAATGATCAAGAATGGTTAAACTCTAAGTTAATCATCACTCTAAACCAAGTATCATGAACTACACATGTCTTGTGTGATGTGAAACTATCAGGGGAAAAACCACTTATTTGTTAATAATAAAATTATTTTATTTTGTTTATTTATTTTTAAACCTTTTGTAAGTTTATACAAAATAATGTACAAAATAAATTGTACCCCTTTTCAAACAATACATCAAAAATTTTACAAACTATGTCACATATGTATAAAAATTTTCAAAACATTTTACAAATATTGTCAATCAGTTTCCAATTCCCATATCCTTAGCCCATAATGTAATAGAAAAATATTAGGAAGTGTGAGTTATGGATAAAGTATATTTGAATTATATATACACACGCACCCCATACTTAGTTTGTTTATGTCCTCATGTCACAAACTCGAATGAAGAACATAATTCATACTAAGTATAGAGAAAAAAATTATGTGGGAATTGAAACAAGTACTACCCTCCATACTTAGTCTAAAATTAGCCCCTATAAAAAGAGAATACAAAAGAATGGGGTACCAAAAGAAAAAAAAGAGCAACAAGAATATATAAATAGGAGCTCAACCCCTCCTATACTTAGGCTTGAATTAGCCTAAGTATAATGAAAGAGAGTAAAGCATAAGGGGCCGAGAGGCATACTCAAAAGGAACAATGGGAATAAACATAATAGGGGCATGGACACCTATACTTATGCTTTAAGTATCCTACGTAAAAGCAAAAAACCTAAAGAAGAGGAGACTGAGAAACATGGAAGGAAAAGAAAAAATGAAGTGAAATGAGTTAATTTTAGTAGGAAAAGAAGGGATGAATCTTCATAAATGCTAATTCTGTTATGAACTAAATCTGTTGATGATGATTCAAGGTTAGTTGTCTTAAAGGAGATAATCATTATCACTCTGCATGAGAGAAATTTGTTCAATTTGGACTAACTACTCATTTGATTTATTGAAGTGCTTCAACAAATATTCATTCTCCAAGAAAGAATGTACACCATCAATGAGATCAGATATATCTACTCTACCATTATTGTGCACTTCTTAAACTATGTAGGGACATGTCCATTTAGACTTAAGTTTGCTATGAAAGATCTTTACCTTAGCATTAAACAACCATATATTTTATCCAAGGGAAAAATCTTGCACCTTATATGTTGATCATGCAATTTCTTTACCTTGTCCTTATAGACCACACTGTTGTCATATGCTCTATTGCGGATCTCTATGACTTCATTTAGGTTTAAGTCTCTACATAACATCCCAAGGGGACAATTCCAATTTATTTTTCAATTGCCCATTCGGATTTTTTCACTAACTTAGTGGACAAATAGGATGGCTTGCCATAAATTATATAGAATGGGGAAGAATCGATTGATGTCTTCTAAACTTTCTTGTAAGCTAGCAAAACTTGTTCTAACAACTAGGACCAGTTATCCCTATAAGTATGAACTAGCTTATGAAGTATACTCTTAACCTCCTTATTGGGGACCTATGTCATGTTGTTTGACTGTGGATGGTAAGGACTCGTAACTCGATGATCAATCTCATAGTCCTTAGTCAAACTTTTCATCTCACATTTCACAAAATGGATACCCCCATATGAAATTAGTACTTTTAGGACTCCGAACCTAGAAATAAAGCGATCTTTCACAAATACAGATAGTCTTGTTGTCTATGGTATGGGTTGGGATAGCCTCCATCCACCTTGATAAATAGTCAATTGTTAACAAAATGTGCTCGTGTTCATTATTGTTGGGAAAAGGACCAATAGTCAATACACATGCATCAGAAACATCATAGAAAATCATCGATTGCAAGGCATTTCTTTTCTATATCCAATTATCTTACCCATTGTTTTGCAATTCAGGCACGACCTGACAAATTCATAGGTATCAGAAAAAAAGGTCGGCCACTAAATTCCGCATTAGAGCACCTTGTGAGTGGCTCTCTTTCCCGAGTGGTGTCATCCTACATCCATAGTATGACAATGAGTGATGACACTCTAGTATTCTTCTTGAGGAATACACCTTTTTTATACACAATTCGATCCTCCAAAGAAAACGAACGGATCCTCCTAATGGTACTTTCTCGATTCTGACTTCAGTCGGTCAATATTGTTCCTAGTCCAACCTTTAGGAACTCGCTTGGAGACGAGATAGTTCATCATGTTGGCATACCAAGGAAGTGAGTCAATATCACAAATTGACTCATTAAGAAAGGTCTTTCTTATTAGTTCTAAATCAGGGGAATCCTTCAACTCAAGTCATGATAGATGATCAGCCACAACATTCTTAACTCCAGGTTTGTCCTTAATCTACGAATCAGACACCTAGAGTAAGAAAATCAACCTAAGAAGAGATGCCTTCAAGTCCTTCTTTTCCATTAAATATCGTATAGCTATGTGATCAGTGTATATTGTCACCTTCGACCCTAATATATAAGACCTGAACTTATCTAAGGCCCAAACTATTGCGAGCATTTCCTTTTCAATTACAGTATAATTATATTAAGCTTAATATAACACTTTGCTCGTGTAGTACTGTATAAACAGAATCCCATCTCATCTTTATACTAACACTGCTCCTATAGTAAAAATCGATACATCAGTCTCGTTCCCAAAGGGAAGAGACCAGTCAGGAACATGCAATATAAGAGAATCCATTATCTTTCTTTCTATGATCTCAAAGGCCTTATGAAACATATGATCTACAATGAAATTTGTGTATTTTCCTAGGACCTCAGTTAGTGGTCCAGCAATCTTTGAAAAATCCTTGACAAATCTTCTAAAAACCTAACATGCCCTAAGAAAGAATACAATAACTTTGTGTTTATTGGTGAATCAAGATTCTTTATCACATCCACCATGGCATGGTGAACCTCCATTCCCTTTTTGGTGTTGACATGCCCGGATACCCTCTTGAACTATAAAATGACTCTTTTCCTAGGAGAGCACAGGATTAACCTCCCTACACCTTTGGAGTATATGTTGAACAATCTATTTTAGGTTTTACTTAATTTTTTAATTGATAAGAATATCACGAGTGATATGGAAGTGTCGTTGCAACCCTATAGCTATTCAAAAAAAATTATTTTAATTCTAAGATAAGAATTTACTACATTATTTTCCCAATATAGCTTCAAAAATCGAACTCAAGGAGGCTACAAATAAACAAGAGGAATTAATTATTGTTAATTAATGCGGATTTTTATTTTCTTACATTTTTTGCATTTCATGTCTTTTTAATGAATTTATATTTTAAAATATTTTAAATGTTTTATATTTTTTATTTTCTAGTTTTTAATTTTAATTGATTTTAATTTTGTAATCTTTATATATTTTAATTTTAAAAACAAGTTATGAATAATATATATATATACAAAAGAGAAAAGAGACATTTTTTTGTATTTTCTAAATATATCAAAAATGTTCAAAAATGATAAAATAAAATATTTTTGTGTTTTATGAAAAAATTACTATTTTCGTAATTTTTATGGTATTTTTATATTTTTATAGATTTTTATAAAGTTAAAATAGAAAATGATGTATAAAGTAAAATAAGATATTGTTTCTGGTATTTATGAAATAGAAAATAAAAAAAACAATCTAGAAACATTTTTTGCAAAAGTTTTTTATTAAGCTTTCAATCAAGGCCAATTGTATATTTTTTGTGTTTTTTCTATGATTTTATATAATTTTCATATTTTTTTGTATTTATAGTTTTTTAGTGTTTTCTAATTATTCGATTTTGTGTAAGTGATAAAATACAATAATTAAATCAATAATATTTTTTAGAATTTTTCAAAGAGTTCTCAATTTTTTGTGAATTTTTAAGTACAATCAGTGAAAATTAGTACCCTTTTTGTTTTGTTAAAATTAGCAAATCAACTAAATTTGCAAAACAAAATTATGTGAGTTAAAACAATTTTGAAAAGTTATTTAGTAATATAATATGAGCAATTGATAACAAAAAATGTAGTATAAATTGGACTTAAATGCAATTAATAGAAATTCGCAGACTATTTGTTAACAACAAAATAAATTATTGGCACTTTATGCAAATAATCATAATATTCGCATGTTGCTACACATGATCTGTATTTTCAAGGATCATATAGCAATTATCTAAAACATCATATCACTTATTAACACTAGAAACTATAGGGAATTTATTGTAATTTGCCTAACGGGCATGTGAAGACGCACACGAGTTCATAATAGAAGGATTAACATGCAATTTAATAAAATAAGTAGGACTCTAATGCAATTGTTCTCAACTATTATTTACAAATAAAAGACTTAACATTAATAAAAGAAATTGTGAGAAGCAGGTGCAATTTCATTGAGATAATGTGCGAGGTACGTGAGGTATCTTGCGGCTCGGATTTAAGCCTCTGAATCTTATCAAGAGGCACACATTTGGACTTGGATGCGATCTAGAAGGAAGTGTTCTTAATCGAGTGGCGTCGGAGGGTGTTGGAAGAATCCTTATGGATGCAGTTCAAGGCAAAGATTCAATCGACCCAATCTTCGTCGTGGAAGCTCAGATCAAAGCTCTAGAACACAACCGACTTCTGCAATGGATGTGAATTGATCTGAGATGAAAATAGGATCCAGATCTTGTTGCTCATAGACCTTTAAGTAGAGATTCCATGCATGTTGTGAATGGATCACTGGGTCTCGATCTATGCTTAAATGCCACCTCCAGGTACGTGAAAGTTATTGTAAGGCTCGAAGCATCATCAGCCTTGGTCGGATCGTTATTCAAGGCATAGAAATAGAAAGTGGAGGGTGAATGATTTGGGTTTTAATGTTGGTGAAGGAAATAACCCAAATGGTTTCAGATTTGGACTGATCCAAATTAATTAGAGGTGGAATAAAGAGAAAAGAAACATAATGATCGAGATGGAAGCAAAAATCGATGAGGATGGACTCCTATCGCACAGATCAGGGTTGGATTTATGGCTACTGCTATATAACTTAAAGTAGAATCAAATTTCAATGAATTGAAAGGTAGATGATAGGAAAAATAACCTAGATTACCTACGATGGAAATGCGATGGATTTTTGCCTTGATTTAGCTGCGAAATGCTGAAGAAACTGCTCGTGGCAGAGCTCCGACCATCAACGACTTGATCTTGTCGTTCTTCTCCTTCAACACTCTCCCGATCAAAGAAACGCTCCTCTATCACAAGATCTCTCTCTCTCTCTCACTCGATGGGGTAAAAGAGAGTGAAAGATGAATCACCTCGGAAAGAATGACCTAGGGATTTATTTATAGGCGGGGAGATGAATGAAATTTGAATCATGTAAGGCATACGACAGAAATAAAACCTGATGCTAAATGGATCGAGCAAGGATCTACATTACTCGGGTCATTAAGAGGTGAAGGAATTGAGTCAGATGGAGAAAGGAGTTTGGTACGAAAAATCAAAGAAGGAGGCAGGTTCAACCAGTTTATTCGAGTGAATAGGAGGTGCACCTATAGACATGGATCAACGGACCTGTTTCCAACAAATAGGAAGAGAGTTTGAATAGGGACAAGTACAAAATGATAAAAAATAATAACACAAATAGAAATAAATATGAAAATAGAAAATGGTTTTAAATTAAAATGTTTTCAACATAAACATTATTTATAAATTAGTAAACTTAGTTAATAAAGTAAATAAAATAATTTATTTGTTTAAAATATTTAAATACATGTAATTATAGGTACACAACATAATATACATAATTTAAACTATTAATTTATACAAATATGTACATTATTTTATATTTATTTACATAATAATTAGAGGATTTTGAATATATTTTTATTTACTTTTATGAAATTATTTAATGGGATAAATAATAGACGTGTATAATATAGGTACATTATAACTATGTAATAAATACAATTATTTTATATTTTTATTATTTGTAATTTTGTTATTTTTGTGTTATCTTATATAAATAATATAAAATATGAATAAAATATTAAAAATACAATATAACCAAACTATAAATTGATAAATAAATATATAAATATATAGATAAATAGGTATACTATATATACACACAATATTACTCCAAAAAGCCAACTTTCATGTCTTAACTCCAAGTTTTATGAGACTACTTTCATTTTAAAGTTTATTTTATTTTCAACACAATGAAAGTAATTTGATTCATTTTGAGTTTATATGGAGTAGATATTGATCTTTCAAATTATGGCTTTACGGTTTTTTCAGAATGTTGTCCCTTTTATTATGTACATAATTTATTTTTGCAATTATTTTTATTGTATAAAGTATATTTTATACACAAGTTTTAAGAAATGAATATTTTCTTTGAGATTAAGTCAATGATATATAAAATAATACAAGATATGTGCATAATGAATGATGAAGAATATGTGCAAAGTGAAATGGTTTTCTGATTTTTTTGTAACTTAATGACCCTATCTTCCCCCACTATAATCCTTGTCGATTAGGTCAAGTCTTGACATACTCTTGGGGTCAGGGATTAATATCTATTTATTTCATATATACAGCCTTCTTTTCTTTTCTTTTCCTTTATTTCTTTATTTATTTATTTTGGGTTAAAATAATGATAATAATACACTATTAACACATGATATTGGATTATTAGGAAGTGATAATTAAAGCTATTTACATGTGTTTTGTAAGGGATTTTGAGCCAAAATTGATGAATTGGTTATTCATCATCCCCCCTATACTTTACCATTGCTAGTCCCTTAGTAAAACACTTATTATAAAAATAAGTGACTAAAAAGAAGAAAGAACTTATAACACATTTGATTTTTAAACTAATCTTCATAAAATAAAAGTATGGAGCTCGGTCAGACCTTCGGATTATTAGTTTGTCGGAACCTTATTGTGAATAGGATTTAAGACTCAACAACCTTTAAGTTCCATAAGTCTCTATTTAGTTCACCTCGACAGTCAGGTCATAACAAGTCTTCATATGCAAACTCTGATGACTATGAATCTTACTTGTACTGTGAATGTAAAATATAGCTCCCCACATCAGAAATGGCAAAGAACAACCTTATCTAGCAAGGTGACCCTAATTCCCCAGTCTGGCTACTCTTTCCACAAGGAGCGGGGTATTCCCTTCTAAGTTCAAGTTCAACCAGACCAAGAAGAGGAGTTAGAGAAGAGAATGGATTGTGACTAGTGTAGACATATATACTTTTGAGCTTAGCCAATGTAGCCAAGTCTCCAGCTATATGCTTCCTTGAAATTATTGGATTTGAAACTTGTCTTGCTTATTGATATTTTTCTCCAACGGGAATGATTTTCTTATTTGTTTTTTTGCCCATCTAACTTTTTTAGATACTTTATTTCCCATATATACATTGCAGCTTTTACATAAGGAGTTTTTCTTCTTGGACCAATAGACTATACCTCTTTTGAAGCTTTATTGCAACCAACACCATCCCGTCTTTAGACGTCGGTGTCACTAGACTAGGTTGGGGGGCACTGGCCTCTGATTGGGGATATGTATGTTTCCATTCTTATGCTTCTCAAGCTAGAGGATTCTAATCCTCACCACCTCATCTATGATGAGCTACATGCAAAGTGCTTGTCCAAATTAGGTCACTGTCTAAAAGAATCATGTCTGTGTTTAGAAATATTCTCCTTAGACTAATCAATATTACATGTGAACAAAGTCTTTTGGACTCAAATAAGTAAGTCGCTCGACCTGAAAAGTCTCAACTCAAATTCCTATAAGGTTCCTCTGAAATTAAGTGTATTAAGGTGTTAACCAATCTCCATTCTTCAGACTTTATTCCGTCCTAGTTTAATTATCAACATCATTCTAAAAATTGTGAATGCAAATGCAACAACTTTTATTGAAGTGAATTTTCTTATTTAAACTTTTTATGTGGGTTTCATAGAATTTGCAAAAATTTTATGAATTTTACATTTTTTAATTTTTATATATTTTTAATAAAGATAGAGAATTGAATGTATCTACAAGTATTAATAAATATTATGTATATATTCACAATGGAAATTGTACAAAGATATATGCAAGAATTATATAAATTTTATACAAGATTTTATTTACAAAAATATTGTTATTTACAAGTTTTATGGAATTTTTTTACAAAATGATTTTATTTACAAGTTTTGGGTACAACTTTTATGAAAGAATTTTATAAACATAAATTAAGGATTTCATATATTTTACAACATGTTTATATACATATTTTGTAACACAAGTATTGTACAAGTTTGCAAAAAATAATTTAAAAAATACTTAAAATAATTTTGTATAATAATTTTCCAAAACTTTTTAAAACATTTTACAAAAAAATACAAAACCTTTTTAAAAACTATTTTACAAATGCTTGTCAAAATTATTTACAAAATAAATTTTATAAAAGAGTTTTTGAAAGTATTTTACAAACTTTTTACAAATCAAAATTTTGAAAACATTTCTTTTCAAACATTCAAATACTTTAAAAAATATTAATAATTTTGTATAATATAATTTTATGATTCATTTTACAAACAAAATGATTTTACAGATATTTTACAACAATTTTTAAAAAAATTTACAAAGATTTTTACAAAGAGTTTACAATGACTTTTACAAAAAAATTACAAGTCTTTTAAGAAATGTATTTATAAAAAGTTTTACAAAAATATTTTACAATGAGTTTACAAAACATTTTTTTAATTTTATATATGAGTGGTACTATTAAAACATAATAAAGTACGAGTTATGGCTTCTAAAGTATGTATATATATATATGTATGACACCCCCTATACATAGCTCGAAATACGCCCTCATAGTGACCAAGAAGCGATAAGGACATAACTTGTGTTAAGGATAGAAAAGTGATAGCAATCCGATACAGCAACGACTCAATGAATCATGAATAGAATGAATAGAACTCGACCATCGATGAATTCATGATTCGTTAACATTTATGTTGCATTTTATCTTAAAAACCTTAAAAAATATATGTTAATATGAAACAATATCAATTTTTTTATAAAAAGCATGTTCATGAATAAAAATGATTTTTTATCATAAAAAGACAAAAAAAAGAAAAAGAAAAGAAAGAAAAGAAAATAAGGCAGAGTATAAATATGTATATATTATACAGTATGACTAAGAATATATAAATATAGTTGTCAGATATATTTATATAACCTAACTCCTGAGACCAAGTCAACATGGCTTGGTCGAAAAATAATAAAGTAGTGGGAGATAAGGATGAAAAATGTAAAAATAACTAACCATGTACATTACACATTAATTAAATTTATTTATTAAATATATACAATCTTCACATAATTTTATTTAATTCATATGTATATATTTTTGACTAATTTCTTCACCATTGTGTATATAAATATTTATTTATATATATATATATATAATAAAAAATTTCAACCTGTAAATATGCCAAATAAACAGACTTCTAATTTGTCAATTTCCCAACTTTCGAAGCTCATAACTTCGTCATACGAATTCCAATTTCACTTTACTCACCTTAAAAGTTCATGAAATAAAATTCTCTAATTAGTGAAGGCGATTTCACTGAAAATTGAGTCCATTGCAAAATATCGATTTTTGGACCTAATGACAACTGAGTTTTTGAGTTATTTATTTTATTATGTACATACTATTTATAATACAAGTAATTTAACAATTTTTAATTTTTTATCTTGTATTTAATTCGAAAATAAAATCCAAAAATAAAACCCTCATTTAATATTTGAAATAAAAAACCTAAAATGGTAAATTTAAACTATATAGTATATCCTTGTATTATTAGTATATGCAAACTAATTTATTAAAATCTATACAAATTACTATAACTCTTATTTATTAATATATAAATTAATAAAATAAAAATGGTATTTTATTTACTAAAAAATCCCATTAAAAATGTAAGTATTATTTAATAAGGATATTCATATTTATTATTATTTTATTTATATGTCCTAAAATATATATTATATGTAAAGTATACTATAACTAAGAAAATTTAATTATTTATATACCTTTTTAAAATAACCTCATCTAATATTTATTACCTAATTTATAAGAAATTTCATCCTTGGAATTATGTAGTGATGACAAGTGTTAGCACCACAAGCTTTGAAGGATATGGAGAAATCCTCAAGCGCATCACGGAAGTGTGAGCGTCGTATTGGATATGACAAAGAACGACTAGTCGTACTAGTTGTTCGGTGCAGTGAAATTTAAAAATTTTATTCAATGAAACCACATGATCCAAGAACAATTCTCGGATTGTTTCATCTATAACCACAACAAGTATAATGCAATACCTCTTGAAGCGTGGTTGATCGAGTCTCTATGAGAAGAAACCTCCTGTCTCAAGTCCGATCGTCGGAGAGATTGCTTGCGAGCACGGGGATGAACCGCGTGGTCCCCGCAATCCAAGAAGTTGATCCAAGCACGGTTGCTCCTGATCTCGTCGCACGAGATCGAACGTCTCCTTCGTGAGCGAAGCACTCCAAGTAGACGAAGAACCGCAGAGCGTCGAAGCGGCAGCATGATGGCGCAGGCATGGACAATTCTCTCCACCAAGGATATGGTGGACGGCCACCAAGAAGAGAGTGGGAGAGGGCTGTCGAGTATGAAGAAAGATAGAGAGAGATGTGTGCTACAATAGCATGTAAAGAGAGAGCTAAGTATGCCTCTCTATTTATATGGTTTTGGGATCCATGGATCTCAATCCATGTGACATAAAAAATCAACGAATGAGATTGATTTATGTCAATCCAATCGTTAAGATTGTTGTTAGTAAAAAACAACAACTTGTGATTTAATTTTGATAAAATATATTTGATAAATCAAATAAATATTAATACCAAATATAAATCAATCAAATAAGGAGAGAGAAGGCAAAGGAGATATTTCTCCCCATATAGAAGAGGGGACGGCCACCAATTTCCCAAGGGAATTGGGTGTCGCCCCTCCTATTCCTAATGGGGAGTGCAATCTCATGATTCCCATGAGATTGCACATCTCCTTGATTTTCTCTCTACTTATTTTCCAACAACAATTTGTTGGTATTTTAATTCACCAAAATAATTCTCAATTAATTTTGGGAATATTGCAATCTTGACATTGGAATATTGTGAATCATATTCACAACCCAAAACAACATGTAATTTACATTTTCAATTAATTAGACAATGTGTATCCAATACACACTAATAATTAATCTACTAATATAATATATATTTAACTCTCTCTAATATATTATAAATCACATTTATAACATATTATGAATAATTGGATATTACTATCCACTTTATTCTTATCCATAATAATTAAATCACATTTAATTATATTGGATAATTCTTCATACATCATGATAATTAAATCACATTTAATTATCAACTTCTCTTTGCTTAGATCTTATGGAATTGTTCTTAAACCATTTAAGAACAATGCTATTTCTCCTCAGATACTTGGAGATAAGGACAGGGCGATTGTATTGTTCAACGTATAGTGACTTGGATATTGAGATCACATCTCAAATCCAGATCCCATGGACCTCTCATAGATGCTTGATTAAATCAAGACCGTAAACCTAATCTTCTCATTGCATCTGAATCTCATTCAGATCAATGTCCAGTATATGGACTAAGATTAGGTCACTTCTCTAATGAGAGGAGTCACTAAAATCCAGATCTGTTTCATCACTCCCTCGGAATGGAAGCGACATGGTTATACAATCGTTTATGATCAAATCACCCTTCAGGTATTCCCAATACCTCCACATCCTGCATACTGGAAGACTCATGATCATCATGAAGTCAAAGATCACTTTTACACTGTTATCTTCATAGTCAGATCATTAAGTTTCTAAATCTTGGTCCTTGGGATATGGTACAGATCATATGCTTTCACAAAGCATATATCTTACCTTCAAATTCATATCATGCTTCCAAAGCATGATGACCATGCATGGAATTTGGTCAATCCCAATACCTCATGAGTGAGCTCATGTCTCCCGGTTCACAAGTGAACCTGTATGATCCCTTTGAGAGATCGTATTACTCATATGCCCTTACATGCACACCAGCTCGCCAGTGTATAGACCTTGATTAGGTCATCAACCTATTGGTCTGCCAAATGTACATACTCAGACATATAGAAATACATCTGTCTCTGGTCAGAGGATGTTTGCTTGTGATGTGACAGCATTCATCATAGGTCTTTGGTTATCTCGATCTCGTTAAGTCAACTCATTGACTCAACTAATCTGATACCTCCGAATCAATGTTCCTATGCAGAGGACCTACATCAAGTGGTCGATCAGATATCAGTCTATTGAGATGGGATTGCCATCTCCCACTCATACTGTAGATTACTACTTGTCAATCATTGATGATGCTTGATGAGTCCTCTATCTAACTCCTTAGATATTCATCCAAGCATCAACCTCTATGATTCACTTAATGAATCAATAGCTTTATGATTATCAAGTTGGCCATGGTACATAACCCTTATTGTACAGAGGGACCTTATAGTGCATTCATTCATTCAATATCAGAAAGAGAGTGAAACAAAACCAATAACTTTTATTGATAAATCATTTATTACAATAACATTTATTGTAGGAATCGTTCGCCTCGGGCTCACATTGCTAACAATCTCCCACTAGCCGTCAGAACCATTCAGGAACAATCCTTAAACCCATACTCATTACATGCTGGTCAAAAACCTTCTGTGCCAGAGGTTTGGTAAGAGGATCAACAAGGTTGTCGATGGAGGCCACCTTGGTGATGATGATGTCACCATGCTTTTGAATCTCTCGAATGATGTGGTATTTCCTTTCTACGTGCTTGCTCTACTGATGCCATATGGGTTCCTTCGCCTGGGCAATAGCTCCCTTGTTATCACAGAGTAGCGGGATGGGAGTATCAGAGGAAACTACGCCAAGCTCCTGGACGAACTTGCACAACCACACCGCCTCCTTTGCAGCATCCGATGCGGCAATGTATTCAGCTTCTGTTGTTGAATCTGTTGTAGTGTCCTGCTTCTTGCTTCTCCAGCTCACAACGCCACCATTCAACAGGAACACAAACCCTGATGTCGACTTTCGATCATCAATATCCGATTGGAAGTCAGAATCTGTATATCCCAAGACTTGGATATCACCATCTCCATAGACCAAGATGTAATCTAGCATCCGTCTTAGATATTTGAATATGTTCTTTTCTGCATTCCAGTGTTGTTCTCCATAGCAGGATTGGTATCGACTTACCACTCCCACTGCATGGCAGATATCTGGCCTAGTACACATCATGGTATGCATTAAGCTTCCTACAACTGATGCATAAGGACATCCAGCCATGGCCTTCTTTTCCTCAACAGTTTGAGGAGCCATTCCTTTAGACAGATGGGTACCATGTCTTAAGGGTAGGAATCCTTTCTTGGAACTATCCATACGGAATCGTTCCAGAATCTTCTTAACGTATACATGTTGTGACAATCCCAATATCCTCTTTTCTCGGTTTTTGAACAGCTTCAGACCCAAGATGTAAGAGGCTTCTCCAAGATCTTTCATCTCAAAGGTATGGGACAACCAAATCTTCACACTGGTCATCATCCCTGTATCATTCCCAATGATAAGGATGTCATCTACATAAAGCACGATGAACACTATGGCGCTCCCACTAAGCTTCTTGTATACACAAGGTTCATCAGGATTCTGTACAAAATCTTAACTCTTTATGGTTTCGTCAAATCTGATGTTCCATCTACGAGAAGCTTGCTTGAGCCCATAGATGGTTTTCTTTAGCTTGCATACTTTGTCATTCTCAGTCATGAAGCCCTGTGGCTGCTCCATGTAGATATCCTCCTCGAGGTATCCATTGAGGAAAGTCGTCTTGACGTCCATCTGCCAGATGTCGTAGTCACGATATGCGGCTATAGCCAGCAATGCCCTGATGGATTTAAGCATAGACACAGGAGAGAATGTCTCATCATAGTTGATGCCTTCTCTCTGTGTGTAGCCCTTGGCTACGAGCCGTGCCTTGAAAGTCTCTACTTTCCCATCAGGTCCCCTCTTTCTCTTGAAGATCCATTTGCACCCAATGGGTTTCACCCCCTTAGGTGGATCCTCTAGGGTCCATACACCATTCTTATGCATGGAGTCAATTTCTGACTTCATTGTTTGCATCCATCTATCCATGTCATGATCTGCGAGTGCTTCATCAAATGAAGTAGGAACATTGTCAGTTTTACCTGACACATGGAATCCATACCTTTCAGGTGGTGCAACCACCCTCGAACTCTTTCGAAGAGGTATGGGTGTATCATCTTTATTTACTTCTTCAGTTTCTGGTTCAGGAAGCTCAGAATCCTCAGGAGATTCAATGAGTTCCTTTACTTCATATTTATCTTGACTCTTAAGGAAATCATTCTCCAGAAATTTCACATCTCTAGAAACAAAAACCTTCTGAGTCTCAGGGTCATAGAGTTGGTATCTAATACCATCTCTAACATACCCAATGAAGTAACACTCACGAGAGCAAGATTCTAGCTTACTTGCATCCACATTCTTTGCATGGACCAAGCAACCCCAAACCCTCAAGTGATTAACAATAGGTTTGGTTCCATACTAGAGCTCATGAGGAGTCTTAGGTACAGATTTGCTAGGAATCTTATTCAGGATATATATTGCAGTCTCTACTGCATATCCCCAGAAACTATGTGGAAAATGTGCTTTGCTCATCATTGAACGAACCATATCCATGAAGGTTCTGTTGCGTCTTTCAGCAACATCATTAAGTTGGGGAGTTCCAGGAGGAGTGAGATTGGAAATAATTCCATTCTCTTTAAGGTATTCCTTAAATTCATCTGAGAGGTACTCGCCACCCCGATCAGATCGAATTCGTTTAATCTTCCTATCGGTTTGGTTCTCAACCAAAACCTTAAACTCTTTGAACTTTTCAAAGGTTTCAGACTTATGACGTAATAGGAAGATAAACCCGTACCGCGAATGGTCATCAGTAAACGTCAAATAATATCGATATCCATTTCGAGTTGCGGTACTGAAGGGACCGCATACATTAGTATGTATTAGGTCAATAATACCTTCACATCTTGTAACCTTGTTACGAAAAGGCATCCTGGTCATTTTTCCTTGAATGCAATTCTTGCAAGTAGGCAAAGGTTGAACCTGTAGAAAATCTAAAGGTCCATCCTTAATTAATCTATTGATCTTATCAACAGACAAATGACCAAGCCTTTGATGCCAAATCTCATTTGAAAGATTTTCATTCTCCCTGGATCTTTTAGGGTTTTTATTAGTGCTTGTAACATTCATAACACATTTATCAATGCACAATTCATAGAGTCCTCCAGAAGTCAAAATAACACCTGCAATATATTTATCATAACGGTTTATGACTAATTTATTACAGAACAGGAATGAATACCTACTTCTAACTAGCTTAGATTCTGATATTAAATTCCTTCTGACTTCAGGTACATAATGACACCTTTAAGTACTAGGACTCTACCACTAGATAATGATAGTCGACAAGTCCCGACGGTGACTGCTGCAACACTTGCATCAGATCCCATCTGGATGACTATCTCCCCTTCTTCAAGCTTTCTAGTTTCCTGAAACAAATGCAACAAATTGCATACATGAACAGAAGCACCAGAATCAACAACCCAACTTCCTTCTCGTCCAACGAGAAAGCTGGTTTCAATGATAAAAGTAGATTTCATACCTACTGGGGCTTTACCTTTGTCAACTGACTTCAGGTAATCCGGGCAATTACGCCTCCAGTGCCCCGCCTTCTTGTAGTGGTGATAGACGTCAGTTTTCTTTGACGCCATTAAAGTGGATGCATTGGAAGATGAGCCAACACTTTGTCCCTTCTTCTTTCTCTTCTGGGCCAGGCCCATCCGAGAACCTTGCTTTCGACCGCGCTTCCCTCTGACATGTGCAACCATTGTAGTGCCAGTGGGACCATCTTTCTTCATTACGTCTTCTACAGACTTTAATGCAGCAAGAAGTCCAGCATTTGTCAGTTCTAGCTTATTCATGTGGAATGACACCACAAAGTTATTGAAAGATTTGGGCAATGACAGTAGAATGAAATCGGATTGCATGTCTGCATCCATCGTCGCCCCCAGAGTCTCTAGCTCTGACAAGTACCCAAACATTTTGAGTATGTGTTCACGGACCGAAGTCCCTTCCTGCATCTTGCAGCGAACCAGTTCTTTCATAACATTGTACCGCTGGGTGCGGTTGATATCACCAAACATATCCTTTAGATTCTGCATGATATCCTGGTAAGTACTCATCTCCACATGTTGTTTCTGAAGAACATTGGAGAGAGAACCCAAGATGTAGCATCTGGCCAAGACATGATCTTCATCATACTTGTCATTATATGCTTTGTCTTCCTTAGATTTAGGGTTTTCAGGCTTGTCTTCAGAGAGCACATAGCTGATGCGCTTCGCCGAGAGTACAATCTCCAAAGTACGGATCCAATCCGAGTAATTTGGTCCAGTCAACTGGTTGACCTCCAGAAGCCTGCTCAGTGGGTTCATGGCCTTCATTTTCTGAAATTTAGAATGCACTATATTAGAACATGTAATATATTCAATTTAAATTTATTTTATTAAGGCATTTTAAATCAAATCAGTCTTGCTATGTCAACTATGAAAGTTTTATTCCCTTATTCACTTTCAAAGTAGGAGATATACTTACCGGTATATCTCAAGCAAGAACTGGGATCTCCTCTTTATCTTTGGTACATCCCAATAATATGAGAAACTGTAACTCCAGTAAGAGAAGCGGGAACACATTCCGCCTTGCAAGTCCATCTTGCATTTCCCAATTCCATCCTTAATGCCCGGGCCAACCACCCCTAAGGTGATGTTGACCCATCATTAATTGAACCAACCGTCAACAGGATTAGAACTCGCTATGCGCAATCCAATATCACCCCAATAATATGAGGATCCGATATTGGGGTCACTACGCATACTGCCTTACTCTTTCGAGAAGCAAAGAGTCCGATCCAGATGCGCTTGTATATAGGAGTTGTCACTTCGTACAGGCGTCTCCTATATACAATCCCTGGCGACGAAAACCCTTCTCCTTGACGGGAGACCATGGATGTCACTTATGTGATCCTCCACCTCTTATTCAAATTTAATTGATTACTATGAATCACATTCATATAATTAATTCTTCCAATGGAATTATTAACTCTAATCATATTAGAGTGTTCTTAATTGGATATAATTAACTTCATCATATTGAATTAATTATCAATCCAATTCAATCAATCAAACTTAATTTTATGCATGAATATATATGGTATTATTCTCAAAGTACGTATTAATTCGTATTTTAATAATTAGAAAAATACATCTTAATCCCTCGGACATTATCCCGGCCCTACCCGCTGTCATGGCCAGTACCGGCGGCAGTGGGACGGACCGCATACGTTGCAACCCGCTACCCCAGCGATCCCCGACTAGACACCATATCCGCCTCGGGAAAGGATAATGCCAAATTGATTAATTTGTAATTGAGATGATCATCGGTTCTTCAACCTAAATTATACCATATATTAATCAAAACAATTTTGATTATATGGAAATTTGCTAGACAAATTCCCAATCCTATTCAACCAAGGAGTTTGATGATTGCGATTCCAATTATGATTTAGATCAAATCTAATCAATTAATTGGTTGGGGCCAAGTAAATTAAGGAAATAATCATCTTCTAATATTTCTCAAATATTTTCCATAATTATTTCTCGAAATTAACAATTAATTTCATTAATTGACAATCACATGGTTCTTGATTAGGAAAGTAATTTCAGCAGTGATCCCTACATACTAAAATTAGCATATCCCAATCAATATAAATCCAAATTAAGCAAAGTCAGTTTCCAAAGTTTGCTAATTTGATTTAGGACAGAAGCCAAGTGATGTTTCACGCATTTCGAGGCAAGTACAAACAGTAATTAACATTTCAATCACGTTCAGAATTATAGTCCCCGCAACAGTGCATACATGTTCATTAAAACAACCATATCTAGAGCATACGAAATCCGATTTACGCAAACTCAGATTCTGTGGTTTCCTTATTTAATAGGGAACAAAATCCAAGTATTAAATTCGTGTTTAAAATATTTAAACAGTGTCGAATTTATTTACTAAACAGATCTGCGAAATCAAATGCGATGAAAACTTTCGCGACTTTAACGAACCCAAGTCCTCCTCGGTTAGCGAATCACTATTTGAAACCGTCGACCTAAGGCTCTGATACCACTTGAAGGATATGGAGAAATACTCAAGCACCTCACGGAAGTGTGAGAGTCGTATCGTATACGACAAAGAACGACTAGTCGTACTAGTTGTTCGGTGCAGCGGAATTTAAAAATTTTATTCAATGAAACCACATGATCCAAGAACAATTCTCGGATCGTTTCATCTATAACCACAACAAGTATAATGCAATACCTCTTGAAGCGTGGTTGATCGAGTCTCTAAGAGAAGAGACCTCCTGTCTCAAGTCCGATCGTCGGAGAGATTGCTTGAGAGCGCGGGGATGAACCGCGTAGTCCTCGCAATCCAAGAAGTTGATCCAAGCACGGTTGCTCCTGATCTCATCGCACGAGATCGAACGTCTCCTTCGTGAGTGAAGCAGTCCAAGTAGAGGAAGAACCGCAGAGCGTCGAAGCGGCAGCACGATGGCGCGGGCGTCGACAATTCTCTCCACCAAGGATATGGAGGACGGCCACCAAGAAGAGAGGGGGAGGGCTGTCGAGTATGAAGAAAGAGAGAGAGAGAGAGATGTGTGCTACAATAGCATGTAAAGAGAGAGCCAAGTATGCCTCTCTATTTATAGGGCTTTTGGATCCATGGATCTCAATCCATGTGACATAAAAAATCAATGGATGAGATTGATTTATGTCAATCCAACGGTCAAGATTGTTGTTGGTAAAAAACAACAACTTGTGATTTAATTTTAATAAAATATATTTGATAAATCAAATAAATATTAATACCAAATTTAAATCAATCAAATAAGGAGAGAGAAGGCAAAGGAGATATTTCTTCCCATATAGAAGAGGGGACGGCCACCAATTTCGCAAGGGAATTGGGTGCCGCCCCTCCTATTCCTAATGGGGAGTGCAATCTCATGATTCGCATGAGATTGCACATCTCCTTTATTTTCTCTCTACTTATTTTTCAACAACAATTTGTTGGTATTTTAATTCACCAAAATAATTCTCAAATAATTTTGGGAATATTGCAATCTTGACATTGGAATATTGTAAATCATATTCACAACCCAAAACAAAATGTAATTTACATTTTCAATTAATTAGACAATGTGTATCCAATACACATTAATAATTAATCTACTAATATAAATTATATTTAACTCTCTCTAATATATTATAAATCACATTTATAACATATTATGAATAATTGGATATTACTATCCACTTTATTCTTATCCATAATAATTAAATCACATTTAATTATATTGGATAATTCTTCATACATCATGATAATTAAATCACATTTAATTATCAACTTCTCTTTGCTTAGATCTTATGGAATTGTTCTTAAACCATTTAAGAACAATGCTATTTCTCCTCAGATACTTGGAGATAAGGACAGGGCGATTGTATTGTTCCACGTATAGTGACTTGGATATTGAGATCACATCTCAAATCCAGATCCCATGGACCTCTCATAGATGCTTGATTAAATCAAGACCGTAAACCTAATCTTCTCATTGCATCTGAATCTCATTCAGATCAATGTCCAGTATATGGACTAAGATTAGGTCACTTCTCTAATGAAGGGAGTCACTAAAATCCAGACATGTTTCATCACTCCCTCGGAATGGAAGCGTCATGGTTATACAATCGTTTATGATCAAATCACCCTTCAGGTATTCCCAATACCTGCACATCCTGCATATTGGAAGACTCATGATCATCATGAAGACAAAGATCACTTTTACGTTGTCATCTTCATAGTTTGATCATTAAGTTTCTCAATCTTGGTCCTTGGGATATGGTACAGATCATATGCTTTCAAAAAGCATATATCTTACCTTCAAATTCATATCATGCTTCCAAAGCATGATGACATGCATGGAATTTGGTCAATCCCAATACCTCATGAGTGAGATCATGTCTCCCGGTTCACAAGTGAACCTGTATGATCCCTTTAAGAGATCGTATTACTCATATGCCCTTACATGCACACCAGCTCGCCGGTGTATAGACCTTGATTAGGTCATCAACCTATTGGTCTGCCAAATGTACATACTCAGACATATAGCAATACATATGTCTATGGTCAGAGGATGTTTGCCTGTGATGTGACAACATTCATCATAGGTCTTTGGTTATCTCGATCTCGTTAAGTCAACTCATTGACTCAACTAATCTGATACCTCCGAATCAATATTCCTATGCAGAGGACTTGCATCAAGAGGTCGATCAGATATCAGTCTATTGAGATGGGATTGCCATCTCCCACTCAGACTAGAGATTACTACTTGTCAATCATTGATGATGCTTGATGAGTCCTCTATCTAACTCCTTAGATATTCATCCAAGCATCAGCCTCTATGATTCACTTAATGAATCAACAGCTGTATGATTATTAAGTTGGCCATGGTACATAACCCTTATTATACTGAGGGACCTTATAGTGCATTCATTCATTCAATATCAGAAAGGGAGTGAAACAAAACCAATAACTTTTATTGATAAATCATTTATTACAATAACAATTATTGTAGAAATGGTTTGCCTCGGGCTCACATTGCTAACAAGCTTCTTCCTCAAGAAGCCAAGTCTGGTTGTCTGTTCTAATATCCAAATTTCAACATTTATTCTCGTCTTTGATTAACACCTTATCTTCAATCTAACCATTGGATTCTCTACTCCAGTGATCCCTCTCCCACACCCAATCTTCGATTCAGCCCAACTCATCTCCATTTCATCTATTTAAGCACCCAAAAAGGGTGCATTCTAACTAGCTTCTCCACACATCAATTCAACCAACCTAAACACCTAACTTCCATAGCCTCAAACTGCATTATCGTGTGGCAGGCGAGGAACGTAGAAACATTGCGTGGAAGAGGGACCTCTGGGGAGATTTCGAAGGTGTTTTCACCTTGAATCACAGCAAGGTCCACTGTGTAGAGCTCCGAGAACTTTGTCGCCTCGTCGAGCACCAGAGGTAATACACCTCTATTCCTAGTATACTTTCATCCCTCCCAAATTCGATTTTAAATCCCATATTAGGATTGTTAATCACATCCTTGATAGCTTAATCATCCAACTATTGATCCCATTCAAAAGACCCCTTTAATTTGATCGAATTCATTTCTGATTTTGAGTTGAAAGTTTGCTTTTCTGAAACCACTCCGTTGTGCAAGAACACCTTTTTCTAGGTTGATTCCTTTAATAATAAAACAATAAATTCTATTGCAAGTATATCAACTATTCGGATCGATCAGTCATCATGATCAGCATCATCTTCTTCACGTCATCAGGAGTGGATTCTTGATTTGAATCATGCAAGAATAAGAGAACCATTCTCGAACGTGGAAACCCTAGAACGGCCTCGATTTTGTCCTCATCTTCGCACCACCTCACCACAAGGTAGCTAGAAGGAGGAGGAGCCCCCTTCTGGCCCTGCTAGAGCTACTCCAAATCTTTGTGTCGTTGTCCACTGGAGCACGATCACCGATTAAATCAAAACTCACCACTACTGGTCTCTGATTTGGGGAAGAACCCCAAGAACGTCAGGAGGTACTAGTGGGTGACACTTGTCCATGACTGAAGCACGAGATCATGAATTCACTTCTAATCATGATCGTTGAATCTGAAGGGGTGGAAATTTTGCAACATTAACCCAGCAAGATTCAGAAATCTTTGTGTGCTCCAGAACTTCTGATAATCACATGTATGTCCCTCCGCAGGGACCTAGATGCAAGAATCAATTTTTTTTCTAGAAACTTTCTTCGCACTTATACCCATGTACTGTAGCATACATTTGGATAATATAGACATTGTATTTTCATAGATTTTTTTGGGTAGTCACCTAACTATCCTAGCATGCTTTTGAGATTATTTTCGAGGATTTTCATCGCTTTATCACCTTGTTTTGATTTTACAATCCATTTTGATTTTGTTGTGTGTTTTCATTGAGCCCATTGCTCGGTCTTTGTCCTCTTATGTACTATATAGTATCACCTATATACATATTTCACTTATATCTACTATATAGTATATTTTTAAAAATATATCCCCTCTTTTTTAAAAAAATAAAAAAAAATAACTTTATTTTCTTTTTCTTCATTTTGATCAATATTGTAGTATACTACATTACACTATATTCTACCTATTATATTATATCATTTTTTGTTAAATTAATCATTTTTGAAAATTCAATAAAAATTACAAATAAAAAAAATAAAAAATTGTAAAAACTAAAAAACCAAATAAAAACTGTAAAAACTAAAAACCATAAAAACATCTTTTGCAGAAGAAAATCAAATCACAAAATTATTACCACCTTGTGTTCGACTCAGGGACACTTATCTTGTTAATATCAAGTGGAAAGAGATATTTATTATTTTCAATCATCTTCTATATCCATCTCTCTCTTCTCTGATTTTTGTTTGATTGATCGTGCTTCTCTTCTGATGTTACTACAACCGACTACACATATACTTTTAGCCACGAAGGGGAGCGTGCTCATCAAAATGGCACCGTTGTCTGGAAGGTGCTAGCTATACTCAGATTTTCAAGATATTTTTAGTTTTCTTTCTTCTTGTTTTTTATTGGTTTTCTCATCTCTTATTTCTCAACTTTATAGATTTTTGTATGTTTCGATTTTCTTTTCGAGTGTTAATTTTTCTCGATTTTTCTTTCATTTTTTTCTTTCTTTATTGTTTCTTTTGTGTTGACAAGTGGTACAGGGCCTGTAGGATCATCTGACTTCCTAAGAACTCGAATCAGTTAAGATCGCAGATATTGGATCTTTCTCTACGAGCCAGTTGTAGAGGAGCAACACGAGTCAGAGTTTTAAATTTTTTATTTTCTTTGAGAGAGAGGGAACTTTCCCATTTTTCTATTTTTGGTGAGAGAGGAAAGAGCACTTGCCCATTTTTCATTTTGTAGAAAGGGGTCCCTTAAGGACATACCGACTTATATGTGGACTTCAATTTTTTTTCTCAGTGTCTGTTTTGTCAGCACAGGTACTTGGGGACCTCATCACGATTTTCGATTTTCTTGATTTTTATTTGGTTTCCCTAATTTTATGGAGCCTACGGTGCATGTTTGATTGATTAAAAGACTAATAGAACCTACTGCCCTAATCCTCACTTATGCATAAAAATCAGAAGATTTTGAAAATCAACTCATTCTTATGCTAGATCAATCTATCTAGGCTACGCTTTTATCGCATTTGCATGGATTAGAATAAGGTTTTTCATTTCTAAATGGATTACAAGCATGGAGAGTGTTGGAGCCATGTATGATTTCTATCTTTGCATGCATAATGATTTCTTGTTGCATTCTTTGATTCTCCCTCTATGCGACACATTTTTCACTGAAAAAGAAAATCGAATTCTCGATAATTTTGTTGAAAATATCCAAAAAATGAAAATAAAAAAATAAAAAAATAATTGAAATCAATTTTTTGGGAGAACAATCCCCACGTTGTTGTAGGTACTTACCTCCAAACAGAGTGGGTGAGGATGTAGCCCTACGGATTAGAGCCAAAAATCCATGGCCTTGTGCCCACAGCACTTGTGTATCCCCTTTCGTATGTGGTTGCAACTGCAAGCACTTGCCTCCGATCATAGAAAGTCATTTTGATGTGCTCCGCTTCACATTTTCCTTTGAGATTGATACAACCCAACGACCCAGACAGATGGTTCCACCGTTTGGGGGAGTGAAGACATATGCTAGGTGGCAGGGAGACACCACATCTAAGTTTGCTATAATTTCATTGCTTGAATCACCTAACTTTAAAATTTAAAACATAAATGATCAAACTATTACGGTCATCACCGTGTGAAGTTGGTGAATTGGGGGTGCCATTATGTTTGTTTGTAGTGTATGCGTGACTCATCGTCTTACATGCCTTCATTCTGTCTTTTGTTTTGACAGTGTTCCTATTTCGTATCTTTTAACATCGAATATGACGTGTAGATAGTCATTACGCTCAAACTTTGCAAGCCATCGATCTTCCATTATGATGTGTACATCTTCACAAACTTAGGATTTATCGAGTCATTTTCACCCAGTCACGAGGTGAGTCAAACCCAGACTCCCTCACCTCCCAACACTTTAGTCGAGGAAGACCGCACTTCGGCATTTCTTCTTCTCCTGCACATTTCTCATTGAGTGACTATGAGGTCTTTTTCTTTCCAGAGCACTTGACTGACACCATGGTAGCGAGAAGAAAAGCACCGATTGAAGAGAGACAAATTGGTGAGAGACTGGCTGATATAGGATCATATGTGACTGTAGGAATTCTAGATACACTACATCAGATGAGTATACAGCTTCAGTAGTAGTTTATAGTCAAGTAAGAGTTGAGAGCTATGTTTGACACACTAGGAGCGGGAGAAGGGAACCTACCAGCTGCAGTTGTTCTCGTGACCACATTGCATCATGAGTATGACCTTGGAGTGAGTACATTATATCACTAGATTTGGTTGCGACTGAATCAGGGTCCATATGGTCTCATGCCATCATTTATTTCACTACTTCACAAATTGTATGGGAATATGATAGAGGAGTCGTTTGCCTTTCTACAACAGTTTGAGATGATATGCGATACCGCTAGTTATCTAAACGTTACATAGAAGGCTATACACCTTAAGGCCTTTCCCATCCCCTTAACAAATAAAGTGCTTTACTGGTTGAAGCATTTGGGTAGGGAGATCTCTACTTGGGATGATCTGAAGTCCACATTCATGCGTAAATATTTTCCTCTTGGGAGAACAAACATGATGAGGAGCCAAATTACGAACTTCACACAACATTCCCATGAATCATTCCATGAATCTTGGGAGCACTTCAAGGATATGACAGGGAAATGTCCTCATAATGAGATTCCACTAAAGGTTCTAGTACATATTTTCCTTGGAAGACTTCATGCTGACATTCAGGGATTGGTCGATTCTACATCTGTGGCAGTTATCTGAATAGGGATGCTGAATCAACTTGGATCTTCTATAAAGGGATGGCCGAGAACGCTAGAGTTGCTGATTCCACTCAGGCATACCATAAGACCACCCAGCAACCATACTATAAAGATCATCAGAAAGTGGACAAAATTAACGAGTCTGGTTCACGATCTACCAATATTGGATACATTAGTGATAAGCTTACTATCGTAGTTGTGATTTAAAAGAAAGTTCAAGATTGATGCATATTTACATCCCTTGCAAAATTCCAGCTTTGGATTCTATAGGTTGATGTTGCAAAATTTCCTCCCCTTTTTATTCGGTGATCAGGATAAAAGAGAATGCATGATCTGTAGTGTCGATTTTGGATTGGTGGCATGAATCTGTGAAGTCTAGAGTTCATACGATTCTTCCCCAAATTGAAGAGCGATGGCAGTGCGATTTAATCTCTATCGATCTCCGACGACATTTGCTACTGAATGAGATGGTTGTTGGAACTCCTATAGGGCCAGAAGGGGACTCCTTCCTTTCTAGCTCGCCTGTTATAAGAAGGTGATGAAGGCGGCAGATCAGAGGTCGATTAGGGTTCTTGGTCTGGGGCGGTATCATTATGTCTATGCACATCTCAGGTCAAGATCTTCTTTGAATGATGTGAGAACTGACAGCTCATTGGGCTCAGCCTTAAGCCTTGATAATGACACGTAAGAGATATATTGTATATCTCAATTCTAATAGAATCAACTTGAAGATTATTAGAATATTCTCATGTATAGAATGGGCTCAGAAATGGGATTTTCATAATCATATTAGCACATAATCGATTCAAATGTTTGGAATTTTTTGAACACGATCAAGAGATGGTATAGTGTGACTAAACATACTTAAATGAACTAAAAAGAGATTAAAATGTCGAATTCGGTGAAGGAAGTAGCATAGGAATAGAGGTGTATTACCTATTGCGCTCTCTCTACGAGGCAGCTTCTTTTCAGAGCTCTGCACAGTGATCACGATCGTGATGTAAGGTTGCGAACCTCGGATCCTCCTCCCTGGTCCTTCCTCTTCCTCGCGGGTGAGCCTTCTTCTTATTTTGTCATCCGAAGATGAAGGTCTAAAGCTTGGATGAAAGGTTGTTGAGTAATTGGATCTAGAGTTTAGCGGAAGTTGGTTTGAAAATGTCGGCTTGATGGCTTTAAATAAGGGATATGGAGGTTAGTTGGGTCGATGTGTGGATCGAGCGTGGATGGTGTATGATCAGGCTAGAATGGATAGTTAGATCAGGATTAGGTAGTGGATTGAAGGCTACGAAAATTATTGAAAGGCGAGTAGTTAGAGCAACTTGAATAGATTTCTACTTGAAGAAGAAGACGTGCACATAAATCCAAAATCAAAAATACCTTAGAAAATATGTAATATTTATCAATTATTGTTATTTTAAAAAATATAAACCAATTACAAATGTAAATAATTATATTATCTAAATTATGATATATTAATACAAATAAATACTATATATTTTAGTATATACACTAAAATATAAATAAATATGTATATAATATACTTGAAATAGTGTTTACATTTTTTAATTTAATATTTTAATAAATAAGGTAAATTTTTTATATTTTATTAATTTATATAATAATGAACTAGAGTTGTGTGATTTTTTACTGATTTTAATAAATTATATATATATATATATTAATAAATGGGTTAAATGGGGATGCCCCCTGGGGGGAGCTAACTTAGCTCCCCCCGCACCATTTTCCCATTTTTAGTTTTTTTTTTTGAAAAATGCTTCCATGGAAATTCATCAAGCTTATGTGAAATAGAGACCCCCACAGCTTCCATCCAGATAATCATTTTTAAATGTCGCATAATAGTTGAAATTTACCATGTCTGGATGGAGGCATAGGAGTCTCTATTTCGCATGATATTTGAATGACATAATATAGACATATATTTATAAAAATCCATGGAAGAATTTTTAAAATATATAACAAAATTAGGAAAAATGGGGCAGGGGAGCAGAGTTAGCTCCCCCGAGGGGGCAGCCAAAATTTGTCCGTTAATAATACATGTATATACATTACAAATCAGCTTTACATGTTTTAAGAGGTTTTTATTTATTTAAATTATTAAATAAGATTTAATATTGGATTTTATTTTATAAATAAAGAACAAGATCAAGAAAAGAATTAAAATTGTTAAAATCAATAGTATTATAAATAGAATGTACAGAATAAACTAAATAGCCCAGAAACACAATTATCATTAGGTCCAAAAACTAATGTTTTGCAAACGGAACCCGTTTTCAATGAAATTACTTTCATCAATTAGTTAATTTTATTTCATGAACTTTAAAGTGAGTAGAGTGAAATTGGAGTTCTTATGACGAAGTTATGAGGTTCAAAAGTTGGGATATTAATAATTTGTAACTCAGATTTCTTAGAATTTTACAAGTTGGAATATTTTATTTTTTTAATATTTTTATATACATTTTGATATACATATTGGTGAAGAAATTAGTGAAAAATATATTCATATAAACTAAATAAAATTAGGTGAATATTGTATATATTTAATAAATAAATAAATGTAATTAATGTGTAATGTACAAGGTTAGTTATTTTTGTGTCTTCTTCCTTATTTCTCCGTACTTAATTGCTTCTTGACCAAGTCAAGATGACTTTATATAGAGGGTTAGGCTATATAAATATGTTTTACGGCTATATTTTTATATTCTGAGTCGTACTATACAATATATACAAATTTAAAATATGCCTTATTTTTTTATTTTTTATTTTGTTTTTTTATGTCTTTTTAATACATAAAATACATTTTTATACATGGATGTGTGATGAATCTCCATTTCATCACCTTTATTCTATCATTTTGTCCCTAAAAGCCCTAGTTAGTGCAAGTAAATGCCTTTAATTATCAAAAATTAACATTCATGCATTGTTGTGTAAATGATGTATAAAATACAATTTTTATGATAAAATTATAGAATAAAGAAAAGAAAAGAAAAAGAGTAAAATATTGAACATATTTTATGACCCTAAACCCCGAGACCTAGGCATCTTGATGACTGGGTCGACAAGGAATAAAGTAGGGGGAGATAAGGGCTAATGATCCAATAAAATCCCTTTTATTTATTCAATATTTATTCCTTTTTGGGACCTATTTTTATTTCTGCTTTTTATACATCAAATAAAGAAACTTTGTACATGAAAGTTGTAGATAATAGAATATAGAAAAATACAAATTGATTTCATACAAAATTAATATATATAATAAAAGATACAATCTAAATAAAATTTGTAAATCCCAACTTCCCAAACCCATATCTCTCAAAGAAAAACTCAAAATATATCAAAATCATCTTTATTTGTATATAACTTTTAATCATCTATATGATGAAGGTGTTTTCATATTTTTTGGAGTTAAGGTGTGAAAGATAGGTTTTAGACCCCTATTGTATAGTATACCTGATTAAAATAATCAATTTATTTATTTTTTATTATTTTATATTTTTATATGCTTATAATTTTCAAATATTATTTATAATCTTTGTATATATTAAAACCAGAATAAAAACATAAAGAAAAAACTAAAATAAAATATGTATATAAAATACCTAGATGGAATACGTATACTTATACGTATATATCATACTCATATTTAATTAAGTGTATACATTATATCATAAAAATATAATAAAACTTTATTTAAACCTACGAAAAAGTTATGAATATATAAAATAATAAACTAAAATAATAAAATATAAAGTATAAAATAAAAATAAAAGACACAAAAACATAGATGAAATACCTACATTATAACCCTAAAAAGTAAGTTGTAATTATATACCTCTACAAAAAAATAAAAATCATAATAAAATACTTTATAAAATAATAAACATTTTTTATAACCTAAAACTATGAAAATCCTTTAGTATTTATTTTAGAAGTTACAAATATTTTCCAGGATATTTTTACTGGTTGGTCCACGTGGACAAACCAGAGTGCGACGCTAGTTGACTTTGGTCGACTGCACTGCCATCGTCTTGTAGCCTCTGACACCTATTGTTTCTGTTGCATTTCTTGATTTTTTTGGGGCTAGATTCTTTCATCATTTCGCATCGAGCTCTTGACAACTTTTCTTCCTCGTTCATCGAGCATACACACCCAAGCATCACCTTGATATTTGGATCGTTGAATCGATGTCATTCCCTCGATCTTTCAACTTGCTTGACTCCCTATACAATAAACTTCCTATGCCTCCTTCCTAAGTTTGATCCTCCTTAGACCTAGTTCTACCCTCCACTCTTGCGCTCTAGACCGAAGGTAGTGACAGGAACTCCTCCAGCCAGTTGGGGCGGCTTCAGGCGAAGGCTTAGGTGTGCTTCCACCATCTCCAGCCAACCTTGGCCTTGAGGTTTATCTCGTCGACTTGATGTACCCATTTTACCACATTTCTAGCATAGTTTAGACTCCTAGGTTTAGTTTCTGCCATGTTTTTAGCTTATGATTACGTGTATTAGTGCTAATCACCATCACTATAGTTCGTCGGAGCCCCGCTCAGTCCAACTTCTCCGTTCGTTTCCAACTGTGTTCCGACCCCATTACCACCTCCACTTCATTCCTTGTCGCCTTCCGATCGTCCCTGTCCACTCCAGTCACCACGGTCTGTCCGTGATCGGGAGATCAGCTCCCCATCTCCGCCTTCAGCCAGCGAGCTCTGCTCATGCACCCGACTCACTCGACCATCAATAAAAGCCCCAAGGCCCTCTTTTTATGCAGTCTAAATTCTTTTGCAGGTCTAGGAGGCTTTAGACTACTCAAGGGGTTTATTTTTGAGCGCATGTAGGTACCTGCAGCGCCTAATTTTCCTCGACCTCGTGGTGGCACACCGATGCTCGTCAAGCAATTTTGGCCCCGTAGGGCGTTCGAGGACCCTTCTAGTCATCATTGGAGCCTTTTGCAGTGAAGGAGATGGTCGGAGCAGCACCTCGTCGCAGATCGAAGCTCGAGCCCCACCTTGTTCTTCCCTTTTCTTGTAGGGGGTCCAAGACTATCGGATCGAGCTTCACTTCCAGATCCTTCAGCCATCGTCACATCAAGTCCTTCACGGCCGTTGGATCCCCCGTAGATAATCTACAGGGTAGTTGCTGCGAACCATCATCGGCTGCTCCTATGTCGACATGGATCAAGTAATTCACATCCAGCCATTCGCCCGCATATTAGAGGGTATTTTGCATATTCTACCCTCTATTTTTGCATTGTAATCTTTAGTGCATAAACTTTCATCTGCTATTTTATAATTGTTGTAATATTTGCAAAGAACACCTGCAAACTTTCGATATTTGCATATAGGTCCACGCCACGTCACCTCGCGTGCCTCTACGCGTGTGGTGGGCATTTTGTGGGAAAGCCTCTGCAACTTCTAATATTTGTTTTTAGTATAGAGAGTATTTGTGCATGTTGTTTATTTTTTTGAAAATTGCAAGTTGGCCCCAGGCCTTATTTTTATTCACAAAAGGCCTCTACTAGTAGTGTAGTTTCTCTTTGTTTTTTCTATTTATTTAAAATAGCTATTTTGCTATAAAAATCCACAAATAGGATTTAGTCCCTATTGCATATTAGTTTTACACCTTATTTTATTTAGAAATTTTCGACATTTTTATTATTAATTAAAAATCAAAAAGTGCCATTTTAATTCCTATCTACAGTAGAAATTACATAAAAAATATAAATAGTTTTTGAAAAACTCTAAAAACTAGTTTTCGTACCTATTTATTTTCCATCTCCAAACTATAAATCCATAAAAAAAATATAAAAGAAAAGTCTTAAAATTGAAAAACCCCAAAAACCATTATAAAAATATAAAAAATCCCTAAAACTCCCAAAAAATATATTTTTTATTTATGAAATTTCTTTATATTATTATTTACTTATTAAAATTAATTTGGAGAAATTTTGATTCTCTTTGCTATTTACTATTTTCATTTTAATTTTGGCTTTTTTAATTAAACTCTGATTTAGGTTTTTTTCAACTGTAAAAATGTATAAAAAAATTAACAAAATTCTCTAAAAAATCACAAAAATAGTAAAAACTAAATTAAATACAAAATTTTTACTTTCTTTTATTTTGACTATTTTTATTAGTATTTATATCTGTAATAGTCAATATAGACATATACTCTATATATAGCTTTATTATATATTTTGAAAAAAAAATAAACGAAAATATATAAACAGAAAATTGTAAATTAAAATACAAAAGTATAAAAAAACAGAAACTAAAAAAAATCAAAAAATAAAATCCCACAGAAAGAAATATAGACAAAGTCTTCACAATCAGATTTTGCATTTATTTTCCCAATCTATCTAGTTTGCTCCATGTATTCGACACTCTACATACTTGCACTATACACACATTTTGTAGAGTTAAATAAAAATAAATTTTAACTCCGCATTTATTTTCATTGCTTGATCATCGTTGTCGATTAATTATTGTCTGAAGTAGGGTTTCTTGTGGGTCGCTACAACGACTGTTTCTCAACCTTGTACGAGACATATTTTAGACCTGTGAAAACTCCTCTTAAACAAATGACATCGTTGTCGGGGAGCAACTGCGCTTAGATTGGCATTATTTTTTATTGTGAGTTATTTGTCTAAATTTTTGCCTTGTTTATTTTCTCTTTTAGTTGATATTATTGTGGACTTGTCTAATCACCCTTCTCTTTATGTCTTTGCTGCGAGGAATACAGATCAAGGGAGGAGCTCTCTTTGGAGCTCCTGCGCACCCACGTGAGACGGCTTTGACCTAGCACCATGGAGGCTTGTAGGACTTGAGAAAATAGTCATATTTTGAGCATTTATTTTATTTAGATATTTTGTAATTTTAGGTGAGAGAGAGACCACAAATTGTAATAATGCAGGACACTGCAACACTCCACACTTCACGAGATCTAGTGCCCGAAGGATTGTTCCCTTGGGGGTCTCGTCGGTTTTTCGCCATTCTTTTATTTTGTTTCACGATTTTGTTTTCTTATTTTGTGTGATTGAGCCTTAGTTGTAGGACTTGCTTATCTGTAGATTAAGGCCAAATACCTAATAACCACTACATGCTACTATATTTTACTTTTGGACTTAGTCAAATATAAATTGCTATTTATTTAGATTTGAGATCGAGCACTGAGAGAAGTACTATACAACACTTGCAGGATCCGTTGTTGCAGACACCAATGCACTTCTGAGACCGGAACTTTGGATCTCACTTTTAGATATTTAGCATATTGTTCTTCACGCTAACAACAATTTCTGTATCTAGGGTGATTTCATCGGTTGCATTTGCATATAGTTAGGTTTCAATTTTTCTTAGCATCCCTGCACGAAGAGATCTAGAGGCAAGGTGGCTATTTCTCTTTACGTACATAATTGATTTGCTTCTTGCATTGCATTTACGATTCTCTTCCTTTGATTTTGATCACTTGGTTGCTAAAAGGAATTGATTCCCTATTAGGATGGTGTGTTTCTCATTAAAAATACAAAATAATAATAATAATAATAAAATTGGGACAGCTAATATTACTCGACCTAAATTCAACTAAAAAAATTTTTTTTGGGGCAAGTAATCCCCTCATTGTCTTCTTTTTAAATTGTTCATGTACACACTAAGGAGTAGTGCCCAAATCCCATCAAGCAATCCTAAGTGATTATACAAATTTTTGACTTCTCACCTAACTCTAAAACAGAAGAAGATAAAAAGATCGAACTTTCACGGTCTTCACCGAGTTGAGTAGGTGAATTGCGTGGTTTGCTTTGCGTGAGTTTGTTTATGCTTGTTTGTGTGTATCCTTGATCTCTCTATGCATTTGCACCTTTTTCGTCACTTCTCTTGATTTGATCATCGTGCTCTCTCGATTATTTTCCTTTTGTTTCGAGATGGCCGATTGGAATGCTTTTTATCCGGAATTGGTGGATCCCTCGTACCCTTCAACCGGTCCACCTTCCTTTTTGTAGGAGGACTTTGCTCTTGATTTTTGTACATATCTGCCTCAACCACAATATCAACCTCAGAGGAATAGATCTAACATCATATCTTGACCATAGCCACTGCCCAGTCCATCACACATCGTTCATCTTCTAGGAAAAAGAACAATGCTACTCCATTCATTAGATGCGCCATCTCTGACCACACATGTGATCACACTCTCCTTGACAGCAGTTCTTTGATTAGCATCATACCCTTCTTACTAGTATTGTCTCTTCATTTAGGGCCTCTAAAGAGAAGCAAGTTGATCGTTTAGTTTGCTGACGGATAAAAAAGAAGCTGAAGGGTATCGTTGAAAATGTCATCATTTCAATTCAGGGCATGAGCTACACAATTGGCTTTGTCGTATTTCCCATGGTGGCCTCCACTTGGGAGCACTCTCCAATCATCCTGGGACAACCTTTCCTCACCTCTGCAAGGGACGTTATTGATTATGGATCAGAGGAAATTCTCTTCTGTCATGTTGATGAGAACGAGCTCATCATCACTGCACCCAATGTTGTTCAGAGAGCTGCACCTGATGCACCTACACCTATTCTAGTTGACCCGAAGGACTATGACTTTGACGAGACCATCAGAGATTTTTATTGTATGATGGATTCCACCGAGACCTAACAATTCCTTCCAGTGGAGGAAGACTCGGAAAGCATCAACCTCGGAGTTCCTTCTTCTTATGTTTGGTGATGTGTTGATGACATCCGCGAGATTTACACGATTGACTTTTTAGAGCAAAGGGCAGACATTGATGAGGCTAAGGCCAAATCTAATCTTGTTGCTTTTATCTAAGAATTTGTGTCTTTTGAAGATTGATGATCCGGTTGAGACTGTAGAGGACGAACACAATTCGATTACTTCCACAGATGAGTTTGTTCCTTTTTGTTTTGACCTAGGAGAGACCTCGTAGGACAACCTTGACCTTACTTCTTCTGATGATGAGTTCATCGCTTTTCACATTGATATCTGCGAGACCCCAAAGGCTGGACCTTGCCACACTACTTCCACTCACCCGTCTGCCTTCACACCCTAGGACCACTGAGGATCTTCACCAGGTCGATCCATATTGGCTTCCGTCCATTGTGGACCCCGATATCGACCTCCACCTTATCATATCCAATCCTTAGCGGTCCCACAAGAAGGTTCACTTTCGACCTTCTTTATTTTCATGTACATCCATTCCTCTTGTATATTCGCATTCATTTTCCTCCATCCATCTCCCGTATAGCTCATCCATCCCATTCTCGGGTGTCTTACTTAGGACGTACTTTGTCTAAAGTATAGGGGGTGAACGAGCCGAGTGTTCTTCCATTGTTCTGTTTCATCACTCTTGTTATTGCCTATACTTGGGCTCTTTTACCCTAAGTATACGAGGATTGATGCATACATTCTCCGTTCTAATCTTCTATCTTTTCCCATCTTCATCTCTCTTTTCTTCTTCTCCTCTTTTCTTCTATTCCTTTTCATTTTTCTTTTTCTACAAAAAAGGGTACCACCCCTTGTTGGCAGTCTTCTATACTTAGGACAAACTTTATCCTAAGTATAGAGGGTGTGCACCCCGAGTTCTTTCATTTTTCTATCCTCTCCATTGTCTACTCTTCTTGACTATACTTAGGGATATCTTACCCCAAGTATAGGTGGAGACAGTCCGAGGACGATATGTTCATTCCCACCGTTGACCCTCCCTGCTTTGTGTACAGTATGCTATACTTAGGATTATTTGATCCTAAGTACAGGGGGCGGTCGACTTCTCGTTCCTCCTTTCTTCCGTTTATTCTTTCGACTTTTTTCTATACTTAGTACGATTTATGTCTTCTCTTTCTCTCTGATCTATGAGGACATAGCTCAAGTTAAGTATAAGGGGTCGTATATACTCTGTATATACTTTAACCATAACTCGTACTTTCGTATTTTTCAATGATAAATTTGGCAAAAAATACCGTATAACATATACTATAAAATTCATTAAAAACACTTAATAAAAAGATATTTGTTATTCCTCAAATTCTATTTGTATTTACTGATTAATAAATCTGGTAAAATCATTTTTTGCAAAATGTTTGAAAAATAGTATGAAAATCCTTTTGAAAAATCTTTTGAAAATTATTTGGAAAACGTTTTGTTCAATATTTTAAACCTTTATAAAATGTTTTGTTTGTAAAATATATTTTCTTTGTGTGAAATAGAAATGTTTGAAAAATGATTTGCAAATGTTTGGAAAATGGTTGCAAAAATATTTTCAAAAATCTATATATACTATTTGAAAAACCTTTGCAAAATGATTTTCAAGTGTATGTAAATGTTTGTAAAAAATTGTTTGCAAAAATTATTTTGGACTATAGTTTTCAACATTGTTTACAAAATGATTTTCCAATAAAGTTAAGGAATATATATATATATCAGACTAAAATTCTTTATATAGATAATATTGATCACTTATCCCCTATAAATTCGTAAAATCCCAACTCTTGTAAATAATATTATGCATCCCTGTGTAAATATTTGTACCTATTTTTAGCCAAAATCTTCTATTTTCAAAATCCCAAAAATATTTACAAAACCAAAAGTACAAAAACATTTTTAAAAAATACAAAAAATGCATGTGCATCACATTTTTCAAAAAATAATCCATAAAAAGTTCAAAACATTGAAAATTGCATCACAAAAATATTTTTTGCATAGCACTTGCATAGCATTCACATTTTTCATATTGATTTTGGTAATTGAACAACTCTAAGTCAAATATGAAGATTGGAGCTTGGTTGGCCCTTAAATCTACTTAATGGCAGTAACCTCAAAGGAGATGGAATTGAGGTACTTCAGGTCTAGTTGAATTAATTCTTTAAGAATCACGAGACTTGGTTAAATGGATTCTTGACTGCCTAAGTAGAGTATTTCAGAGCACACGCATGGCTCTTGTCGATAATGACCTAACTTGAGCACATGCACCTTTCACTTAGCTCAACTCAGTTAGAGTGGTGAGGGGATTGGATTTGCCGGTATGAGACACAAACAAGTGGAAACATTTGTCCTTGTTCCCATTCCCTCGATCTTTCCACCTGCTCGACCTCCCTGTATAGATGCTTTCCCCTGCCTCCTTCCCATGTTTGAACCTCATTAGCCCTACTTCTACCCTCCACTCTTGTGCTTCGAACTGGAGGAAGTTAAAAGACCTCCTCCTGCTAGTTGGGGTGGCTTCATGCGAAGGATTAGATGTGCTTCCACCATATCCGGCCAACCTTGTTCGTGAGGTCTATCTTCTCAGCCCGATCGACTACATGTACCCATTTTACAGAATTTCTAGCGTAGTTTAGACTCATAGGTTTAGTTTCTGCCATGTTTTTAGCTTGTGATTACATGTATTAGAGTTAATCACCAACCCTGTTGTTCGTTGGAGCCCCACTCTGATGTACTCCTTGAAGGATATGGAATAATCCTCAAGCGCATCACGGAAGCGTGAGCATCGTATCAAATACGATGAAAAAGGACTAGTTGCACTAGTTGTTCTATGCAGCGGAATTTAAACAATTTTCATGCGATGAAACCACATGATCTAAGAACGATTCTCGGATCGTTTCATCTATAGCCACAAAAGTACTGGAACCTGTACAACCTACATACTGGAAGACCTACATCACCCTCAGGTATTCCCAATACCTGTACAACCTACAAACTGGAAGACCTATGATCATCCTGAAGATATAAATCACTTTTACACTGTCATCTTCAGGGCTTCATCACTAATTTTCTCTTTCTTGGTCATTGGGATTTGGTATAGATCATCTGCTTTCACGAAGCATATATCTTACCTTCAAATTCATGTCATGCTTCCAAAGCACGACGACCATGCATGGAATTTGATCAGTCCCAATACCTCATGAGTGAGCTCATGTCTCCCGTTTCACATGTGAACCTGTATGATCCCTTTGAGAGATCGTATTACTCATATGTCCTTACATGCACACCAGCTTGTCGGTGTATAGACCTTGGTTAGGTCATCAACCTATTGGTCTGCCAAATGTACACACTCAGACGTATAGCAACACATCTGTCTCTGGTCATAGGATGTGTGCCTATGTGGTGACAGTATTCAACATAGGTATTTGGTTATCTCAATCTCATTAAGTAAACCCATTGACTCAACTAATCTGATACCTCCGAATCACTATTCCCATGCAGAGGACTTGACAATCATTTGATGATGCTTGATGAGTCCTCTATATAACTCCTTAGATATTCATCAAGCATCAGCCTCTATGATTCAATGAATCAACAATTGTATGATTATCAAGTTGGCCATGGTACATAACCCTTATTGTATAGAGGGACCTTATAGTGCATTCATTCATTCAATCTCAGAAAGGGAGTGAAACATAATCAATAAATTTTATTGATAAATCATCTATTACAATAACATTTATTGCTGGAATGGTTCACCTCGGGCTCACATTGATAACAGTCTCCCACTAGTCCTCATAACCATTCAGGAACAATCCTTAAACCCATACTCATTACATGGTGGTCGAAAGCCAACTGTGTCGGAGGTTTGGTAAGAGGATCAGCAACGTTGTCGGTAGAGGCCACCTTGATGATGATGATATCACCAAGCTTTTGAATCTCCCGAATGATGTGGTATTTCCTTTCCACGTGCTTGCTCTTTTTATGCCATCTGGGTTCCTTCGCCTGGGCAATGCATCCCGTGTTATCGTAGAGTAGCAGGATGGGAGTATCACAGGAAACTACACCAAGCTCCAGGATGAACTTGCGTAACCACATTGCCTCCTTTGCAGCATCCGATGTGGCAATGTACTCGGCTTCTGTTGTTGAATCTGTTGTAGTGTCCTGCCTCTTGCTTCTCCATCTCACAGCACCACCGTTCAACAGGAATACAAACCCCGATGTCGACTTTCGATCATCAATATCCGATTGGAAGTAAGAATCTGTATATCCCATGACTTGGATATCACCATCTCCATAGACCAAGATGTAATCTTGCGTCCGTCTCAGATATTTGAATATGTTCTTTACTGCATTCCAGTGTTGTTCTCCATAGAAGGATTGGTAACGACTTACCACTCCCACTGCATGGCAGATATCTGGCCTAGTACACATCATAGTATACATTAAGCTTCCTACAACTGATGCATAAGGGCATCCATCCATGGCTTTCTTTTCCTCGGCAGTTTGAGGAGTCATTCCTTTAGACATGTGGATACCATGTCTTAAGGGTAGGAATCCTTTCTTGGAACTATCCATACGGAATCGTTCACGAATCTTGTTAATGTATCCATATTGTGACAATCCCAAAATCCTCTTTTCTCAGTTTCTGAACAGCTTCATGCCTAAGATGTAAGAGGCTTCTCCATGATCATTTATTTCAAAGGTATGGGATAGCCAAATCTTCACACTGGTCATCATCCTTGTATCAGTCCCAATGATAAGGATGTCATCTACGTAAAGCACGATGAACACAATGGCGCTCCCACTAAGCTTCTTGTACACACAGGGTTCATCAGGATTCTGCACAAAATCATAACTCTTTATGTTTTCGTCAAATCTGATGTTCCAGCTACGAGAAGCTTGATTGATCCCATAGATGGATTTCTTCAGCTTGCATACTTTGCCATCCTCAATTATGAAGCCCTTGGGCTGCTCTATATAGATATCCTCCTCGAGGAATCCATTGAGGAAAGCTGTCTTGACGTCCATCTGCCAGATGTCGTAGTCAAGATATGCAGCTATAGCTAGCTGTGTCCTGATGGATTTAAGCATAGCCACAGGACTGAATGTCTCATCGTAGTCGATGCCTTCTCTTTGTGTGTAGCCCTTGGCTACGAGCCGTGCCTTGAAAGTCTCTACTTTCTCATCAGGTCCCCTCTTTCTCTTGAAGATCCATTTACACCCAATGGGTTTTACCCCTTTAGGTGGATCCTCTAGGGTCCATACACCATTCTTATGCATGTAGTCAATTTCTGACTTCATTGCTAGCATCCATATATCCATGTCATGATCTGCGAGTGCTGCATCAGATGAAGTAGGATCAATGTTTGTTTCACTTGACACATGGAATCCATACCTTTCATGGGGTGCAACCACCCTTGAACTCCTTCGAAGAGGTATTGGTGTTTCATCTTTATTTACCTCGTCAGTTTCTGGTCTAGGAAGCTCAGAATCTTCAGGGGATTCAATGAGTTCCTCTACTTCATTTTTTGTCTTGACCATCAAGGAAATCATCCTCTAGAAATTTCACATCTCTAGAGACAAAAATCTTTTGGGTCTCAGGGTCATAGAGCTGGTATCCAATACCATATTTAACATACCCAATGAAGTAACACTCACGAGAGTGAGATTCTAGCTTACTTGCGTCCACGTTCTTCTCATGAACCAAGCAACCCCAAACCCTCAAGTGATTAACACTAGATTTGGTTCCATACCAGAGCTCATGAGGAGCCTTAGCTACATATTTGCTAGGAATCTTATTCAGGATATATATTGCAGTCTCTACTACATATCCCAAGAAACTAAGTGGTAAATGTGCTTTGCTCATCATTGAACGGACCATATCCATGATGGTCATGTTGCGTCTTTCAACAACACCATTAAGTTGGGGAGTTCTAGGAGGAGTGAGATTGGAGACAATTCCATTCTCTTTAAGCTATTCCTTGAATTCATCTGAGAGGTACTCACCACCTCGATCCGATCGAATCCGTTTAATCTTCCTATTGGTTTGGTTCTCAACCAAAGCCCTGAATTCTTTGAACTTTTCAAAGGTTTCATATTTATGACGTAATAGGAAGATAAACCCGTATCGCGAATGGTCATCAATAAACGTCAAATAATATCGATATCCATTTCGAGTCACGGTACCGAAGGGACCACATACATCGGTGTGTATTAGGTCCATAATACCTTTGCATCTTGTAACCTTGTTACGGAAAGGCATCCTAGTCATTTTACCTCGAATACAATGTTCATGGGTAGGTAAAGATTGAACCTGTAGAAATTCCAAAGGTAATCCTTTATCAAACTATTGATCCTATCAACAGATAAATGACCAGGCCTTTGATGCCAAATCATATCTAAATGATTTTTATTCTCTCTGGATCTTTTAGGGTTTTTATTAGTGGTTTTAACATTGATGACATGCACATTAATGCACAATTCATAGAGTCCACCAGAAGTCAAAATACCATCCGTAATATATTTATCATAATGATTTATGACTAATTTATTACATAAAAGGAATGAATATCCACTTCTAGCTAGCTTAGATATAGATATCAAATTCCTTCTAACTTCAGCTACATAAAGACACTCTTTAAGTACTAGGACTCTACCACTAGATAATGATAGTTGACAGGTCCCGACGGCGACTGTTGCAACACTTGGATCAGATCCCATATGGATGACTATCTCCCCTTCTTTCAAATTTCTAGTTTCCTGAAACAAATGCCACAAATTTCATACATGAACAGAAGCACCAGAATCAACAACCCAACTTCGTTCTCGTCCAACGAGAAAATTAGTTTCAATGGTAAAAGTAGATTTCATACCTGCTGGGGCTTTACCTTTGTCTACCGACTTCAGGTATTCCGGGAAATTATGCCTCCAGTGCCCTGGCTTCTTGCCGTGGTGACAAACGTTGGTTTTCTTCGATGCTATCAGTGTGGATGCATTGGAAGATGAGCCAACACCTAGTCCCTTCTTCTTTCTCTTTTGGGCCGGGCCCTTCCGAGAACCTTGCTTCCGACCGCGCTTCTCTCTGACCTGTGCAACCATTGCACTGCCAGTGGGAACATCTTTCTTCATTACGTCTTCAGTAGACTTTAATGCCGCAAGAAGTCTAGCGTTCGTCAATTCCAATTTGTTTATGTGGAATGAAACAACAAAGTTATTTAAAGGCTTGGGCAAAGAAAGCAGAATGAAATCAGATTGCATGTCTGCATCCATGCTTACCCCAAGAGTTTCCAGCTCCGACAAGTACCCAAAAATTTTGAGTACATGTTCATGGACTGACGTTCCTTCCTGCATCATGCAACGAACGATCTCTTTCATAACATTGTATCGCTGGGTGTGGTTAATGTCACCAAACATATCTTTCAGATTCTGCATTATTTCTTGGCATGTGCTCATCTCCACATGTTGTTCTGAAGAATATTGGAGAGAGAACCCAGGATATAGCATCTAGCCAAGACATGATCTTCATCATACTTGTCATTGTATGCATTTTCTTCCTTCGTTTTTGCGCTTTCATGCTTGTCTTCTGAGAGCACATAACCTATGCGCTCAGTCGAGAGAACAAGCTCCAAATTACAGATCCAATTCGAGTAATTCGGTCCGATCAACTGATTGACCTCCAGAAGCCTGCTTAGTGGGTTCATAGACTTCATTTTCTGAAGTTAAGAATGAACTATATTTGAATATATAATCGTATATCCAATTTATGATATTTGATTAAGGCATTTTAAATTAAATTATTCTTGCTTTGTCAACTTTGAAAGTTTATTCCCTTGATCACTTTTCAAAGTAAGAGATATACTTACTGCTATATCTCAAGAAAGAACTGGGATCTCCTCTTTATCTTTGTCATATCCCAATAATATGAGAACCTATGACTCTAATAAAGATAAGCGGGAACACATTCCACCTTGCAAGTTCAACTTGCATTTCCCAATTCAGTCTTTAATATCCGGGCCCACCACCCCTAAGGTGATGTTGACCCGTCACTAATTGAATCAACCATCAACAGGAATACAACTCGCTATGCGCAATCCAATATTGCCCCAATAATATGAGTACCCGATATTGGGGTCACTACGCATACGTCCTTACTCTTTCGAGAAGTGACAAGCCCGATCTAAATAGATCGTATGCAGGAGCTGTCACTTCTAACAGGCATCTCCCACATACAATATCTGGCGACGGAATCCTTCGCCTGGACAGGAGACCATGGATGTCACTTTTGTGATCCTGCATCTCATATTAAAATTTTAATTAATTATCATGAATCATATTCACATAAATAATTCTTCTAAGGGAAATACACATCTATTCATTATAGACTATTTTTAATTGGATATAATTAACTTAATCATATTAAATTAATTTTCATTCCAATTCAATCAACAAACTTGATTTTTACTTGAATATATGGTATTATCTCAAACTACGTATTAATTCGAATTTTAATAATTAGAAAAATACATCAAGATTTCTCATGCATCATTCGTTCCCTACCAGCTGTCATGGCTAGTACTGGCGGAAGTGGGACAGACCGCAACCAGTGCGACCCGCTACCCCAACGATCCCCGACTAGACACCATATCCGCCTCGGGAAAAAAATAATGTCGAGTCAATCATTTTGTACTTGAGATGATCAGCGGTTCTTCAACCGAAATTATACCATATAGTAATAATCAAAACATTTTTTATTACAAGGAACTTTGCTAGACAAATTCCCAATCCTATTCAAGCAAGGAGTTTGATGATTGTGTTTCCAATTATGATCTATATCAATTCTAATCAACTTATTGGTTGAGACCAAGTCAATTAAGAAAATAATCATCATTAAATATTTCTCAAATGTTTTCCATAAATAGTTCATGAAATTAACAATTAATTTCACTAATTGACAATCACATGGTTCTTGATTACGACTGTAATTTCAGCAGTGACTCCTACTTACAAAAATTAACATAACTCAATAAATTTAAATCCAAATTAGACAAAATCAATTTTCAAATGTTGCTAATTTGATTTGACATAACCTTAGTGATATTTCATGCATTTCGAGGCAGATAAAAATAGTTATTAACTCATTAATCATGTTAAGATTTGTAGTTCCCGCAACAGTGAATATATGTTCATTAAAACAATCATATCTCGAGAAAACAGAATCCAAATTGCGTAAACTCAGATTCTATGGTTTCCTTATTTAATGGAAAACAAAATCCAAATGATTAATTCGTGTTTAAACAATTTAAACAGGGACGAATTTATTCACTAAACAGAAGTGTGAAAAACAAATGCGACAAAAACTTTCACGACCTCTACGAACCCAAGTCATCCTAGGTTTGCGGATCGTATCCAAAACCTTCGACCTAAGGCTCTGATACCACTTGAAGGATATGGAATAATCCTCAAGCGCATCACGAAAGCGTGAGCGTCGTATTGAATACGACGAAGAACGACTAGTCGTACTAGTTGCTCTATGCAGCGGAATTTAAATAATTTTCATGCAATGAAACCACATGATCCAAGAACGATTCTTGGATCGTTTCATTTATAACCACAAAATGTATAAAGGAATACCTCTTGAACCGTGGTTGATCGAGTTTCTACAAAAAAAGACATCTTGTCTCAAGTCCGATCATCAGAGAAGAAGCTTGCGAGCGCAGGGATGAGCTGTGTGATCCTCGCAATCCAACGAGTTGATCCAAGCACGGGGAACTCATGATCTCGTCGTACGAGATCGAACGTCTTCTTCGGGAGCGTAGCACTCCAAGAAGACGGAGAACCGAAGAACGTCGAAGCGGCAGCGTGGTGGTGAGGGCGTCGACGGCCTCCTCCTCTAGGGTTTGGTGGACGGCCACCAAGGAGAGAGGGAGAGAGAGTTGACGTGTAGAAGAGAGAGAGAGAGAGAGAGAGAGAGAGAGAGAGAGATGTGCTTCAAAAGCATAGACTAGAGAGCATGGTATGCCTCTCTATTTATAGGGATTTGGGATCCATGGTTCTCAATCCATGGGACACCTAAAATCAGTGTATGAGATTGATTTATATCTAATCCAATGGTGAAGATTGTTGTTGGTAAAAACCAACAACTTATGATTTAATTTAGATCAAATATTTTTGACAAATCAAATATACGTCAATCCTAAAATTAAACCAATCAAATAAGGGAGATTACCAACATGGAGATTGCCTCCCCATGTATCATGGTAGACGGCCACCAATTTCCATATTTATTATGGTGGCCGTCCACTTTATTACAAGTGGGAGCAATCTCATGAGATTTCATGAGATTTCATATCTCCATGGAAATCTCCTTTATTTAATCCAACAACTTTTGTTCTGATATATTCTCTAAAATTAATTCATAATTAATTTTAACATATTGCAATCTTGCCATTATCAATTTGTGAATCACATTCACAACCTAAAACAAAATATAATTTACATTTTCAATTAATTACACAATGTGTATCCAATACACATTAATAATTAATCAACAAATATAAATTATAATTAGCTCTCTCTAATACATTATAAATCACATTTATAGTATGTTATGAATAATTGGATATGGCTATCCACATTATTCTTATCCACAATGCATTTAGTTACATTAGATAATTTCCACACATGTCAAGATAATCAAATCACATTTAATTATCAATTTCTCAATGCTTAGATCTATGGAATTATTCTTGAACCCTTTCAAGAATAATGCGATTTCTCCTCAGATAAATGGAGATAAGGACAGGGCGACTGTATTGTTCCATGTATAGTGACTTGGATATTGAGATCAAAACTCAAATCCAGATCCCATGGCCCTCCCATAGATGCTTGATTAAATCAAGGCCGTAAACCAAATCTTCTCATTGCATCTGAATCTCATTCAGATCAATGTCCAATATATGGACTAAGATTAGTCACTTCTCTACTGAGAGGAGTCACTAAAATCCAGACCTGTTTCGTCACTCCCTCGGAATGGAAGCATCATGGTTATACAGTTGTTTATGATCACATCACCCTTAGGTATTCCCAACAACTGTACATCCTTCATACTGAAAGACCTATGATCATCCTGAAGATATAGATCACTTTTACATTGTCATCTTCAGGGCTTGATCACTAAGTTTCTCTTTCTTGGTCATTGGGATTTGGTATAGATCATATGCTTTCACAAACAATATATACATTACCTTCAAATTCATGTCATGCTTCCAAAGCACGACGACCATGCATGGAATTTGATCAGTCCCAATACCTCAAGAGTGAGCTCATGTATCCCGGTTCACAAGTGAACTTGTATGATCCCATTGAGAGATCATATTACTCATATGTCCTTACATGCGCACCAGCTTGCTGGTGTATAGACCTTGGTTAGGTAATCAACCTTTTGGTATGCTAAATGTACACACTCAGACATATAGCAACACATCTGTCTCTGGTCAGAGGATGTGTGCCTATGATGTGACAGTATTCAACATAGGTCTTTTGTTATCTTTATCTCGTTAAGTCAACCCATTGACTCAACTTATCTGATACCTCCGAATCACTATTCCCATGCAGAGGACCAGCATCAAAAGGTCGATCAGATATCAGCCTAATGAGAAAGAATTTCCCTCTCCTACTCAGGTTGGAGATCATCACTTGACAATCATTTGATGATGCTTGATGAGTCCTCTATTTAACTCCTTAGATATTCATCAAGTATCAGCCTCTATGATTCAATGAATCAACAATTGTATGATTATCAAGTTCGCCATGGTACATAACCCTTATTGTACAGAGGGACCTTATAGTGCATTCATTCATTCAATCTCAGAAAGGGAGTGAAACATAATCAATAACTTTTATTGATAAATCATTTATTACAATAACATTTATTGGAGGAATGGTTCGCCTCGGGCTCAGATTGCTAACACTTACCCACTCATTTTCGACTGTGTTCCGACCCACTACCACCTCCACTTCATTCCTTGTTGCCTTCCGATCACCCTTGTCAACTCCAGTCACCCGATCAATCCGTGATTAGGAGATCAGCCCCCCGTCTCTGCCTTCCGCCGGCGAGCTCAGCCCGATGCACCTGACTCATTCCACCACCAATAAAAGCCACAAGTCCCTCTTTTTGTGTATGATAACTTCTTTTGCAGATCCAAGAAGCTTTAGACCCCTCAAGGGGTTAAATTTTACTTTCCTATAGGTACCCAGAGCATCTAATTTTTCTAGACCTCATGGCGGCACGTCGGTGCTCATCAAGCTATTTTGGCCCTGTCGGGCGTTCGAGGACCCTTTCAGGGCATTGGAGCCCTTTTGCAGCGAAGAAGGTGGCCAGAGAAGCACCTCCTTATCGATAGAAACTCGAGCCCCACCTTGTTCTTCCATGTTCTTGCAGGGGGTGTCCAAGACCATCGGATTGAGCTTCACTTCCTAATCCTTCAGCCATCGTCCCATCAAATCCTCCACGATCATCGGATCCCGTGAAGATGATCTAATTAGGGCCATTGCTACGAACTGTCATCGGCTACTCTTCTGGGGACACTGAAGGATATGGTAAGAACCTTAAGCGCATCATGGAAGCGTCAGGATCGCATCATATGTGATCGGGAGCAACTAGTTGCACTACATACTCGAGGCTGCAGAATTTAAAAAATTTCATGCGATGAAACCACATGTTCCAATAACGCTTCTCGGATCCTTTCATCTAAACCACAAACAAGTATTAGCGTTACCTCTTGAAGCATGGTTGCGATCGAGTCTCTAAAGGAAGAGACCTCCTGTCTCAAGTCCGATCTGATGGATGAGATGCTTGCGAGCGCATTGATGAAACGTGTGCACCTCGCAATCCAAGTTGATGATCCATGTGGCGAATCTCCAGATCTCGCCGCACGAGATACAACATCTTCTTCATGAGCGAGGTTCTCCAAAGGAGACGGAGATCCAAAGTAAATGATCCGGCAGCATAACAACGATGCTGCGGTGATGGAAACTCTCTAGGGCTTCCATGGTGGACAGCCACGTGAGAGAGAGAGAGGGCGTGTAGAGAATGAGAGAGAGAGCATATGTTGTTGTAACCTTGAATAGCAAGGGGTGCTCTTCTATTTATAAAATTTTGGTATCCATGGATCTCAATCCATGGACAACACAAATCCAATGGCTCACATTGATTTGTGTTTCTTTTAATGGCCATGATTTTGTTGTAAATTTATAATAACAATTACTTTGATTAAATTAAATATATATTAAATAAATCATCAATATATAAATTAATTAAATCAAATTTAACATTGGAGAATCAAGAAGGAGGCATGCCTCAATTTAATTTAAGGGGGGTGGCACATCTTGAATTCCAATTTTATGTGGTCATCCATCCTCCTTAAAAGGAAGGAGGCACTCCTCTTCCTTTTTCATGTGATATCTTATCCCATGAAAATCTTAATAATTTCAACAACTATTATTGTAAATTTATTGTGAACATTGCAATCATGCCATTGGAAACTTGTGAATCACATTCACAACTCAAAATAAAAAGTACATTACATTTTCAGTTAAATGTACAATGTGAATCCAATTCACATCAGCAATTAATTAACAAATGTAAATTACAAATTGCTCTATCTCATATATTATAAATCACATTTATAATATATATGAATAATATGGATAGTGCTATCCACATTATTCATATCCATGATGATTAAATCACATTTAATCATCTTGGATCTCTATTCTCATGTACCCAAATAACATGAATCACATTCACATTATTCACATCTTTGATAATTAAATCACATTTACTTATCTAAGATAACTCTCCTTATAATATGAATTAAATACTTATTATTCAATATAATTAAATCACATTTAATTATCCATTTTCTCAATGCTCGGATACATATATCAATAATGAAATTATCCTGAACTCTTTCCAGGATAATGTGCTTTCTTCGCGGGTACTTGGAGATAAGGACAGAGTGATTGTATTCTTTCACGTATAGTGACTTGAATATTGAGATCACATCTCAAATCCAAATCTTGTGGACCTCCCATAGTAGCTTGATTAAATCAAGACTGCAAATCTAATCTTCCCATTGCATCTAAATCACATTCAAATCAATGTCCAGCATTTGGACCACGATCAGATCACTTCTCTGCTGAGAGGAGTCACAAAATTCTAGAAATGTTTCATCACTCCCATGGAATGGAAGTGTCATGGTTATACAATCATTTATGATCACATCACCATCAGGTATTCCTAATACCTTTACATCCTGCATACTAGAAGACCCAGATTAAAATCCGAAGTATAAGATCAATTTTACACTGTCTACTTCATGGTTTTATCATTAAGTTTCTCATTAGACTATTGGGAGTTGGTATCAATAACATACTTTCCAAAATCATATATCATACCCAGGTGTTGATCATATACTTTCCAAAAGCATATATCAAACCAACAAATTCAGTCAAGCTTCCAAAGCGAGTCGATCGTGCACGGAATTTGATTCTTCCCAATATCTCATGAGTGACCTCATGTCTTCCGGTTCAGTAACTGAACCAATGTGATCCCATTTAGAGATCATATTACTCATATGCCCTTGCATGCACACCAGCATGCCGGTGTATAAATCTTGGTTAGGTCATCAACTTATTGGTTTGTTGATGAGTCTCATACTGCCTACGTTAATTTGTGAGAATTATGTTTTAAACTAATTGATGAATGTGTCGTTGAAATTACGTCAGAATTCGGAATCGATAAACAAATAACCACAATAAATTAATCAAGTTTATTCGACGTGGTTTTATGTTTATTTTACTTGGGCAAGTCCCAAGGCGAACACAATGAGGCAAAGGAACAACCTAGAAATTTGTCTATCAAAGTTCATGCACGATTTTCGAGATGGTATTTTTTTCTATTTTTAATGCAATTTTGGATTACAAAATGCAAATGTGGCCAATTTTAAGGATTAAAATGTAAAGATAAATCAAACGATATCCAAAAACTATGAAACTTGACTGATATGTTAATTATGATGAAATGAATGTATTGTTCGGAATTTTTGGATGTATGATAAATATTTTATGAATTTATTAATGCAAACGGTGTGAATATCAATATTAATTATAATAAATATTAAATCTATTTATTTTCAAGGGATAAAATTATCCAAGATCTATCACTAGGTTATAGATCTAAGAAAAAATCCTAAACCTCAAAAATACAGGATTTAATACCTATTAAAAATTAAATATTGAAACATGCAAAAATGCAATTCTTTTTTGGCATGATGTACCATACAACTAATTCTACAATCTATGAATTTTTGGCAATTTTCAGAGCTATGATTAATTACTTATGAATTTAAAGGTGTAAGATGGGTAAAATACATAAATTTCCGTAAGAATAATAATTATTAAACCACAACCTATAAAAATATCACAATCATGCCATGTGGAGGTTGTTGGTGGAAATCTTGAAGGTGGAGCGAATTTGATGTCGTGGGTGGCTCGACGGTGATAGAGCCGGAGCAAGGAAGCAGCAGGCATGGAGGCCCCAATGCGACGAGCTCCTTGGAGCGCGGATCTCACTGAGGGAGGAGGAGAGTCAGGCTGTCACCACAGGTCATCCTCTGCCATGGGTTCTGTCGGCGGATGTGGCTCTGCAACGGCTCTGCAGGAGGGGAGCGACGAATCTCGTCAATGCAATGTGGCAAGCTGGAGCAGTCACCTCTGGTGCCCTCATGTTGGTTGTTGTGTAGGGTAATCCACGGAAGAAGGGAGATGAGGGTGCCACTGGAGTTAAATAGCACGAGAGGGATGGCGAACATGGAAAGGAGGGGGCGAGGCTCTAAACGAGGAAGGTGATCGATTATTGGAGATCGTGGAGTGGTGACGGGATTGATTGAAGATTCACAAGGGAGATTGATCAAGGATGAGATAATGATGGGCGACGGCTGACGGACCGACCATAGATTGAAGTTGGGTTCGATTGGGGAAGAAGGCAAGCACGTGCTGGGCACGTGTGCTATGGGGCATGTGACTAGCATGTGTAGGGGAGATATTTTTAATAATTTATTATTTATTTTTATTATTTTTTAGTTTTCAATAAAATAAATGAAAAATAAGGCTAAAATGGATGACACGTGGTAGCTCCAGGAGCTGCCACATTTCAGCCCCACAAAAATAGAAAAAATAAATACAATTATAAATACGTAAAAAATTAGTAAATCACCTCAGATCAAAAAAATATTTCATGAATGTTGCTCAGCTCGATGAGATCTACAACTTTCATGAAGAAACAAAAACCAAAATCGATCATTTGCACAAAGTGATACTTTTGGGGTGTCCCATGTACATAGAATACCTTGATTTTTGTGTTTTATAATCAGATAAAATCCGAAAAAATAAGATAAAATAAAGATAACTTTTTACATATTAATCTATTTTTTTGCATTTTTACTATTTAAGAAAAAGAAAAAATAAAATAAAACAAGAAAATAACAATTTTTGTACAAACATTTAGTGAAGACTCGGACTCAGTTAGTTTCTTTGATTTCAAGCTCAGTTTGGATTTGGATTTTTATGCATTTTAATAAAACTTTGATCAAAGAAAACAAATGAAAAAAAACTAAAATAAAATGGGTTAATTATGTATATAAAATAATATATCAAAAACCGCTAAAATGCAAAATTTACAAAAGAGGCCCAAAACCCAACTTTCACATATGAGCTCTGATTCACTTAAACTTGGTCTTGTTTTGAAGTATTTGAATGTACATTAGTTCAAAAGTGAGTAGGATCAAAACGGACATTGGATAGGGAAGATATCAAGGATTTAGTCCGGAAAACCTAGAACTAGGGTTTGGGTTTTTGGTCTACTTATTTCAGTTAGTGATTTTTTTGTATTTTTTATTTATTCTTGTTAGTGATATGTAAACAATAGAGGTGTTTTTAGGTCATTTGGAGTTAGCATAAATTATTTAAAAATCAGGGAAGTTAGGCTACTTTACATGTCAATTGGGATGACTTTTTTGGCTTCTTATTTTATGCAATAATGAGTGATAAAATGCTATTCTTATCAAAACATGCATGAATGCTAATTATGCGGAATAAATGAATAAATGCCAATGAATTTTAGGGATTTGAGATTAATTCACGATTTTTACAGCGATGAATCTGAGATTCATCATCCCCCTATACTTAAACCATGCTCGTCCCTGAGCATCAAAAGCAATGCAATGAGGTGAAATGAGATTGGGTTCCATACCAAGACCATGAGAAGATGGTGAAAATGAAACTAGACTTAACCTTTGGATTGTTAGTTTATCGGAACTTCAGTAAGACTTAGAATTTTAAAATCAACAGCCTTCAAGTTCTACACATCATTGTTAAAGTTTCTGCTCAGAAGTCATCTTAGATCAGTCCTCCTCCCAAAGCATACCCCATGAACAATGAACAATCAACTCATGTGTGTGAAATATTTTAGCTCTACCCATCCAGAATGCTAGACTACTATGCATACCTCTTCTCAAATAACTCGTCCTCGTGGAGTTAGGTATTTTCTTCTAAGGTCTGTCGCGTTGTATTCACAATCAAGTAGAGGGAGAAGTTAGAAGAAGGAGAAAAGAATTGGAGGGTGGCCAGTGTAGTCACCTCTCCTTGTGAAGACGGCCAGTTTTGCCAAGTCTCCACCAAGGTCTGCAGGTTTTCTTGAAGCTTGGACCCTTTTTGGTCAAGCTTTATTTGGTAGTAGGCTTCTTTGTGTTTGGATTTTTGCTAGCTCTGCTTGGATCTTGTTGTGCCCCTACAAATATGGAATCTTTTTTCCTGTACATGTTTTAGGGTCTTAGAAAAAATTGTGCCCAGTCGCCCATCCCTTTTCTGGAGCTTTATTTCAACTCGTACTCCGGTCCTTAGATGTCCACGCTACTAGAAAAGAAACTCACACAGTCTTCCAACACCTTGTCTGAGTTGAGCTAAGTGCATAGTGCAAGAGTAAAAATTAATTACTTATTCAAGAGTCGTACCCAGAATGAAGAGACCAGGTTAGACACTAAGAGTCAAATGATGCACATTGTCATGCGGAACTCGAAGAATTAAGTCAAAGACCTGAAGCTTCTAAAATCCTATTTCTCAGCGAAGATCCTCTGAAAATTAGGTGGATTAAGGTCAAGCCCTCTCAGTTTCTGCTCATAACTCGATTCAGAACCCAATGACTTTTCACAAATGCAAATGCATGTAATGTTCGATGAAGTGTAGAAATGCAAACACTTTTTTCTTTTTTTATTTTTTTAATGCAAGGAAATTTTTTTTTGCAGAAATAAGAATCCATTTTCTCACAATTTTTGGTTGGACACAGTCAGTGCTAGTAACAAAACTCTTTTTTTGTTTTGTTTTGTTTTATTTTGTCTTTTTAAAGTTAGTTACCCACCCCTTAAATACATATAGACTTATACGAAAGTACAAGTTATGGGTAAAATATATACGTAGTATATACACACACCCCCTATACTTAGCGAGTGTTGTGTCCTCAGAGTACAAGAAGCATAGAGAAGACATAGCTCGGGCTAAGCATAAGAAAGTAAAAAATAAAAAGATAAAGATAAATTGACCTTCTCCCCTATACTTAGGCTGTGAAAAGTCTAAGTATAGAAGAAGAGCGAAAATGAGGCGGTCGGGAAATGTAAATGAGGATAGTATATTCATATGAGCATCGGTTTCTCCTATATTTAGGTTCTGGTCAGCCTAAGTATAGAAGAATGATGGAAATGAGGTGATCGTGAGATGGGGAGAATGGTATGTACAAATGGCATTGATCCCCCACTATACTTAGCCCTTGGCCTAAGTAGAGGAAGAAGATATACAAGGAAACCGATGGGGTCGGGAGGGAGGAAGGATAGACGATGATTAAAGTGGTTTTCGGCTGATCTTTTTGTGAGTCTGTGGTGGGAGATCGTAATGATCAGAAGCAGATGAAGCATATGATTCCCAACCATTATCAGTGTTTTCCTCAGAGAAATAATGCAGGAGAGTAGATGAAGCATATGAATCGGATGATAGATAACCATCATCGGAGTTATTCTAAGAGGAATAGTATTTGAAAGTGGAGGCACTCCAGATATTCTTGTTCTTAAGTTTCTTCAGTTGTTTTCTCAGAATTTGTTCCTTCATGGGATCAAGCAATTCGTCCTTGGATGATGAATACTCTGAAGCACCAGTCCCAATCAGCCCATAAGAAATTATTCCAGTATGTTTAATGAGACCAGGAGAATCGTCTTTGGATGAATAATAGTGAGGAATAGGAGTCGTCCAGCAGGAATTGAAATTTAGATCCTTGCGAAGATATGGTTTAGAACTGCCGAACATACCTCACTCATGTAGATAACCCTTTCCGAACCTGATGAGGAATCATCAGGCAATTCCTCTTTTGGAAGGTCGAAGGTGGATTTCCTTTTAGATGAAGGAGTGGTAATTTTGTTTTGTGAAGGTGCTGGTCCTACGAGTGAGGTGTTGACACTTGAGTCTCCCTATGAATAACCATTGAAATTTTTCTCCTTGGTCGGTGTATGTCTCGCGTATTTGTTCTTAGTTTTCTTAATATTGGTTAACTCCTGAGTTGGATTGATTTTTTCAAGGTAGTCAGAGAAGGTTGACCCAATTTGAGCCCATGCATATATATCAGGATCATGTAAGAAACACTTTTCCATGTTGAGAGCGGTGGGAAATGGAACAGTGGGGAGAGTCCCTGCATGTTCGTTCTCAATTGACTTGATGTTGATGCATTCATGTGTCCGGTTGATTTGATCAAGGTAGTCATAGAAGGTTTCGACCGACTTAGGGTGAGCTCATGTATATGTCTCAAGATCATATGAGTCGTATATTCGATTTTTCATGGTGAGAGCAGCGGGAAATGGAACAGTGGGGAGAGTCTCTAAACCAATAGTCTCATCAACAACCGATATCTCAGGTGTAGCAACGGGGTAGGGATCATCTACCAATTGATGATTACGGTTGTCGAGGGCTTCGTGGGTTGCCTCAAAAATCGTGGTTTCTCAAAGACTTGTTGAGATAGAAGTGCTCCCAATGCTATAAAATTGATTTCCCGATTCTCACATTCAATAATTGCTTTAGCCAATGCCAAGAATGGCTTTCTGAGAATGATTGGAGATTGGTTGAATTCTCCTTGATGCTCAATATCAATGATCGTGAAGCTTATTTTGAACAGAGCACCTTGGAATGTAATGATGGCTGAAATTGTTCCTCTTGTCTGCTTTATAGATCGATCAGCCAGTTGAACGATCTCTATTATCTTTCTGATAGGTCCGAGTTTGAGCATATCAAATACAGAGGTCGGGAAGATATTGATTGGTGAGATGTCATCGATTCGAGCATGGGTAAATATTGTATCTTTAATTCCACAGTCAAATCTGGGCAACCGCTTCACTATGGGGCTCTTGGTTTTCACTTCAACACCAAGGAGGTGGCCATTGACAAGATATGTCTTTCAGTCTTTGTTCTTATCTTGCCTGACTTTTTCATCATTAATTTGTTCAACAAATCCTTTAAGGTCTAGGAAGTGTTCAATGGCATGTATCAAGGGAAGTTCAAAAATCAATCTTTTCTCCAGTGCTTCCCTTAGACCAGGATCTAAATTCTACAAATCTTCTTCAGTTTCAATTTTTATGTATTTTTCTAGATTTTATATTTTTTAGTCGTTTTTCAATATTTCAATTTTTTGGTATTTTCTATGTGGTGTGTGGGTGTGGTGTTTTCCATAAATGATTACGGGTTTTGATAAACTGAGTCAGAGTCAGAGTCAAAATAAGATTTATCCCTAGGGGAGTAATAGGCAGAGGTGTCGATGTATGGATCGTCCTTAGGTTGATAATAGTCTCTAGGTTTTTGAATATCCTTAGAATTTTCAACATGAGATCCAATCTTTTCCTCATCCATTTTTATATCCGAGCTACCATAGAGTGAAATTAGTCGGTCAGTGAACTTTATAAATTTATCCTCCATTAAATCATATCTCTTATTTATCCTCAAAATATCGTCCTCAAAAATCTTTTCTTGATCAATCATGGGAGCAGTAGGTGTATGTTCATGTTTTTGAATTTGATATCTAGTAATTTCATCTTCCATTTTCATGTATGAGCTGAGAGGAGATTCTCTTAGAATATCCAACATATGTTGTCATTTTCTGAAAATTTCTCCTCAAAAATTATGGAAGTGGTCTACTCAATGGACGGATTTTGCGGAAATCTGTATGTCTCATACTTAACAAACCGTGACTTAGGCATGCAATGCTGGTTTTAGTATAGTCTATTTCCATGGTCATGATTGATCGTACCCCAAACAATGGAGTCATACAGGGTGTGTATGTGTCGATAATATTTGTCTAATCCTCTGTATGTGTAGGTCAATCGAAGGAGTGGTATTCAAGTTTGTCAAGAGGGATTTTATCGTCACGATTCAACAATGATGATCCTTAGGTGAGGGCCTCTCCATCTAGTGTGATCAGGTCGGTCTCTTAGCCACTCATGAGTCTCAAAAGTGATTTGATATTTCAATGGTTCATGAGTTTTGGTGAGAAATCGGGAATAAGATGGTTCAATCTAGGATGGCAAGTGATCATGTGTATCAAAGGCTGGGGATGGTGACAAAAATGGAATGTTGAATTCAGTAGGATGATTAGGAATTGTAGATTGGACTGGATTCATTCGAGGGTGAATGTCTTATGCAAATGTTGGAGGATATCTGGAGAAAGGGGGTTTTGAGGATTTGTGTCTCACCGAGACAAATTCATTTTTATAATATAGATCAGATGGGTACTTGGACCATTGTCATGTCTTTGTTAAAGGAGGTTGATGATGAATCGACATGCTTGATGTCGATGCAAGTGCACAGGATACTCACAAGTGGAAAGCTGAAATTTTAAAAAAAGGAGAGTGTTGGCATAAGTGTGCGGTACTTGATCTTCGAAATCAATTCATGCACACCAATGCAAACGTAATACAAACCCCAGTTTTGCCAACAGACACAATGAAGCCACAAGAGTTCAGCAATTATCTTTTCAATTTTAGTAGGTGATAAATTCAATCTTGGAAAAAATTTAACGATTTGTTAGGTGTCAAAAATTTTCTTAAAGACTGGCCCGAATTCTTATAACTAGTTGCATCCACTTTCAGCCAGCATGGGTGTAAGTACAAACCGTAAAACAGCTACCTGTATTACTAAAGGATGGAGCCTTACACAATATCATTTAAACCACCCACACTGCTAAGGAAATTCGGACCATTTACCGGCTACATGTTATTTCCTTACCGAGGAGTAGCTAATCGTTTTTAGAATCAGTAGTCTGAATGAAAATTTTGGAGCTGGGCTCTAACCTTAAGTGCCGTCTCTCGCTCACTCAGACAGATAAATGAATCCAAGGTCGGGATTGCTCTCCCGTAAAAATTCTTGATTTTATGAATTATTTCAAATTGGGTTTGTTTTGCAGTCCCGATTATTGTTAGATGGCCACTGAAAAATTAAATAAGCACAAATACACGTCTACCGTCCAATCCCAATTTCCTTTAAATTATGTGACAAAACGGGAGGGAGAAATTTGGGAAATGCCGATGCACATGAATCAATGATGTATGCTCAGATAGAAGACTTACAGTAATTCCTCACAGTCTCCATGTGGAATGCAATACAAGAATTGAAAATTTAATCTATATGAATGCAAGCCGATGAAAACCGAACCTAGCAGATAGTTCTACTATCCTCGAAGAAATGAGTTAAATTTTTGACTAAGTTGAATGATCTAATGTATGACTCAATTAAAGTATAGTGTGGTCCAAGGTTCTACGATAACAATCAAAAATTTAAAAGCTCTAATAGTCGTATGTGCAGGTCTAACCTACGAGCCACTCAAGCCGGGTCCCACCCTCACCGAAGAGTGAAACAGGCCATGACACACCGCAGAAAAAGGTTAAGGTCTTTCTACACATGCGAGAGTCCAAACGGACACCACTAGAAATGAGCAGTTAACTACAAAAATTAAAATTGCATAAAAATATATCCTAGACTCTATGCTCTCTCATGACTCAAATCGGTCTTAAATTAATTGAGGTTTTTTGGGTGTCGGTGAAGATGCGTCGGTTTTGTGAGAAACTGCTCTACGTACGTCAGGTACCTCGCAAGAAAAATAGAAGAGTGTAAGAGAGTGAAAAAAATTAATTAAAAATAAAAATAAGGGAATAAATGCTGGAAATAAAATAAATGTAGAAAGAAAAAAGGGAAAATAAACAGTGAGTATTCGGGGGTCCGACTATCCGAATGCGAAAACCAAACAAAAAATTTTTTTGGACAAAATCTAAATCATTTGCCTTCTCGGTAATGACGCCATCTAACGAGTCGGATATTGCCTACGTTAAATTGTGAGAATTATGTTTTAAATTTAATGAGGAATGTGTAGTTGTAGTTTCATCGGGAATTCGAAATCAATCAAGAATTAATCACAATAAATTAATCAATTTTATTTGGTGCGATTTTATGTTTATTTTACTTAGGCAAGTTCTAAGGTCGAACACAAGGCAGCAAAGGAACAACCTAGAAATTTGTCTATCAAAGTTCATGCACGGTTTTTGAGATGGTATTTTTTGTATTTTTAATGCAATTTTGGGATGCAAAATGCAAATGTAGCTAATTTTAGGGACTAAAATGTAAAGATAAATCAAATGATGTTCGAAAAATATGAAACTTGGTCGAGATGTTAATTATTATGAAATTAATGCACTATAATTTTTTTTGGAATTTTTAGATGTAAGATAAATATTTTATGAATTTATTCATGCAAACGGTGTGAATTCAATATTTAATTGTAACAAATATTAAACCTATTTATTATCAAGGGATAAAATTATCCAAGATATATCACTTGGATCTTAGAAAAATCCTAAACTTAAAACATATGAGATTTAATACCTACTAAAAATTAAATATTGAAATATGCAAAATGATTTTTATAAGGCAAATCATGTATGCAAATGTAATTCTTTTTTAGCATGATGTAACATACAACTATTACTACAATCTCTGAATTTTTGGTTTCAGAGCTATGGTTAATTACTTATTAATTTTGAGGTGCAAGATGGGTAAAATACACAAATTTTGACAAGAATAATAATTATTAAATAACTACAGCACATAAAAATTTCACAAGCATGCCATGTTGTAGAGAATTAGGTGTAGAACATAGCGCCTATTTTGATAAATAAAATAGTGTCGTGTAAATGATTAATACAAAAGAGGAACACAAGGGTATAATTGTAATTACAATAAAAAATAAAATATGCATAGAGGGACTGAAATGTAAATACATATACCTTTAGGGGTATTTCTGCAAAAATCTCAAGCTGTCAGGTGCTAGGCACGTGACCCTTGAGCAGTAGGGGTGGATTGTAATTTGGCGGTCCTCCGGGGTGTACCTACAAAAGTTCCCCCAACGCACGCGCTCCTCACGTGTGTGGGGGGTCTCGGGCCTCGTGCTAGGCTGTTGGCGGCGAGGAGGTTCGAAGCATAGATGGGAGGCGGAGCTCGAGGCTTTTGATGTGGCCTCCGTAGAGGACTTGGGGGATGCTCCTCCAGCCTATGGCGAAATGATAAAGCAGAGCTCCTGTGGAGGCGCTGCTGCAAAGAGAGGAGGAGGGCGTTGTCTCAACAGCCTTGTAGCCGAAGTGCGTGTCATCGAGGCGGAGGTGATGGAGCATTGGATGTTGTAGCTTCTGCAAAGGGCTGAGGTTGTCGATGATGAAGGATCGAGCTCGGTGCATGCTGGAAAACCAGAGCAAAGTGCGGGGAGGTTGCTGGTGGAAAGCTTGAAGGTGGAGCGAATTTGAAGTCGTGGGTGGCTTGACGGGGATAGAGTCGGAGCAAGGAAGCTGCAGGAATGGAGGCCCCAATGCGACGAGCTCCTTGGAGCTAGGATCTCACCGAGGGAGGAGGAGGGTCGGGTCGACACCACCGATCCTCCTTTGCTACGAGTTCTGTAGGCTGATGTGGCTCTGCAACGGTGCAACAGGAAGAGAGCGTCAGATCTCGTTGATGCAAGGTGAGAGGCTGGAGCTATCAACTCCGATGCCCTCCTCTTGGTTGTTGTGTAGGGTAATCGACGGATGAAGGGAGATGAGGGCAGTACTGGAGTTAAATAGCGAAAGGAGGATGGCAAACATGGAAAGGAGGCGGCGAGGCTCAAAACGAGGAAGGTGATCGTTGATTGGAGATCATGGAGTGATGGTGGTATTGATTGAAGATTCGCGAGGGTGATTGATTTGGGACGAGATACACAAGGGGCGGCAGCCGGCGGGCCGACCATAGATGGAAGTTGGGGTCGATTGGGGAAGAAGGCAAGCACGTGCAGCGCGTGCGCTGTGGGGCACATGACCAGCACGTGTAGGGGATATATTTTTAATAATTTTTTATTTATTTATTTTATTTTTATTATTTTTTCTTTTTTTTAAATAAAATAAAGGGAAAATAAGCTTAAAAATGGGTGACACGTGCGGCTCCTGGAGTTGCATGTGTCAGCCCCATAAAAATCGAAATAATAAATACAATCATTAAAAAATAGTAAATGACCTCAGATCAAAAAAATCTTCATGAAAGTTGCTCGTCTCGATGAGATCTACAACTTTCATGAAGAGTCCTAAACCATAATCGATCATTTGCATAAAGTGATAGTTTTGGGTATCCCATGTACATAGAATACCTTGATTTTTGTATTTTATAATTTTTTTGTCATTTTTAAACCAGATAAAAATCTGAAAAAAATGATAAAATCAAAGATAAATATTTACACATTAATATAATTTTTTGGTTTTTTTAGTTAAGAAAAAGAAGAAATAAAATAAAATATGAAAATGATACTTTTTGTATAGACAGTTAGTGAAGACTCATACTCAATTAGTTTCTTTGATTTCAAGCTCAGTTTGGATTTGGATTTTTGTTCATTTTAATAAAACTTTGATCAAAGAAAACAAACAAAAAAGAAATAAAATAAAATGGGTTAATTATGTACATAAAATATTAGATCAAAAATCGCTAATATATAAAATGTGCAAAAAAGGCCAAAAACCCAACTTTCACATATGAGCTCTGATTCACTTGAACTTGGTTTTGTTTTGAAGGTATTTGAATGTACATTAGTTCAAAAGTTATTAGGATCAAAATGGATACTGAATGGGGAAGAAATCAAGGTTTTATTTTGAAATTCTAGAACTAGGGTTTGGATTTTTGGTTTACTTATTTCAGTTAGTTATTGTTTTGTATTTTCCATTTAATTATTATTATTAATGATATGTACACAATTGAGTTGTTTCAGGTCACTTGGAGTTAGCATGAAATAGTTAAAAATCAGGAAATTTAGGCTATTTTATAGGTCAATTGGGCTGAAGTTTTTTGCTTCTTATTATGTGTAATAATGAGTGATAAACTGTAATTTTTATCACAACATGCATGAATGCTAATTATGCAGAATAAATGAAGAAATGCCAACGAATTTTAGGGATTTGATCTTAATTCATGAATTTTATAGTCATGAATATGGGATTGATCATCTGCAAAATGTACATACTTAGACATATAATAACACATTTATCTCCGGACAGAGGATGTGTACCTATATCATGATATCATACAACATAGGACTTTGGTTATCTCGATCTCACTAAGTCAACTCTTTGACGTAACTTATCTAACACCTTCGAATCTCTATGCCTATGCAAAGGACCTAAATGAAGAGGGTGGTTAGATATCAGCCTTTAGAGAAAGGATTGTCATCTCCTTCCCAGGCTGTAGATCATCTCTTAATAATCATTTGATGGTGCTTGATGAGTCGACCTCAATCTAAAACTCTTTAGATATTCATCCAAGCACCAGCCTCTATGATTCAATAATTGAATAAACAAATGTATGATCATCAAGATGGCCATGGTACATAACCCTAATTGTAATAATGAACCTATTATGCAAATTAGTTATTCTTCATTTCAGATCAGGGAATGATATTTGTAATAACATTTACTGCGTAATGGCTCACCGTGGGCTCGCATGTCCAACTATCTCTACTAGCCCAAAGAGCCATTAATGGGGTAATCTTTAAACCCACACTCATGTGACAATTATGGTCTATTTAGAAAAATAGCTAGGTACGTTGATCAGTCACTCTGTTCCCAAGAGACTACGCCGAGTCATTCTACGGCACTTGCATATCAGCTAGTAACAGTACTTGCATCCAATGTGAATGTTGCATCTTATGCAACAAATACTCAATGTTGTTAGTTATAATGTCCTTGACACTACAACTCAATAATTATTATAACCAGTATGTATTTCCATTATCCTTTTAATAATACCATTATTCTTAGAGATCTTCATCTCCTAAGGTATCCACAGTTAAATCCTTTTAGATCATTATCTACAAAGTCTTAATTTTCTTGAAGATAAGACTTTGAGATCACTATCTCAAAAGTCTTATCCTCTTTGAAGATATTGTTATTACTGCAATCAAATGTACTATCACCATAGTAGGATTAGTAACAGTTTACTTCTCCCACTTCATGGTAGACATATGGCTTTTGTACACATCTAGCATATACCATGCTTCTCATAACCGATGCACAAGGACAAGCAGTTTTAGTATTCACATCCTCAACTCCTTGAGGTGTTATCCCTTTTTAGATAGGTCAATACCATATCTTAAGGGAATCAAGCCTTTCTTGGAATTTTCCAAAAAATGGAAATGTCCAAGGTGTACAACTAATGTGGCAGTCCCAATGCCCTATTTCTTTGCTTCTGAACAACTTCAGAACGAAGATCTAAGAGGTATCCTTGAGATCATATCTAAAGGTATAGAACAACCACTCTATAAAACACTTATTATTATCCTTATATCATTCTAAATGATTAGGATATTATCTACATTTTGCATGATGAACACAATGGAACTCCCACCAGGTTTCACACGGATCATCATGATTCTATCTGAAACCATAACATTTATGATTCCATCAAATCCAATGTTCCAACTACAAGAAGCTTATTTGATTCCATGGATGGAGTTCTTCAGCTAGCACACCTTGCTTTCCTCAACCATGAAGCCCTGGGGCTATTTCATGTGAATGTCCCCAGAGAGGTATTCATGGAGAAATGCAATATTGACTTTCTTCTTAAAGATGTCAAAGTCAAGTTGTGTATCTATAGTTAGAAATTATGATCGGTTCAAGCATGGTCACTGAAGAGCAAGTCTCATCGTAAGCGATGTCTTCTCTTCGGTGTGTATCTTGAGGATACGAGCCATGCTTTGAAGGTCTCTACCTTCTCATCAGGTTCCCTCTTTCTCTTGAAGATTCATTTACATTTAATAGGTTTTACCCATATTGGTGGATCCTCGATGGTCCATATACAACACTTGTATATGAAGTCTACTTAGACTTTATTGCTAACATCCATCTTTCCGTGTCATGATCTTTAGAAGCTTCATCACATGAAGTGAGATCATTGTCAGACTTAACTAGCACATTGAATGCATCCTCAAACTTAGTTGAAGAGGTATTAGTATTTCATCTTTAATTGTCCTTTTAGTTTACAATTTTAGGAGACTCGTTATCTTCTCAATATTAAATGAGTTCCTTTACTTCAATTTCATCATGACTCTCAAGAGTCTCATCCTCTAAGAATCACATTCTCAGAGATGAAATCTTTTAAGAATCTCAAGATCATAAAGTAGGTATCCAATACCATCCTTTATTTTCCTAATGAAGTAGCACTCTCAGGTTTTAAATTCCAGCTTACTTGCTTGGAACCTTATTGAGGATATATGTTGTAGTCTCTACTACATATATACCTTAGAAACTAAGAGGGAATTATGGTAAGATTCATCATTGATCAAATAATGTCACACATGATACAATTGTATCTCCCTACAACTCTCTTGAGCTTAGGTGCATTAGGAGGATTGAGATAGGAATGACATTCATATGTCTATAAGGTATTCCTTTGAATTCATCTAATAGGTACAAGCTACCTAGGTTAGATCAAATTCATTTCATCTTCCTTCAAACTTTGGTTCTAAACCAAAATTGTGAAATATTTGAACATTTCAAAGGATTCTAAGGTGAGGGGAAGAAATCCCATATCATAAATAATCATCGAATGATATCATATATCATTAATGTTCATTATGATATAGATGATCGACACACATCAATATGTATGAGATCTTGAACACCTCGGCATCTAACACCATTCCCAGAGAAGGGTACATTGGACATTTTCTACTTTTGATTACAATATTCACAAGTATGTAAGATTTGAAATTTTAGACCCTCTAAAGTTTCATTTCTTACTTATCTATTGATCTCATCAATAGACATATTTCCAAGACTCGATGCCAGATCATTATCAAATGATCTCCATCCTCCTATTGATCTTTAAGTTTAATTTCAGTATTAGAAATGTTAATGAACCACTCATTAATTTTCTAATTTAGTAGAGTCCACTAGATGTTAGATTACTATCTGAAATATATCCATCATAACTCTTTATGATAGGTATATTCCAGAATTCATGTTTATTCCCAAGATATAGAAATAAACAATGAGTGTATTCTAATATCTAGGTCATAGAGACATTCTCTAAGACTAAGGGCTCTCCCATTGAAAATATGAAGTCTTTCTATCCAATAGAGATCGTTGCAACAATTGCATCAATATCCATGCAGATGACCTTTAAACCATAAGATGAAATTTTATAGTCTTCTAATACATATGCATCCAATTGCAAGTGTTATTAGAAGAATGAGATACAATTATTAGACTTTGATCTTATCAAATAATTAAGTCAATTTCAATGATTATATGTAGATGTAGATTATTCTGATGCACCATCTAGATATTTCTGTAAGGATCCTAGATAGGCCAGATAGTCACACCAACAGTACATCGGCTTATTGCAGTATTGGCATCCATCTAACTATTTAGATGTCATATGGAAGTCACATAAGTACAATCAACACTTTGACTTCCCTTCTCGCTTGGGTCCAACCATTCATCCACTGCGCTCTCTTCGTCTGTAAATAAATATTGCTTAAGACAAAGGATCTTTTATGTTGAATTCAAAAGATTTCAATATAAGAGTACTTCAACACTATACGTGCTTCATTTAATACATATAATATGAATATTATGAAGTTTCATGAATGACTAGAGTATAGATAGTAGAATGATGGCACTCATCATATCTACATGCATCTCAACTCTTAAAGATTTTGGTTCAGGTAGGTATTCAAATGTTTTGAATACATCATCTCTTATCGAGCCACAATTATCATAATATAGTGAACCAAGTCATTCATGATTAAATGTTGAGAGCAAATATGTATGCTAGAAACATATTCTTAGATTTTTGATAAGGATTATTTGACAATTGAGATCATCATCGACATGTCACTTCCAAAGTAAATTCAATGAGAGATAAAGACTATAGCAACATAAAAACCCTAGGGTTGTAGTCCTATTGTCTATTTAATTGTTACTCCTCATTATTATGAGGAAACTTGCACACTGCAACCACATATATTATGTGTCCAACTGCAAGTACAATATCTTGATCATGGATCTAATCCATGATATTTTACTGGTTATTATTGAGTATAATATTGAATGGGTTTAATGAAGGATTATCTGAAATAAGAAAATTGCATAAATATATATAAATATATTTTTTACTTTGAATTAATAATTGTATATCAATGTTATCTTGCCTTTTTAACACTGAAAGTTCATTCCCTTAATCAATTTCAATGTAAGAGATATACTTACCATTATATCTTAGCAAGATATGGGATCTCCTTCCTTATCTTTTTCACATCCCAATAATATGAGAAATTGTAACTCGAATAAAAACAAGTGGGAACACATTCCTCATTACAAGTCCAACATGCATTCCCAATTCGATCTATAACACCTGAGCCCCCACCCGTAAGGTGATGTTGACCCGTTTTTAATTGAACCAACCATCAACAGGGTTAGAACTCGCTATACGCAATCCAATATCGCCACAATGATATGAGGAACCGATATTGGGGTCACTATGCATACGGCCTTACTCTTTCGAGAAGCAAAGAGCCCGATCCAGATGCGCTTGTATGCAGGAGCTGTCACTTCAGTCAGGCATGTCCTACATACAATCCCTGACGACGGAACCCTTCACCTTGACAGGATACCATGGATGTCACTTATGTGATCCTCCATCTCATATTCAAATTCGAATTAATCATTATGAATCATATTCATTAAGATTAATTCTTCCAAGGGAAATACAACTCTATTCATAATAGAGTGTTTTATTTTTAATTGGATTCCAATTAATCTATCATATTAAATTAGTGATCCAATCAATATCCAACAAACATTTTTTAATTGTTACTTGAATATCGTATTATCTCAAATACGTATTATTTTGAATTTTAATAATTATAAAATAGATCATGATTTCTCAAGCATTATACCAACCCTACCCACTATCATGGCTAGTACTGACGAGAGTGGGACAGACAGCACACGGTTCTACCTGCTGCCCGAACGCTCCCCTAATAGACACCATATCCGCTTGGGAATGGTTAATGCAAAATAGATCACTTTGTACTTGAGATGCTAATCAGTTTTTCAACCGAAGTTATACCATATAATAATAATCAAAACATTTTTTATTAACACTATAAGGAAATTTGCTAAATAAATTTGATGAGCGCAGAATCGATCACTCGGATAAAGGTACTAATCGGTCGTTGTGACCCGAGCAATCAAATGCACTCAATAAGGAAAAATGAACCACTAATAAAGATAAAATCGATCAAATCACGAAGTAGCGGTCCTGCTATTGGATTAACCTGGTATAGCACCCAGGGTCGAACTCAAGGAGCACGGATTGGCCTTTCAGCCTACGAAGTAGTAGAAAGAAAGAAAATGAAATAAGAAAATATTTTTAGTGGTTTTGAATTTATTTTATATTTTTTTTGGATTTTTAAGTGATTAAATTAGGAAAAACAAAGGAAAGCAAACTTCAACAATTTATTTAAAGCACTAAAAATCAACCAAAAATTCAAACAAAAATATTTTTATGTATTTTATAATTTTTAGTGTTTTTGATGAAGTTTTGATAATTTTCTGAGGTTTATTTAATTTTCTAAAAATCAAACAGTAGTTGAAATAAATGGTACTGTCCAGCCGAGCCAAAAAGCCCTAGATAAAATAGCTAAGAGCTCCAAAATGTCCTGGAGGTAATTTTCCTAAAAAGAAGACAAAATGAGGAAAATTTAGGCACCAATTTTATTGTTTTTGGATTTTTAATTTAATTACTAGAATTTTTACAAGTCTTTATGTGTTTTTCAACTTTTAGGTGTTTTAGATAATGAAAAATAGCCAAAATTGGTTAGAAAATCAAACACAACAAAACAAACAACAGCTAATTTTTGTGGAATTTTTAAGTGAGTTTTAATATTTTTTTGTGATTTTTCAAGTTAGACAGTAACAAAATTAAAGGTTTTTTAATTTTTAAAAATAACAAATGAAAACAAAAATGTCCTCAAAAATCTACGAAAATTTTACACCATGGCAGGAGCCATGTATCCAATTTTCGTTGGATTTGGAGGTGTTTTGCTATTTTAATCAAAAATAAAGAAGGGCAACAGTGCACAGGGACCTTTCTGCAATTAAAACAAAGTTCTGGGTCCCTGTAATAACAACCCTGGAAAGTATAGGTACAGGAGTGCAAATTACCCCCCAGGCCACGCACGATACGCGTGACTCAGGCCTGGAGGGACCAAATTGCAATTCCTATTTATAAAAATACCAAGCGTAACAGGGCGGAAAGGCAGGGTCAAAAATGCAAATACACCAAATAACCACGTGTCGATGCACGTGTCCACAACTGGCAGGGGTATAAATGCAATTCAAATAAACATAGAGGTCCACAGTGCAATTTTTACAAAAATAAAAGAACTACACTAAATATTTACAGGATTAAAAACTGAATGCATAAAGTAAAGGGGCCTAAGGACAATTTACCCCTTTTATTTACGTCGACGGCCGGATGTGTGACGCGTGGCAGATCCAACGATCGAGACAACTGGCGCCTTTGACCTTGAATGCGTCGGCCTGATCGAACGTCTGAGGGCGCTCCACGTGGAGATCGGACGGCTTCGGTGCTCTGGAGGCTAAACCCTCGAGTAACCAACGGCTGAGATCGATCCTCCGAAGATCGGGCGGTGGCTGCAGCTCCACAAACGGACGGACGTGATGCAATCTGGAGCGACGAGGTCGATCTGACGACGAACGAAGATCCTAGAAGAACTGGACGCCGGCGACTTTTGTCGGCCCTCTGTGCGCATGGTGATCCTCGTCTCCCGCTCCTAAGGTGCGGGAAAGCTTCGCCGTGAAGCTCCGCACCTGATGTGATGCTCCGATGGAGGCGAGGAGCTCCGGAGAGCTCCGGTGGCGTGAAAGAACTGGAGCCCCTGTGCTCTGAAGTTTCGACCTCCAGATGAGGTCGATTGCCCGAGATACCTCACAGGAAAGAAGCTAGGTCGAGGGCAAACTGCCTCGACCCGTCAGAGCGGGCGGAAGGTGGACGATGCGTCGATATGGGGGGTCTCCGGCGAACGGCGGAGGTGAAGACCCAAGATCCTGCTCCGGGACGAGACAGGGGGAATGGCTGGGTGGAGAAGGTGGAGAGGAGTCAGGAGAAGGTGGTTGAGTGGTCGGATGGTAAAGTGAGTGGACGGAGACGGTAGGGGGAGGTGGCGGAGCTAAGCTACTGAAGTTGGAAAAACTCGAAACTAAGCTATTCTACGGCATAAGGGAGCAACCTGGTGGATGCTGCTGACTGTGCTGGAGCTGACGAAGCTCCTGGTCATTGCCTGCAAGGGGCCGTCGACTCCTCGAGGCTGGGCGCGCTCGCTGCGGCGCACGGCGGAGTTAACCACCGGATCAGTGGATTCCTTGGAACTCGGGCCTCACTTCCACTCCAAAACATGCAGCTGTCACTCGGGTGCTCTGGAGGAGCTCCTTGGCGGCGAGCAGGAGTCCAAAGATGGAAGAATTAGGTCACCGGAGATGACATTAAATATGGTGCGGGGTCCGAGAAGATGATGGTCGGGCGAGTAGCCGGAGCTCGGATCCTCCAAACCCACCCCGGAGAGGGTCCTGGATATGCAGTGATCAATCGGAGCCCGGGGATTGGGTCAATGGCGGTCGGGTCAGGCGGGTAGAAATTTGAGAAGACGGGTCGGTCGCCAGATCCGCAAAAGGGAAGGGTCCGCGGGGGAAGTTGACCGGGGTCAACAAACCCCCGTGGACCAATCAGGAGCCGCCAAGCATTGATTTTTTATTTATTTATTTTGAGCTAGAAAATGCTTGAATTAACAAAAACTTAAAACATGAAAAATATTTATTTTATTTTTCTCTATTTTTTTGTGATTTTTAACTAATTTTTCGAAATAAAAATAAAGTACTTACACTATATAGCTATATATAGGTATTTGTACACTATAGGGTTTTTGATTTTGATTTTTAAATTATTATTTTTATACACTTTTATTCCCATTTTATATTTTATTTATTTATATTATAAAACAATGAATAAAAAGGGATTTTATTTTTATTATTTATGTACATAGATAAAATAAATATATATATATACATCTATATACATAGTATATGTACAATGTATTTTTGTATTTTTAATTTTGCTATTTTTATTTTGTTTTGATTTTACTTGTTTTTATTTATTTATATTATAAAATATAGAATATTTACAAAAATTTTGAAAATTAATTTTATTTATTTACAAGGTTAAATAAATACATAGAAGTGGTCTATGTACATGATGAAAGGGGTATTTTAATTCTTTTTGATTTTTAATTTTTTCTTTTGTTTTTTTGTATTTTATAAATATATACAAGTATTTACAAGCATATTTTTGGTGAGGAAAATATTTTTATTTATTTACATAAATATGTACACACATGAGCCCCCATCTCCCTTTACTTTGGCTTTTATGCGGTCAGGCCCCTGCTAAGCCCTCCCTTGGGTTAGGTTGCTCAATATTTATTCAAAATATTTCCCTCTTTTTCTTTTTAATCTTTATTCTTTTATTTTTGCACAAAAACATGCTAATTATAGGTTTTTACACAATGCATGCTTTTGATAATTATTCCTATTTACACATATCTACATGTATTTGCAAAGGTTTTTGTAGCTAAAATATAAGAATAAAGAGTGATGAATGAGTATTCATCACCCCCCTATACATAACTTTGCTAGTCCCCAAGCAAACACTTATTTGAAAAAGAAGTGAAAAAGAAAGAAAGAAAAAGAAAAAGAGGATGTACATGGATCAAGGTTGATTATTAAACTTGCCTTCATTAAATTAGGGTATGGAGCTCGATCAGATCCTTGGATTATTAATGTGTCGGAACCTTATTTGGACTTAAGTCTAAAACTCAACAGCCTCTAAGTTCCACTAATCTATAACCAAGACTCCTCAATGCTCCGGATCAGAACAAGTCATCAATCACAAACCCTGAAGACCATGAATCTTTTCTTGTCCTGTGGATGTGAGGTCTAAGCTCTCCACCTCAGAAATGGCAACTTGACAACCCTCCCCAACAAGGTAACTCTATGACCTCAATCTGGCCACTCTTTCCTCGAGGAGCGGGGTATTCCCTTCTAAGTTCAAGTTCAACCGGCTCAAGAAGAGGAGGAAGAAGAGAAGAATGGGTCAAGGCCAGTGTAGCCAAGTACCCTTGGGAGCTTGACCAGTGTAGCCAAGTCTCCCTGCTGCAAGCTACAACAGGTGGAACATGAAACCAAGCTTTGCTTATTGCACTCTATATACATACTCCGGTGGGATTATCATTTTCTATCAGACCCACCACTTTTTTGGAGTTATTTTTTTTTGCACATTTTTTTTTCAAGTGCATCTGTACAACATATACATGTGCAGCATATATACAAGGAGTTTTTCCTCTTGAGCCAGTAGACTATCCCTCTTTTGAAGCTTTATTGCAACCCACAACTCCCGTCGTTAGACTTCATGGCAACCAGACCAAGTTGAGACGCACTTCCTTCACTAAAAGAAGAAGAGAGGTTCCGCCTAGAAGTACTACCCTCATATGCTACCCCAAGTCAAGGAAGACTGCCTCCTCACCACCTCATCCGTGGAGAGCTCGGTGCATAGTGCTGGTGCCCAAGCAAAGCCATTGTCTATATGAGTCATGTGTTGTTGTTAAGTGCTCTACTTAGGATCATTGAGATGACATGTGATCATAGACTTGTGGACTCAAAGAATTAAGTCACCATGGACATGAAAAGCCTTAAACCTAAGCCCTATAAGGTTCCTCTTAGAAGTTAGGTGGATTAAGATCTTAATCAAGCTCCATTTCTCAATTTGATTCTAGGCTAGTTTAAATGTCAACTATCATCCAGAAAAACTATATACATATGTACAAAAGATGCTTATTTACACAAATTTTACAAACATGCAAAATTTTTGAAAAATGTTTTGAAATCATGAATGGATGATGCATGAAGTGCATGTTTTGCAAAAAGGTATTTACACACATTTACACAAGATTTTTGCAAACTTTTGATTTTCAAAACATTTTGGAAAAATTTTGTACGATATACATAATTTTGATAAGAAAAAATTTACACAAGCTTTACACAAAAGATTTTTGACATCATTTTACAAAAAAAATTTGTACACTAGCTATTTATGTGCAAATAAAAGAAGTTTATGTACATGAAATTTTTTTTAATTTTTTTGATTTTTAGCCATTTTATTTATTAACACACTCACACAAAGTACGAGTTATGCCTAAAGTATATATGAAATATATACACACACCCCTATACTTAGCTCGAACGATGTCCTCAGAGTCAAGAGCGATGAAGAAGACATAAGTCGTGCTAGGTATAGGGAAGTGAAAAGGAAGGCTATATACAAAGACGAATGAAAAGTCAAGAGGGTCTCGGGTCTTCCCCCTATACTTAGGATTAAATAATCCTAAGTATAGCAGGCTGTACGCTAAGGGAAAAACCGAGTGGAGAATGTACAGGGTCTACCCCCCCTATACTTAGGGTGAAATATCCCTAAGTATAGGCAGCAAAACAGAGGTAGCAAAATACGAAGAAACTGAACGAATATATACAAGAAGGATGGGCATCACTCCCCCTATACTTAAGGTGAAGAACCTTAAGTATAGGCAACGACAGAAGTGATGGAACAGAACGAATGAACAACCCGGTGTTTTCACCCCCCCTATACTTAGGATGTGCAATATCCTAAGTATAGCAAAGATAATCCTAAGCGAGACCTGGGGTGAAAACAAGAACGGAAGAAAGAAAGATCAAAATAAGACGAAACTCGTATATACAAAAGAGTACAATGTTGAGGTGCCTCTCAACAAGCGCTAGATTTTACGCCCCTAGCTGGGCGCAAAGGCTAGGACAATGCAGTATCAAGGTTCAGTACGACATCGGTAAGTCGAATGCCGTACTGTCGCCGCAGTCTCGGTATGAGAACAACGACGAACTCAACAGTGTAAAGTAAGACACCCATGTATATAATTAGGCGGGTGTCTGCTACCGGCCAATGATATGGAAAGAAGTGATCGGGATCCGGTAGCACAAAAGAAATCATCGGCTCTAGTTCAGACTGGAGTGAGAGTATAGAGCCGAAGAAATCAAACGTGGAGAAGGATGGATCGGTAATAGAATCCTCCATGTCAATCAGTGTCTCAAGCAGGTATGGACAATCAAGATCAGGAGACTCTCTAAACAGACTGATATCCGATGAATAGAATGGAAGAAGATCAGGCAGATCATCGAATATCTCCAGGATGGGTTCATCCTCACGAGGGTCGTCGAGGTGAGAAGACTCAGAATCAGAATAATCTAAAGACTCGGTTTCGTGTTCCGCCAGATCGGAAACACTCTCAGTAGGTGAAACCGAGTACTCATCGAGTGCGGCATCCTACCGCAGATAACCCTCGGGGAGAGATGCAAGATCAGAAGTGACAAGAAGAGGATCAGGATCTAGATGGGCATCTGCGCTGCTAACAAGTATCCATTCGGTGCACCAGGCTGCATCATCATCGGAAGTGTAGCTCTCGGCAATCTGGAAGCAAGAGAAGGTACTAGTCCACACCGCGGAAGCTGGCAAAGTGTCTGCGGCTGATCCTCGCTCTGCGGCAATGCTGGTTGTCAACTGGTCCTCCAGAAAGGTGTCTCTCTCGTGAGAGTAGAGGACAAAAGGCTCGAAGACGGGACTCTCTGTGTCTGTACTCTCGAAGTGCTGTCCCTCATCAAGCTGTGGCTGCTGAGCTGAGTCCTGGTGACTGTCTGCATCCAAGAAGTGTCATTGCAGGAAGGAAACTGACTCCTCTGGAACTGGAAACTGAAGTAGCTGAGTCAATGGCTGCGAAAGCTGGGGCTCCTCCGGCTCCTGGAGTATCAGAATATCTGATATCCAAGACTTGTCGACTGGAAACTCTGGGGCTACCTCAAACTCCAGCTGGAAAACTAACAGGAACTCAAGTAGACTCTGGGTCCGAACCTCTGCTATGGAAGTCATCTCCTCAGTCCGTGGTGCTGTCAGCTCCAAGTCCTCGGGCTGGTGTGTAGAAACTGTCTCATCATGTAAAGTGACACACCGCACTGGTACTGCATCAACCGCATGTGTTGTCCTGACCAAGGCATCTCGTGTAGAAGAACTCTGTGAAAGTAGCCTCGAGATGGTATCCAGTAGGTGAATGTCGGCACTGCGGTGTGAACCGCCACATGTGGTAATCACCAGTGCTATCTGCTCTGCGGTCATCCCCCGCATGGAGATCTCTATCAAGTCTGTAAGTGGAAGTCTGTGCTCAGGGAATCTCCTCAAGAGGTCAAGAAACCTCGGCCATGCCTCGTGCAATGGCTCCTGGGGGTCAACTGCAAAGTCCATGATCAAAGACCGCATAAACTCTGCTCTACGTGGGGGGAAGTATCTCTATAGAAACTCTCGGCGTAGCTCTCCCCACGTCTCGAATGTCCTTCCCAATCGTCGGTGCCATCACATGGCTCTGTCGTGAAGCGTGAATGGGAAGGTCCTGCTCATCAGCTCCTCTGCAGTGACGTCTGAATATCTCTGTGCTCTACAAAACTCCTCGAAAGCAGACAGGTGAAGATACGGCTCCTCGTGCGCCTCTCCTGAAAACGTCGGCAGTCGCTGAATGTAATCCAAATCCAAGACGAATGGACCTAGTGTAGAAGCTGACTGAGCTCCATGTGCTATCTGCTCCTCCATCCTTCTGGAATAGGATATGTCTGCTGATCTCCACTGCTCTCTTCGGTCACCAACGGAGTGCGCTCTCAACTCAGCAACGGCATCGTCCGGGTCTCGCATCTGCTCTAGCTGGTATCCTCGGACGTCTAGCACAGCATGCCCTGAGTGATGAGATGAAAGGGAGGGAGGGAGCGGGAGGTTGGTCGGAGATCCGACCTCCCTAGAAGGTGGACTGGAGTGATGGTCAGAAGACGGAGAAGAAGTCGTAAGAGTCGGCTCGTAGTGAGGGGAATCCATCATCCAGGGATAAAGAAGAAGAAGAAAGGAGAAATGAAGGGAGGTGAGGGAGGGAGATGAAAAAGGATCGAAGGGATCTGACAATCAAACATGATGAACAAGCAAACCCCCAATTCACCTACGCACACAGAGCTGAAGACCGAAGGGATCGGTCAATTATCTTGTCAATTTTATTTTAGGTGATCATCCAGTCTATCAGAGCGATTACGTGAGGTCAATAGGTATCCAAATCTTTCTCAACCGACTCTCCCGTACTGAAAGCCGGTAATCAGTCAAGAAAAGATCGGAGGCTCTATCCTAATGTGCGGATCACTCTCTCGCTCATCCAAACCATACAATGAGGGGGTTGCTCTCCCCAAGACAAATTTTCAGTGAAGTGTCTTTTAGGTCAAGTATGATTAGCAGTCCCGATTTTATTGTTTTTGTTTTTAGGTATTTTTCAAATAAAAACAAACGCCTAACGAATTTTTCGGTTCTCCTGGTTATTTAGTCCAAAACAGGGGGGAGAAGACGAAAAAGCCGATGCACGATAAATCAATGATGCATGCAAAGTCAGAAATGCGTACCTGTCTCCAGCACTCTACATGCAATATGATCCGCGCATAAATGTAAAGACAGGAAATAAACTACCTAAATGATGCAGCGGGAAAAACCGAGTCCTAGACGAGCAATTTCTATCGCAAAACCGTCTAACCGGTCACCGACCTCCAAGCCAAAGAGTCCGGTCTTGGCCCGTCCCTCCTCTGTCTGACAAATCGGGGGTAGGAGAAAGCGCTTTACAGGACGGGCTGCGGCACGTAGACTACGAAGGAGATGAGTCGGTTATTTTTATTAATGATTTTAGTAGGTCCAATTAGCGTTCTATAGGAACAGGCAAGCAATTAAGTGTGGGGACCCTACTAATTACGGCTCAAGCAAGAGAAAATCCTAAGTCTAGGGGCTCGGAAAACCGCGTAAACACAGGAAAAGGCAGAAAAAATGAAAAGAAAACAAAACCGCGTAAAAAGCCGCGAAAATCCTAAGGGTCCCCCGAGCACACCGGTGCCCGGCGAAACAGACCCGCTAAGTGTTCAAGAAATGTCCAAGTCCAGTCTCTGAGAGTCCCTGTATTATTAAAATAATAATCAAAATAAAGAAAAAAATCCTCTCCCACTCAACTCTCTCTTTCTCACTCTCTCCGCGGCTTCGTAGAGAAGGAAGCCGCCTCCAAGTTCCTCGGCTACACCGGCTCCTCGAAAGTCGCCTCCGCGGTCCTCGGGCCCTCGCAAGAAAAAGAGATGAGTGATCAGACCAAGATAATCAAATAAAATAAAGAGAAAATAAATGAAACTGAAAATGAGGGTATATATGCAAAATTACAAAATAAAATAAACACTCAAAGTAAAACAAAAATAAAAATAAAATAAAAAGAAAATAAAACAAAAATAAAAAGAAAACAATAGCCGCGAGCTCTGAAAGAGCCGCGAAAAGCCGTGAAAACAAAAACGAAAATAAAAGGAAAACTACTAAGTCGTGCTCCCCGGCAACGACGCCATTCTGATGAGCGTAGAATCGATCACTCGGATAAAGGTACTAATCGGTCGTTGTGACCCGAGCAATCAAATGCACTCAATCAAGAAAAATGAACCACTAATAAAGATAAAATCGATCAAATCACGAAGTAGCGGTCCTGATATTGGATTAGCCTGGTATAGCACCTAGGGTCGAACTCAAGGAGCACGGATTGGCCTTTCGGCCTACGAAGTAGTAAAAAGAAAGAAAATGAAACAAAAAAATATTTTTAGTGGTTTTGAACTTATTTTATATTTTTTTGGATTTTTAAGTGATTAAGAAATTAGGAAAAACAAAGAAAAGCAAACTTCAACAATTTATTTAAAGCACTAAAAATCAACCAAAAATTCAAACAAAAATATTTTTATGTATTTTATAATTTTTAGTGTTTTTGATGAATTTTTGATAATTTTCTGAGGTTTATTTAATTTTCTAAAAATCAAACAGTAGCTGAAATAAATGGTACTGTCCAGCCGAGCCAAAAAGCCCTAGATAAAATAGCTAAGAGCTCCAAAATGGCCTGGAGGTAATTTTCCTACAAAGAAGACAAAATGAGGAAAATTTAGGCACCAATTTTATTGTTTTTGGATTTTTAATTTAATTACTAGAATTTTTATAAGTTTTTATGTGTTTTTCAATTTTTAGTTGTTTTATATAATTAAAAATAGCCAAAATTGGCTAGAAATCAAACACAACAAAACAAACAGTAGCTAATTTTTGTGGAATTTTTAAGTGAGTTTTAATATTTTTTTGTGATTTTTCAAGTTAGACAGTAACAAAATTAAATTTTAAAAATAACAAATGAAAACAAAAATGTCCTCAAAAATCTACGAAAATTTTACACCATGGCAGGAGCCATGTATCCAATTTTCGTTGGATTTGGAGGTGTTTTGCTATTTTAATCAAAAATAAAGAAGGGCAACAGTGCACAGGGACCTTTCTGCAATTAAAACAAAGTTCTGGGTCCCTGGAATAACAACCCTAGAAAGTATAGGTACAGGAGTGCAAATTACCCCCCAGGCCACGCACGATACGCGTGACTCAGGCCTGGAGGGACCAAATTGCAATTCCTATTTATAAAAATACCAAGCGTAACAGGGCGGAAAGGCAGGGTCAAAAATGCAAATACACCAAATAACCACGTGTCGATGCACGTGTCCACAACTGGCAGGGGTATAAATGCAATTCAAATAAACATAGAGGTCCACAGTGCAATTTTTACAAAAATAAAAGAACTACACTAAATATTTACAGGATTAAAAACTGAATGCATAAAGTAAAGGGGCCTAAGGACAATTTACCCCTTTTATTTACGTCGACGGCCGGATGTGTGACGCGTGGCAGATCCAACGATCGAGACAACTGGCGCCTTTTTCCTTGAATGCGTCGGCCTGATCGAATGTCTGAGGGCGCTCCACGTGGAGATCGGACGGCTTCGGTGCTCTGGAGGCTAAACCCTCGAGTAACCAACGGCTGAGATCGATCCTCCGAAGATCGGGCGGTGGCTGTAGCTCCACAAACGGACGGACGTGATGCAATCTGGAGTGACGAGGTCGATCTGACGGCGAACGAAGATCCTGGAAGAACTGGACGCCGGCGACTTTCGCCGGCCCTCTGTGCGCACGGTGATCCTCGCCTGCCGCTCCTGAGGTGCGGGAAAGCTTCGCCGTGAAGCTCCGCACCTGATGTGATTCTCCGATGGAGGCGAGGAGCTCCGGAGAGCTCCGGCGGCGTGAAAGAACTGGAGCCCCTGTGCTCTGAAGTTTCGACCTCCAGATGAGGTCGATTGGCCGAGATACCTGCACAGGAAAGAAGCTGGGTCGAGGGAAAACTGCCTCGACCCGTCAGAGCGGGCGGAAGGTGGACGATGCGTCGATATGGAGGGTCTCCGGCGAGCGGCGGAGGTGAAGACCCAAGATCCTACTCCGAGACGAGACAGGGGGAATGGCTGGGTGGAGAAGGTGGAGACGAGTCAGGCGAAGGTGGTTGAGTGGTCGGATGGTAAAGTGAGTGGACGGAGACGGCAGGGGGAGGTGGCGGAGCTAAGCTACTGAAGTTGGAAAAACTCGAAACTAAGCTATTCTACGGCCTAAGGGAGCTACCTGGTGGATGCTGCCGACTGTGCTGGAGCTGACGAAGCTCCTGCTCATTGCCTGCAAGGGGCCGTCGACTCCTCGAGGCTGGGCGCGCTCGCTGCGGCGCACGGCGGAGTTAACCACCGGATCAGTGGATTCCTTGGAACTCGGGCCTCACTTCCACTCCAAAACATGCAGCTGTCACTCGGGTGCTCTGGAGGAGCTCCTTGGCGGCGAGCAGGAGTCCAAAGATGGAAGAATTAGGTCGCCGGAGACGACATTAAATATGGTGCGGGGTCCGAGAAGATGATGGTCGGGCGAGTAGCGCGGAGCTCGGATCCTCTAAACCCACCCCGGGCGAGGGTCCTGGATATGCAGTGATCAATCGGAGCCCGGGGTTTGGGTCAATGGCGATCGGGTCAAGCGGGTAGAAATTTGAGAAGACGGGTCGGTCGCCAGATCCGCAAAAGGGAAGGGTCCGCGGGGGAAGTTGACCGGGGTCAACAAACCCCCGTGGACCAATCAAGAGCCGCCAAGCATTGATTTTTTATTTATTTATTTTGAGCTAGAAAATGCTCGAATTAACAAAAACTTAAAACATGAAAAATATTTATTTTATTTTTCTCTATTTTTTATTATTTTTAATTAATTTTTCGAAATAAAAATAAAGTACTTACACTATATAGCTATATATAGGTATTTGTACACTATAGGGTTTTTGATTTTGATTTTTAAATTATTATTTTTATACACTTTTATTCCCATTTTATATTTTATTTATTTATATTATAAAACAAGGAATAAAAAGGGATTTTATTTTTATTATTTATTTACATAGATAAATAAATATATATATACATCTATATACATAGTATATGTACAATGTATTTTTGTATTTTTAATTTTGCTATTTTTATTTTGTTTTGATTTTACTTATTTTTATTTATTTATATTATAAAACATAGAATATTTACAAAAAGTTTGAAAATTAATTTTATTTATTTACAAGGTTAAATAAATACATAGAAGTGGTTTATGTACATGACGAAAGGGGTATTTTAATTCTTTTTGATTTTTAACTTTTTCTTTTGTTTTTTTGTATTTTATAAATATATATAAGTATTTACAAGCATATTTTTGGTGAGGAAAATATCTTTATTTATTTACATAAATATGTACACACATGAGCCCCTATCTCCCTCTACTTTGGCTTTTATGCGGTCAGGCCCCTGCTGAGCCCTCCCTTGGGTTAGGTTGCTCAATATTTATTCTAAATATTTCCCTCTTTTTCTTTTTAATCTTTATTCTTTTATTTTTGCATAAAAGCATCCTAATTATAGGTTTTTACAAAATGCATGCTTTTGATAATTATTCCTATTTACACATATCTACATGTATTTGCAAAGGTTTTTGTAGCTAAAATATAAGAATAAAGAGTGATGAATGAGTATTCATCACAATTCTCAATCCTATTCAAGCAAATATGTTTCTTGAAAAATAGATTGAGTAACCAATTTGTGATCTAGATCATATCTAATCAATTATTGGTTAAGACAATGTCATTTTAGAAATAATGATCATAAAATATTTCACAAATATTTATCCATAATTATTTTAGGAAATTAAACCATTTAATTTTACTAATCTATTAAATGACGATCACAAGGTTCTTGACTAGGAAAGTAATTTTCAGCGATGACCTTGCTTACTAAAATTAACATGTCTCAATCAATTTAAATCCAAATCATGCAAAATAAGTTTCCAAAGTTTACTAATTTGATTTACAAAAGAATCCTGATTTGCACGTATTTATACGTATTTCAAAATAGTAATTAAGTCCTTAATTACGTCAAGATTCGCAATCCTCGAAATAGTGGATACATGTTCACTAAAATGATCATAACTTGAGTATTCGGATTCCAAATCACGCAAACTCAAATCCCATAGTTTTTTTTAAGGGTAACATAATCCAAGTAATTATTTCTTGTTTAAACATTTAAATAGGGCCGAAATTATTCACTAAAATAGATGCAAAAATAAAATGCGATAAAACTTTCGCAAACCCTAACGAACCCAAGTCATCCTAGGTTTATGGATTGCATCTGAAACCTCCAACATACGGCTCTGATACAACTTGAAGGATACAGGAAGATCCTTAAGTGCATCATGGAAGCATGAGGATCGCATCGTATGTGATCGGGAGCGACTAGTCACACTAGTTGCTCGAGACAGCGGAATATAAAAAATATTCATGCAATGAAACCACATGATCCAAGAACACTTCTCGGATCATTTCATCTAAACCACAAATAAGTATTAGGGTTACCTCTTGAAGCGTGGTTGCGATCGAGTCTCTAAACGAATAGACCTCTTGTCTCAAGATCTGATGGAGGAGATGCTTGCGAGCACGTTGATGAAACACGTGCTCCTCGCAATCCAAGTTTATGATCCAAGCAATGAATCTCCAGATCTCGTCACACGAGATACGATGTCTTCTTCACGAGAGAGGCACATCGAAGGATATGGAGATATACGAGCAAATGATCTGGTAGCATAACGACGACGCTGCGGTGATGGAGACTCTCGCTAGGGCTTCATGGTGGACGGTCACATGAGAGAGAGAGGGTGTGTAGAGAATGAGAGAGAGAGAGAGAGCATATGTTGTTGTAACCTTGAAGAGTAAGGGGTGCCCTTCTATTTATAATATTTTCGGATCCATGGATCTCAATCCATGGACAACACAAATGCAATGGCTCACATTGATTTTTGTTTCTTTTAATGGCCATTATTTTGTTGTAATTTTACAAAAACAATTAATTTGATTAAATTAAATATATATTGAATAAATCATCAACATATAAAGTAATTAAATCGACTTTAACATAGGAGAATTAGGAAGGAGGCATGCCTCCCTTCCATTTAAGGGGGCGGCACACCTTAAATTCCAATTCAAGGTGGTCGTCCATCCTCATTAAAAGGAAGGAGGCACTCTGCTTCATTTTTCATGAGATCTCTTACCCCATGAAAATCTCCATTATTTACAACAACTATTGTTGTAAATTAATTCACACAAATAATATATAATTATTTGTGAACATTGCAATCATGCCATTGGAAACTTGCGAATCACATTCACAACCCAAAATAAAAAGTACATTACATTTTCAATTAAATGTACAATGTGAATCCAAGTCACATCAACATTTAAATAACAAATGTAAATTACAAATTGCTCTATCTCATATAATATAAATCACATTTATAATATATATGATTAATACGGATGGTGCTATCCAAATTATTCATATCCATGATGGTTAAATCACATTTAATCATCTTAGATCTCTATTCTTATGTGCCCAAATAATATGAATCACAATCACATTATTCACATCTTTGATAATTAAACCACATTTAAGTATATAAGATAACTCTCCTAATAATATGAATCAAATTCATATTATTCATGATAATTAAATCACATTTAATTATCCATTTTGTCAATGCTCTGATACATATATCAACAATGAAATTATCCTCAAATCTTTCAAGGATAATGCTCTTTCTCCGTGGATACATGGAGATAAGGACTGGGTGATTGTATTGTTCCACATATAGTGACTTGGATATTGAGATCACATCTCAAATCTAGATCTTGCGGACCTCCCATAGATGCTTGATTAAACAAGACCGCAAATCTAATATTCTCAAAGCATCTGAATGACATTCAAATCAATGTCCAACATTTGGACCAAGATCAAAGGAGTCACTAAAATCTAGACATGTTTAATCACTCCCTCAGAATGGAAGCGTTACAATTATAGAATCGTTTATGATCACATCACCCTCAAGTATTCCTAATACATGTACATCATGCATACGGGAAGACCCAGAATAAAATCCTAAGTATAAGATCAATTTTACACTGTTTACTTTACAATTTTATCATTAAGTTTCTCATTCAATATTGGGAGTTGGTATCGATCATATACTTTACAAAAGCATATATCATACCTAGTTCTTGATCATATACTTTCCAAAAGCATTTATCAAACCTGCAAATTTAGTCGAGCTTCCAAAGCGAGACAACAGTGCGCTGAATTTGATTCTTCCCAATATCTCACGAGTAAGCTCATGTCTTCCAGTTCAGTAACTGGGCATGTATGATCCATTTGAGAGATTGTATTACTCATATGCCCTTCCATGCACACCAGCGCGTCGGTGCATAGACCTTGGTTAGGTCATCAACCTCTTAGTCTGCCTAATGTACATACTTAGACATATAATAACACATATGCCTTCGGTCAGAGGATGCTTTCCTATATCGTGACAACATACGACATAGGACTTTGGTTATCTCAATCTCGTTAAGTCAACTTTTTGACGTAACTTATCTAACACCTCTGAATCTCTATTCCTATGCAGAGGACCTACATCAAGAGGTCAGTTAGATATCAACCTTTAGATTAAGAATTACCATCTCCATCCCAGGATGGAGATCATCTCCTAATAATCATTTGATGGTGCTTCATGAGTCCCTAATCTAACTCTTTAGATATTCATCCAAGCACCAGCCTCTATGATTCAATAATTGAATCAATAGCTGTATGATCATCAAGGTGGCCATGGTACATAACCCTAAATGTAAAAAGGGACATATTATACAAATTAGTTATTCTTCATTTTAGATCAAGTAATGATATTTGCTATAATATTTATTGCATAATGGCTCGTCGTGGGCTCGCATGTCTAACAAACAGTGTCAAGTGATTCACATCCAGTCGTTCGCCCGCATATTATGGGGTATTTTGCATATTCTGACCTCTAGTTTTTGCGTTTTAATTTTTAGCTCATAAACTTTCATCTGTTATTTTATAATTATTTTAATATTTGCATAGAACACCTGCAAACTTTCAGTTTTTGCATATAGGTCCGCGCCACGTCACCTCGTATGCCTCTCACGTGAGGTATGGGCATTTTGTAAGCGGAACCCTGTAGCTTTTTATATTTGTTTTTAATACAAAGACTTTTTATGCATGTTGTTTATTTTTGTGAAAATTGCAAGTTGGCACCTAGACTTATTTTTTAGTTACAAAAAGACCCATGTTCGTAGTGTAGTTTCTCTATGTAGTTTCTATTTATTTAAAATTGTTATTTCACTTGAAAAATCTACAAAAATATGATTAAGTCCATGTTGCATTCTAGTTTCACGTCTTATTTTATTTAGCAATTTTAGACATTTTTATTATTTATTAAAAATCTACAAGTATCATTTTAATCCATGTCTACATTAGAAAATACATAAAAATATAATAAATTTCTGAAAAAATCCAAAAAAATAGTTTTCTGTTTATTTTTTTTATATCTCTAGACCAAAAAAACATAAAATTTATAAAAGAAAATGCTTAAAATTTGAAAAACCCCAAAAACCGATAAAAAATATAAAAATCCATAAAAAATCTAAAAACTATTTTTGTTTTTGAATTTTCATTATTTTATTATTTATATATTAAAATTGATTTGGAGAAATTTTTATTTTGTTTACTACTTATCATCTCTATTTTAATTTCGGATTATTTAATTAAACCCTAATTTAGGGTAGTTTTGACTTTAAAATATAAAAAAATTAAAAAATTCTATGAAAATAAAAAAATAGTAAATCTTCCTTTTATTTTGACTGTTTTTAGTAGTATATATAATAGTCTATATAGTACATATACTATATATAGCTTTATTATATATTTTTAAGAAAAAATAAAATATAAAAATATAAAAAGAAAATATAAATATATAAAATTGAAAAGTAAAAATTAAAATACAAAAATATAAAAAAAATAAAAAAATAAAAAACAATAAAAAGAAATATAGATAACGCTTCTCAATCACATTTTGCATTTATTTGCCCAATCTATCCAGTTTGCTCCCTGCATTCGACACTCTACGTACTTGCACTATACACACATTTTGTAGAGTTAAATAAAATAAATTATAACTCCACATTTATTTGCATCGCTTGATCATCATTGTGGGTTAATTATTGTCTGAAGTTGGGTTTCTTGCGGGTCGCCACAACGATTGTGTCTCTGCCTTGTGTGAGACATATTTTAGACCCATGAAAAATCCTCTTAAACAATATGCTTTTGATAAAAAGTGAAGGTTAATGCATATTTACATATACTTGTTAAGGTTTTAAAGATAAAATGTGATAGAAATGTTAATGAATCATGGATTCATCAGTCACCCCCTATACTAAGGACTAATAATCCTAAGTATAGAAGAATGTACAAATACGGACGACTGAGGAAAAGAATATACAAACTCAATGACTCGGCTTGTCCCCCCTCCCCCATTCTTAGGATAAAATATCCCTAAATATAGAAATGAGTATAAACAAGTTGAGGGACAAGCAAGAGAACAGAAGAAAATAAAATGAAATAAAGAAGACAAAATGACTTGAATCACTCTCTGTATACTTAGGGTAAAGTATTCCTAAGTATAAGCAATAACAGGAGTAATTAAATAGAACAAAAATAGAACAACCCAAGTCATTCATCCCCACCCCCATACTTAGGATTTAGTCATCCTAAGTATAGTGCAAACACGAAAACGAGTGAATGATAAAAAGAGAAGTAAGAAAAAATAAATGAAAGGAATATACAAGGTGAAAAGAATATGAAATGCTTAAGAAGGTAGAAGCTTGACCTTCTTTTGTGTCCATTGAGTTATAGAGCCATTGAAATGAATATAGACATCGGGGTCATCCTCAAATATCTCCATGTCTAGATCTCAAACCCCTAATCAGAGCCGACGTGGTGAAAGTACTCAACGGATTTGTAATGATCAGACACAGACAGAGAAGGTAGGAGTGAATCAAATCTGGCCTCAAAAATATCACATTCATAAACCATCATCATCTCATTGATGTACTCAGGAATTGTTGAATCTTCTTCAGACACTTTATGCACGTCAATAACAATACTCCCATATTCAACATGTGGACTACATAACACTGTGCTTTCCAAGTCTTCCTCTTTAGAAAGAATTTTTTGTGTCTCAATATCATCTGATGATAATAGCTCTTATCTGATCTTTGCTATAAAATTGCAGTCTTTTGTATCGGATGAATCAGAAACATTCTCATCTGATGTGGCTTTCACTTTTTCAGCTTAGAGATCGTCTGTACAATAACACTTTCATTGCTAGATTGAAAGATTATATTCTCAGCCTCACAATCTATGATAGATTTCGATGTACGTAGAAAGGATCGTCCAAGAATAATCGAGGTGTAATGTAACGGTATTGTAGATTCCATATATACAACAACAAAGTCCATGGGAAAGCTCATGTCATGTACCATCACGACAATATTTTCAGGTATGCCCTTCTACCTCTTGATATATATGTCTACAAACTGAATAACCATTCTTCTTTTTTAGAGATACAAGCTTTAGATGCTCAAGTAATGAGAAAGGCATTAGGCTAATTAACAAACCATTGACCAAAAGAATTCATCGAATTATAGATTTGAAATTTGGAATCTAACAATGGGTGCTCCATTATCTTTCTTTTTGTTTTGGAGTTGATGGTTTATTGCATTTGCAGTAGCCATGGTTAAGATGTGGTGTTCAGTCCTAGTACCTCCTCTCTTCTTTGATGGACGTTTAGGGGTACAAGCTTCTTTCATCCCCTTCTTCACAGCAGGCATATACTCCATGGCTTTTAGAAGTGGCATCTCAACGAATATGTTATGTAGAATCTCTACCACTCTAAGATCAGATGGGATTGTTTTTTATTGATTTATTTTTATTCAATGCATCAGGAAATGGAACAAAATATGAGTCAACATTCTTATTCATATTAGAATTAGCATGTACATGTGGACAACCAGACTCAGACTATAACATTGTCATCCATAACAATAAAATAGAAAGAAGAACAGGATACCCCGTCTGCTGTTGAAGAAGATGGATATGCTACTGGGGTGCTCTCCTCAACTATTGACTCGGCCGTGCATCTCCCATTATTGTCTTTTTGAGCTTCTTGATTTTCTTCATTTTTTTAGTGTTTTGATGATGTAGATGCTCCTCCATCGACTACAACACTACCGCTCTTGAGAGTAATGGTATTAGATAAAAATGAAAAATCACAAGTCATACCTATCTCGGCAGTGGATGGATTATGATGTGCTACATGCTCGTTATTGTGGCAGAAATTGTTGGGATTGGTTTCAACCTGAGCTAGGATGGTAGTCTTGGTCGTTGCCAGGTCGTCAAGCCTCTAGTTGATATCATTCATGTTCTTCATCAGTTGAGCTAGTAATCAAGTGTTTGGTTCACAAAAGGTGCCTCTATCTACTCAATAATTGAGTGTGGTTGAGGCTGTAAGTATGTCTAAGGCTATTGATGGTACCCAGGATAAGCAGAATGAGAAGAATACTAGTACTAAGGAGGAGGAGGATATGAATACTGTGCAGGCTACTGATGGTATGACTGATAAGAATGGGCGGGCTACGTCTGCTGATAACCATGTCTCCAAGTTTGAAAATGTGGTGGAGACTGAAAATGAGGCTGGTGTTAGTGCCTATACGGTCTACCTCTATGGAAGTGGTGAACTGGCCTTCTGGCGGCCTAAGAACCCAACTGAGATGGTTCTGGAGGATGGGTCTGACTGCACTCCTGGTTGTTCCAAATACCATTCACCTCTTGAATCTGATGTGGAGGTGGAATGGAAATTGTGGCTTTGAATAATATGGTGTCTTAAGAAAATATGTCACCATGTATGTGGGAGTCTACTGTTGCGGTCCAGATATGTAGCATACGTGCTGAACGACAAGTGGTACTATAGAACTCTGCTAGTCTAAAGTAAAAGAACTATGCTCATGTGCAAATGTCTCAGATGCAGCACTTGAACTCTAATAGGAATGGATTTTACTAAACAACATCTTCAGATGCTTTGTAATCTCATCTAGATGCCTTGTCCTCTACATGACCACATTTAAATTATCAAGTTCTTGTGATCATTTATCAATTATATCAACTTTGGATAGGTGATTTCCAATAATGCTCAAGTATCAATTATCAACCATATCCACATCATGAGATGTCATCATATTGACAGTCTTGTGGGGAATAGAAGAAGGATGCTTTTTAAATGTGCAGGATGATGATAATGTTGTTGAACTCTCCACCATCTCCTCAAAGATCTTCCAAATAATATCCTCATCCTTGTTGAAATGTGAACCTCTACATGCAGCATCTACTAGCTTCTGGTTATCTAAGTTCAAACACCTAAAATAATTCTGCACTAGGCTCGTCTTTAGAATATCATGATGGGGGACTTCTCTGTGAAATCTTTGAATCGTTCCCATGCCTCGTGAATATGCTCATGGGACATTTGGAAGAAGTTAGATATCAATGACTATATACTATTCGATTGTCCTAGGGGATGATACTTGTTCAGGAAAGTTGATCTCAACTCCTGCTAGAACGTCACCACCCTTCCTAAATGGTTAATCAAATAAAACACCTTATCCATAAGGATGAAGGGGAAAGTTATCATCTTCACTACCTCAAATGAGATGTTATGGTAGTACAGCATGTTGCATATGCGGTCGAACTACTGGAGGTGTATATATGACTCCTCATTGATATTTCCATGGAATAAGGGGGGAAGTGGAAGTAGCTAAGGCTTCGGCTCAAAATACACATGAAATGTAGGAATCTGAATCAAATTAACCACCTGTCCTGCTCCTAGGTTATAGGAATCCCTAAGAGTAAGCTTAGCCTATAGTTGATTATGCTCTGGATCTCCTCTATTATGCTTAGGTTCTCCCCAATTACCACCTCCTTTAAGCTAATCCTCCTCTCGCTCTCTACCATCTCTCATCTCTAAGATCATATCTCTCAATCCAACCTGAATATTGGCCTGCTCTCTCAACTGGGCTTGAATGGACTGAATGGAAGCCAACATGGTATTGTTGATCTCAATTTGGTCTGCCATGGATCCATTTCCCTTTTGTGGCATCAAGTCCTCAATCACTAGTTTTGTCTCTGGAAATGTAAATGGAACTAAATTAGTCTGCATGAATGAAGGATTCTCAAAAGATAGTTAGATAAGAGGGTCATTCTCAAGCAATGGGTTTATTTGTGAGAAATCATATGTGGAAGAAAAAGAAGAAAGCTCGGGAAGAGAGTCGTCTTGAGTGAAAGAAGATGAAGATGAACAAATTGGAGAGGAAAGGGGTAAGTTCGCAAAGTCTAAACACAAATTGCTCCAATCCAACATCTGTGAAACAAAAAAAATTCTAGAACACGAAGATCAAATCAAAACAGAAAGTGAAGAAAGGCATAAAACGTGCAGAAAGATCTTTATTCTAGCAAACAAACACTAATCAAACCCTCAAATTTACCAATTCAATACAATGACGACCGTGACAGTTTGGTCGCTTATCTTTTTTATTTTAGAGTTAAGTGATCACACAGTTACTTATTTCAAAGTCGCAAGTGGTGTCACCCTATCATCTAGTGTACATCTTCACACCTCCCCAAAATGTGGAACTGTAACATCCCGTAATTTTCGGATTTTTCTGAAATTTTAAAACCTATTCAATATTATACTCAAAAGAAGCGTCTCGTCGCAAGCTTTCCAACGAGCCCAAAAACGCGAAATTCCGAGTCCGGATGTGGGAGATATGCCTATTTTGGTGAAGAGGGGTTATGGTTTTTGAGGGAATTAAGGGTTACGGGTTTTGGTTAATTAATTTCGAATTAGGGTTGTTTTAGGGTTTTTAAAACTAATGTTTTAATCCTCAACTATATAAAGACACACACCCTTCCTCTCCCCTCATTCCTACTTCTTTCCAAACCCTAATCCATCCCTTCTTTCGGTGCCATCACCATTATCAAAAGCTCTCGCAGCCACGTAGCTTCGCGACAAGAAGAAGAAGAGGAGGGTCAACGCAAGGGAAAGGAAACCCTCTCATCAGGTTCGTGATCGGGCGATCGAGCACGTGGATCAAAGACGTGCACAAGTATAGGTAACGGATTCTCAACTTCTCCATCTTTTTCTCGCTAACTTTGCGATAGTGAAGATAGTCAATTGTTAGAGGCTTGATGTATTGATTCGGCTCCTTCCCGGACCATTCTTTTGCTGTTGGTAATCACATTTATTCCCTTTGATCGACGATTTTAACCTGATATCAATGTTTTTATTTTTTTTTGCATGTTATATTTCACCTTTAAAATAACACAATGGCTTCTAAATGATATAACTTCATTGAGTTGAATAAGATGTTCGTGATTAAACTTTCATATACGTATTTGTTATCCCCGTTGATATCAAATCCTGAATAGGCAGTATGGCCTTCGAGGCATATTAATATAGTATACATATCACGTTTTAATTATATGAAGGTAATCGAATGATATAAGTGTTGACATGTTTCCATGATCTCATAACTTTGACTTTTGTTATAACACCATCAACAAAAGTATAATGGGTAAATCTCACACGTTGCCTTCTTTTTGTCATAAGTACACGTATGGTTTTTGAGTAAAGAAAGTGAAGGTTAATCGATTACCGTTGTTTTTTTTAAGATATTGTTTTTACTATTAACCTCAACATGTTATTTTGGAGAGGAAGATCCTTCTATTTTTAGGAAGGTACCAATCAACCGTCCCTATTTATAGATTGGTATTGTTTATCTTTTAAAGAGGCGTAAGCTAGATTGGTTTATTTTTTTATATAATGGATAATAAATATGTCGTAGGGAGTTTATAGTTGTGTTTTGTTTTTTTTAAGTAGTACCACATTATCTTTATTTAAACTTGTTCAGTAAAATAGGTGATACAATGCAATGAGCCTACGTAGTTTCATCTTGAAATAGATTTGGTAAACACTACATTCACTTGTTAAGCTAGAATTCGCGCCTATCATTATTGATGCCATGCTTTCAGTTTGATACAGACATCCTTTGATATCTATCTAGGAGTATAGCCCTTCCAATCACGCTTAAAATCTTACGTATGTATATCTTTACTGTTTACATTTTATTGAACTGCATTTTCTTGTTAAATAGTCATGAATGTGTTACGTCAAAGTTTTGTTTCTAGTCGTGCATGCTACAGATAGCAACATCAATATCCTATGAGTTAGCAGGGAGCTAGAAAATAAATTGATATATATATTATTGGTCATTGTGAATATATACAACTATATATATTCAAGTACTTTTATTTTGACTACCGCATACCCTATATCATGTGATGGAGATACAAACTTTCTTTTATATTATTAGGGTACCGTTATGAGGATTCCTTAATCGATAACTAAATAGTTGCCCACTTGCCTCACCAGTTTGAGATTGGCATGCGATAAGTCTTTTGGTGCTTTTCTTTGATAATCTGAAGAGGTGAAATGCAATATTTAAGGTGGCATAGGATACTTACTGGTATGCCTTGGATTAAAATGCAACATCTTGGATGGTGACCTAAGGGCCTCATTTGTTGATGGATCGCGACCTGAGAGTTTAATTGTAAATGGTTGATCTTTTTATTAAGAAAATCTACGTTTATCTCAAGGTTTATAACTTGCATAAAATATAATACACATGAGGGTTATTTAGGAGAACTACTACAAGGTGGGTGCACACCCTTGTGGTCCGGTTGAGCCGACAGTGAGTCACCCCTACTCGAGGGGCATTATAAAGTGGGGTGGTGGTATGTACTCTGGAGCAATTGGGGTGGATGCCGCGTGCATTGCACCATACGGATCCGTTTTGTTGCACTTTTTAGGTAGGGAGAGAGATTCCTCCGGCAGACTCGATTGACATGGTTGCGACTCATTAGACATATATGTCGTCTCAAGTGTCAGAGTACTATCAACTAGACTAGCAGAAGGATCGCGTTTGCGCACAGGTTTTGGGTTGCACTTTAAATGAAGTGTTGCAGACTTCATTTCTAGTGTAATCGTTCCCCTTTGACGGACGAGTCCGGGATAAGTAAATGAAAATGTGAATATAGATGTGTCAAGGAATTGGTTTTGATTGCGTGCTTGTTAAATGCCTAGAATATAACTGATTGCTTATTACTAGATGTTTTTAAGTTGTTCTCTCCTAAACTTGCTCAGTTACTGCAATTGCATTACCTACCTATAATCTCTTGATTTATAATTTATTTTATCCTTACTGAGTCAGTTGACTCACCAGTTACATTCTTTGGAAATCCAACAGGGAGTGTAGAGCAGGAGACAGAGGCTCACGTCTTTAGTGGTACATCTGCAGGGCGTTGTTAAGGTCGAGGACTAGCTTCTTAGTAGTTCTGTTATCCTTCCTTTATGAGTATTTATGATGTAATAAAGAGACTCTGATGACTTATTATTATCCGTATGTGGACTTTTGTTATCAGTAGAAACTTGAATTTTTTTTCCCTATTTCCTCTTTTTGTATAAATGGTATATCATGCAGGTTGTTTATGACTGTTGTTGGGTAATATTGATAATGTATGCTGAGATGTGCTCCCGTCGAGGCGGGGCGTTTCATTTGGTATCAGAGCCCAATTACCCCATCAGTCATAGACAACTGTATGGTAGGAGAAATACCATTGTACATTAGACAAGTAGTCTTGTGACTACTGTCAAAAAAAAATGATCAAGGTTAACAAATGACCTCTTCTCTTGGATCTAATCACAATTCCCTTTTTATTTCTACTCAAGTAGATCATGTCGCCTCGTAGGGATCAGACTGCGCAGCATTTGGCTGCGATGATGGCAATGCTGCAGGATGTGTAGCAGAGACAGCTTATGCTCGAGGAGCAATTGTCGAGATCTACGTCCGAAGGGGGGTCTGGAATGGGTGGGGGAGACGGTGATCCACCACCGCCGCCACCTCCTCCTCCTCCTCCTCCTCCCCCCTCGCCGCTGCCGCCGCGACAAGAGGACATATTTTCAAAATATCGCAAGGAGAAGGTTCCGGACTTTTTGGGCAATACAAGCCCAGATGTGGCAGAGAGGTGGCTGAAGCGTGTAGAAAAGGTATTTCGCACCATACATGTACCGGATGAGGAGAAGGTTACCCTTGCCACTTACTCCTTAGCGGGCTATGTTGTGGAATGGTGGAGTTCTATGGAGCTGCATATTACAACGCCAGTTACTTGGGAGAAATTTACTGAGGCGTTCCGGGAGCATTTCTATCCGGAATACTGGCTAGAGCAGCGTCACGTGGAGTTCACACTACTCGAGCAAGGGAACAAGACTGTGTCTGCTTATCTAAACAGGTTCACGGAGCTGCTGAAGTATGCTGCTAGCACTGTGCCGACTGAGGCGGACAAAACATTCAAGTTCTTTCGAGGCCTTCGTAAGGAAATTCGCGAGAGACTAGTACCCCTTAGATTGGTTACTATGAAGGAAGTGGTTGATGTTGCATCACGAGTGGAGGAGGACTTGCGTGAAGGCAGGTCAGTACAAACCAGGCAAGGAGGACCGAGCTATTATGGGAGGACTGCTCGTAATGATCGTTCGACAGCACGAAGAGGACAACGTACCCACCCCTACCGGCATGGCATGTCTACCAGGTCTGCACATGGAGGAGCTCCTACCTTGGGGCAAGCACTTTCCGAGCCATCACGACCAGCACATCCAATGGTGTACAGCATAACCGATGCACGTGTTTGCTACCGATGCAACCAAGAGGGGCACATCAGGTCCAACTGTCCATTGGGAGCTTCACAGATGCGAGGCACTGTACGAGGGGGACGTCCGCAGCACCAGGTACGTGGTTCTACTTCTCGTGGTGGCAGGGGACATCCCAACCAGACTTGAGGTACGACAGGTTCCAGTGGGCCACGAAGAGAAGGACAACTCCATGCCATCACCGATGGACAAGCACATGCTTCGGGATCAGTAGTACGAGGTATGATTTCAGTAGGCGACTTTACAGCTCATGCTCTTTTTGATTTGGGCGTCTCATTCCTTCGTGTCATGGAGTTTTGCGGATACCTTAGGCCGAGAGCCTACCATAGTTTCAGACCCTTATCTTATTAAGGGACCTGGAGGTCAGATGTTTGTTGTCCATCGGGTGTTTCCCGATTGCCTGGTCTATATTGGAGGTTATATGCTCGAGGCCTACTTGCTGCTTATTCAGATGGAGGATTTTGATGTTATTCTTGGCATGGATTGGTTAGAGAATCACCATGCATGTCTAGACTGTTTTCAGAAACAGATTATCTTCAGGATACCTGAGCTACAAGAATTCGTATTTGATGGAAGCACCTCGTCGAGAGGGGTAACCTGCATATCAGCATTGCAAGCTCATCGTCTGTTATCTCAAGGATGCGAAGGATTTATTGCTCGCGTCATTGGGAGTAAAACTCACATGGAAGGAATAGAGGCGATGGAAATAGTAAAGAACTTTTCGGATGTATTTCCTGCATATTTACCTGGGCTTCCCCCACCTCGTGAGGTGGAGTTCGAGATTTCTATCATTCCAAGAACTCAACCAATATCCATGACACCATACAGGATGGCACCAGCTGAGCTGAAGGAACTCAAGGTGCAGTTACAAGAACTGCTTGAGAAGGGTTTCATACGCCCTAGTACATCTCCATGGGGAGCGCCTGTCCTTTTTGTTAAGAAGAAGGATGGATCTATGCGCATGTGTATAGATTATCGGAAATTGAATAAAGTAACAATCAAGAATCGTTACCCTTTACCACACATTGACGATCTATTTGATCAGCTACAAGGGTCATCCATCTTCGCCAAGATTGATCTGCGGTCTGGTTATCACCAACTACGTATTCGGGATGTGGACATACCAAAGTCTGCCTTCAGAACCAGATATGGTCACTATGAGTTCTTGGTGATGCCTTTTGGCTTGACAAATGCCCCAGCAGCATTCATGGACATGATGAATCGGGTGTTTCAGCCTTTCCTCGACAGCTTTGTTGTAGTTTTCATTAACGATGTCCTCATATACTCTCGAGATGAGAAGGAACATCGCACTCACTTACAGACAATGTTGGAGACCTTACGGAGGCACAAGATATATGCAAAGTTTAGTAAGTGTGAGTTTTGGCTTCAATAAGTATCATTCTTAGGCCATGTTATCTCAGGTGCAGGAGTGTCAGTGGATCCGGCAAAAATCGAAGCAGTCCTTAGTTGGGAACGACCGAAGAATGTGTCTGAGATCCAAAGCTTTCTTGGCTTAGCTGGTTATTACAGGCGGTTTGTGAAGGGATTTTCTCAGATTGCCCTTCCCCTCACCCAGCTAACCAAGAAAGAGATGCCATATGCTTGGTCAGATGAACGTGAGAATAGCTTACAGACTCTGAAGGAAAGGCTCACTACAGCTCCCATCTTGACAATTCCATCGGGCCCAGACGGATTCACGGTTTACACCGATGCATCAAAGGAGGATCTGGGTGCGGTTTTGATGCAACATGGTAAGGTTGTTGCATATGGATCTAGACAGTTGAAGCCCCATGAGAAAAGTTACCCAACTCATGATATGGAACTGGCAGCAGTTATCTTTGCTCTTAAAATGTGGAGACATTATCTTTATGGTGTTTCTTTCGAAATCTTCACAGATCACGAGAGTCTCAAGCATCTTTTTGATCAGAAGGAGTTCGATATGAGGCAAAGGAGATGGCTGGAGCTGTTAAAGGATTACGAGTGCACCATCTCTTACCATCCTGGTAAGGCGAACGTGGTTGCTGATGCCCTTAGTCGTAGGCCTCATTCAAGTGAATCTCGTCCTCAGCTTAAAGCATGGGATCTTCTTGCAGCTTTCAGTGATTGGCATCCATTTCAGAGTAGTCAAGAGACTGTCATAGTTCCATCCCTTTCTCGTCCAGAGTTAGTTGAGCAAATCATCCAAGGGCAACATGAAGACCTGAGTATGCAGAGACTCAAGGAGAAGGCTATCGCAGGAACCTTAGTTGGCTTTTCTTATCAAGATGGTGTGCTACGAAATGGGAATCGGTTGTGTGTTCCAGCTGATGTACAATTGAGGGAAGAGATCATGCGTGAGGCACATAGTTCACGTTTGTCGATACCTCCTGGTGGCACAAAGATGTATAAGGATTTGAAAAGGAATTTTTGGTGGAAGCAAATGAGAAGAGATGTGGCCAAGTTTGTGGCAAAATGCCTGACGTGTCAACAAATTAAGGCTGAGCATAAGAGGCCACCTGGACTTTTGCAATCCCTTCCTATTCCTGAGTGGAAGTGGGAGGGTATATCTATGGATTTTGTGACGGGTCTTCCTAAGACCACTAGTAGTCATGATGCCATCTGGGTCGTGGTTGATAGGCTTACTAAGTCAGCACATTTCATACCTGTGAGTATGGCATGCACTCCCCTACAGCTTGCAGTGGTCAGACTTCATGGGCTGCCGAAGCAGATTGTATCTGATCGTGATCCAAGGTTCAACTCTCACTACTGGAGGGAATTCATGAGTTCTTTAGAAGTACAACTATGCCTTAGTTCTGCTTACCATCCACAGACCGATGGACAATCCGAGAGGACGATTCAGACACTGGAGGATCTTCTTCGAGCATGTGTGCTGGAGTGGAAAGGGTCGTGGAAGGACCATTTGCCGTTAGCAGAGTTTACGTATAATAACAGTTACCATGCCAGCATAGGTATGGCTCCTTTTGAAGCATTGTATGGAAGACGATGCTCTACACCTCTGAGTTGGCAGGAGATTAGACATAACCTTTTACATAAGGTAGAGTACTTGGAGGAGACTGCTAAGGCAATCAAGATAGCTCGGAAGAAATTGCTTACTGCACAGAGTAGGCAAAAGAGCTATAGCGATAGGCGACGCACTGATCTTATCTTTGAAGTTGGAGATTTTGTCTTCTTGAGAGTTTCTCCCACAAAGGGAGTTCAACGATTTAGAGTGAAGGGAAAGTTAGCACCCCGGTTTGTCGGACCGTTCGAGATTCTCGACAAGATTGGTAAAGTTGCGTACAGGATTGCTCTTCCTCCTCACCTTGCTGGTGTGCATGATATTTTTCATATCTCCAACTCGAGAAAATATGTGCATGATCCATCGCATGTGATTAGTTATGATGACCTTCATGTTGATACTGACCTGAGTTACCCGGAGGAACCAGTTCTGATCATCGATCGTTCAGTGAAGAAGTTAAGGCACAAGGAGATACCTTTGGTGAAGATCCTTTAGCAACGACACAACTCCGATGAGGCCACCTGGGAACCTGAGGCGGATATGCGACGGGACTACCCATACCTATTTGAAGGTAATATATATAAGCTACTTTCATCCTTTTTAAGGTTGTTATAATTACACCTTTTGCATCCTAAGTCTCGGGGACGAGACTGTTTTTAAGGTTGTTATGATGTAACACCCCGTAATTTTCGGATTTTTCCGAAATTTTAAAACCTATTCAATATTATACTCAAAAGAAGCGTCTCGTCGCAAGCTTTCCAACGAGCCCCCAAAAACGCGAAATTCCGAGTCCGGATGTGGGAGATATGCATGTTTTGGTGAAGAGGGGTTATGGTTTTTGAGGGAATTAAGGGTTACGGGTTTTGGTTAATTAATTTCGAATTAGGGTTGTTTTAGGGTTTTAAAAACTAATGTTTTAATCCTCAACTATATAAAAACACACACCCTTCCTCTCCCCTCATTCCTACTTCTTTCCAAACCCTAATCCATCCCTTCTTTCGGTGCCACCACCATTATCAAAAGCTCTCGAAGCCACGTAGCTTCGCGACAAGAAGAAGAAGAGGAGGGTCAACGCAAGGGAAAGGAAACCCTCTCATCGGGTTCGTGATCGGGCGATCGAGCATGTGGATCAAAGACGTGCACAAGTATAGGTAACGGATTCTCAAATTCTCCATCTTTTTCTCGCTACCTTTGCGATAGTGGAGATAGTCAATTGTTAGAGGCTTGATGTATTGATTCGGCTCCTTCCCGGACCATTCTTTTGCTGTTGGTAACCCCATTTATTCCCTTTGATCGACGATTTTAACCAGATATCAATGTTTTTATTATTTTTTTTTTTGTGTTATATTTCACCTTTAAAATAACACAATCGCTTCTAAATGACATAACTTCATTGAGTTGAATGAGATGTTCATGATGAAACTTTCATATACGTATTTGTTATCCCCATTGATATCAAATCGTGAATAGGCAGTATGGCCTTCGAGGCATATTAATATAGTATACATATCACGTTTTAATTATATGAAGGTAATCGAATGATATAAGTGTTGACATGTTTCCGTGATCTCATAACTTTGACTTTTGTTATAACACCATCAACAAAAGTATAATGGGTAAATCTCACACGTTGCCTTCTTTTTGTCATAAGTGCGCGTATGGTTTTTGAGTAAAGAAAGTGAAGGTTAATCGATTACCGTTGTTTTTTTTAAGATATTGTTTTTACTATTAACCTCAACATGTTATTTTGGAAAGGAAGATCCTTCTATTTTTAGGAAGGTACCAATCAACCGTCCCTATTTATAGATTGGTATTGTTTATCTTTTAAAGAGGCGTAAGCTAGATTGGTTTATTTTTTTTATATAATGGATAATAAATATGTCGTAGGGAGTTTATAGTTGTCTTTTGTTTTTTTTTAAGTAGTACCACATTATCTTTATTTAAACTTGTTCAGTAAAATAGGTGATACAATGCAATGAGCCTACGTAGTTTCATCTTGAAATAGATTTGGTAAACACTACATGCACTTGTTAAGCTAGAATTCACGCCTATCATTATTGATGCCATGCTTTCAGTTTGATACAGACATCCTTTGATATCTATCTAGGAGTATAGCCCTTCCAATCACGCTTAAAATCTTACGTATGTATATCTTTATTGTTTACATTTTATTGAACTGCATTTTCTTGTTAAATAGTCATGAATGGGTTATGTCAAAGTTTTGTTTCTAGTCAGGCATGCTACAGATAGCAACATCAATATCCTATGAGTTAGCATGGAGCTAGAAAATAAATTGATATATATATTAGATGGTCATTGTGAATATATACAACTATATATATTCAAGTACTTTTATTTTGACTACCGCATACCCTATATCATGTGATGGAGATACAAACTTTCTTTTATATTATTAGGGTACCGTTATGAGGATTCCTTAATCGATAACTAAATAGTTGCCCACTTACCTCACCAGTTTGAGATTGGCATGCGATAAGTCTTTTGGTGCTTTTCTTTGATAATCTGAAGAGGTGAAATGCAATATTTAAGGTGGCATAGAATACTTACTGGTATGCCTTGGATTAAAATGCAACATCTTGGATGGTGACCTAAGGGCCTCATTTGTTGGTGGATCGCGACCTGAGAGTTTAATTGTAAATGGTTGATCTTTTTATTAAGAAAATCTACGTTTATCTCAAGGTTTATAACTTGCATAAAATATAATACACATGAGGGTTATTTAGGAGAACTACTACAAGGTGGGTGCACACCCTTGTGGTCCGGTTGAGCCGACAGTGAGTCACCCCCACTCGAGGGGGATCATAGAGTGGGGTGGTGGTATGTACTCTAGAGGAATTGGGGTGGATGCCGCGTGTATTGCACCATACGGATCCGTTTTGTTGTACTTTTTAGGGAGGGAGCGAGACTCCTCCGGCAGACTCGATTGACATGGTTGCGACTCATTGGACATATATGCCGGCAGAACACCTGAAAGATCGCGTTTGCGCTCAGGCTTTGGGTTGCACTTTAAATGAAGTGTTGCAGACTTCATTTCTAGTGTAATCTTTCTCCTTTGACGAACGAGTCCGGGATAAGTAAATGAAAATGTGAATATAGAAGTGTCAAGGAATTGGTTTTGATTGCGTGCTTGTTAAATGCCTAGAATATAACTGATTGCTTATTACTAGATGTTTTTAAGTTGTTCTCTCCTAAACTTGCTCAGTTACTGCAATTGCATTACCTACCTATAATCTCTTGATTTATAATTTATTTTATCCTTACTGAGTCAGTTGACTCACCAGTTACATTCTTTGGAAATCCAACAGGGAGTGTAGAGCAGGAGTCAGAGGCTCACATCTTTGGTGGTACATCTGCAGGGCGTTGTTAAGGTCGAGGACTAGTTTCTTAGTAGTTCGGTTATCCTTCCTTTATGAGTATTTATGATGTAATAAAGAGACTCTGATGACTTATTGTTATCCGTATGTGGACTTTTGTTATCAGTAGAAACTTGAAATTTTTTTCCCTATTTCCTCTTTTTGTATAAATGGTATATCATGCAGGTTGTTTATGATTGTTGTTGGGTAATATTGATAATGTATGTTGAGATGTGCTCCCGTCGAGGCGGGGCATTTCAGGAACCATCTGTCTGGGCTGTTGGGTTATATTAGGCCGGAAATGTGAAGCAGAGCACACCAAAATGACTATTAATTGTCGTAGATAAGTTCATGTAGCTTGACCATGTACCAAAGAGTAATACATGAATGCTTAGGGCACAAGTCCAGTGACTTTTGGCTACAGTCCTTAGTGTTATGTCTTCACCCACTCTATATGGAGGTAACTACCTGTGATTATTGAGGGGGTTACTCTCCCCAATATAAAAATGAATCTTACATTTAATTTTAGGGGTCAAGTTTAATTAGTAGTCTCAATTTTTATTTGGTTATCATTGTTTTGGATATTTTTCAATAAAAGAATATACTAACGATTTTATAATTCCTTTTTCTCTTAAGTCCAAGAAAAATGGGGAAGGAAGTCGGAAAAGCCGATGCACATGAACAATGAATGCAAATACAAGATATAGAAGGTGTACATTACTCCAGTAGTCTACATGCAATATGATCTGTGCATATAAATTAATTCATCCTATATGAATGCAAAATGAGGACCATACTAGCATGAACTTCTATTAACGGGAAGAAACAATTTATTTGACAAAGTTCAAATTATATGATCTATAGGCATGGGAAGTCTGATTAGGGTTTGGACCTAATTAATTATAGGGATCAACCTGAAATAAAAACTAAAACATGGGGCTCAAGAACAATAAACAAAAAATAAATGCAGAAAACTCAAATAACAAAAAACAAAAAAATGAGAAAAATGGGGAGGAAGAAAAAATAGAATGCGAAGAAAACAAAATCGATAAAGCCCCCCGACACTTATACCGGTGAAACATGCTTCACACAACCACAGAAAATTTCTAATGTCTCCATAAAAAAATATAAAAAGGGTAAGTTCCAACCATTATTACAAGTTAATTACAATTATAAATGGAAATAAAAAGAACTAAAACTAAATAGGAAAACAGTCTTCTACATCTCCTCCACCTTAATCACTCTACTAATAGTCGGTGAAGAATAGCCAGCCTCCGCTTTGCTTGAGTGCATCGACTCCTAGGATAGCCTTCCTCATTCGTTGGGTCCTCACAATAAAGTTGAAACAAAGTTATGTGTTAGAACAATTTTATAAAAAATAAATAAATGAAAGAAAAATGAGATATAGAATAAATAAAGCAAACAAGTAAGAAAACATAAAAAAGGAAAAGAAAACTATCTACTCTTACCGTGGCTCCCAGCAACGACACCATTTTGCTGAAACTGATTTTTCGAATTTTAATTATTTAATGAGAAAATTTACAAGTGATGTGGAAGTGTCAGTACAACCTTAAGAAAATTCAAATAAAATTCATTTGTATTCTAAAAGAAGAATTCGCTACTTTATTTACCTGGTATAGCTTCTAGGAAGGAACTCTGGGAGGCTACAAATAAATGAGAGGAATTCATTATTGCTAATTAATGAGGATTTTTTCTTTTTTTTATGCTTTCTATGTATTTTTAATGAATTTATATTTTTACCTGGATTTTAAATTGTTTTTTATTTTTTTATTTTCTGATTTTTTTATTTTCTGATTTTTTATTTTTGATTTATTCTAATTTTGCAAATTTTTTATATATTTTTTATTTAAAAAACAATTTATGAATACTATATATAAAAAACAGAAAAGAGACCTTTTTGTATTTTCTAAATATATCAAAAATCCTCAATAAGATAATAATAAATTGTTTTTGTGTTTATCATATTTTTACTACTTTTAATTCTTTTATGGCATTTTATATTTTTTATAGATTTTTTGTTGAATTAAATTGAAAACAATTTATTAAGTAAAACTATCTACTATTTTTGGTATTTTAATATAGAAAATAAAAGAAGATAATTAGGAAATAATTTTTATGTAAAAGTTTTTTTATTAAGCTTTCCAACAAGACCAATTACCTATTTTTGTAATTTTTTTGATTTTCTATAATTTTTATAAGTTTTTTTGTGTATGTGAATTTTTATGATGTATGATTATATTTTTAGTTGATTTTTGTTTGGGTGATAAAATACAATAAGATAAATCTACATTAATTATTTTAGAATTTCAAAGAGTTTCCGAATTTTTATGAACTTTTAAGTACAATCAGAGAAAATAAGTACTGTTTCTATATTTTAAAAATAGCAAATCAAATAAATTTTGCAAAACAAAATTATGTGAGTTAAAAAAATAAACATAGCTTAACAAAATTTTTGTGAATTTTTTAGAGTTATTTAGTAATTGAATATGAGCAATTAACAAAGAAATAAAACATATCAGAAATTGGACTTGAATGCAATTACTAGTAATCACACTATTTATTAACAACAAAATAAACTACAAGGCACTTTATGCAAATAATCCAAATATTCACGTGTTGTTACATGTGATCTCTGATTTCAGTAACCAGATTGCAATTATCTACAACATTAGATCATTTATTACCACTGGAAATTGTAGGGAATTTATTGCAATTTGTCCAAAGTACACGTGAAGAAGCACACGAGTTCAAAAAAAGGATTAACAAGCAATTTAATATAATCATAAGGGCTCTTATGTAATTTTTCTCAACTATATTTACAAATTAGTGACTTAATAAAAATAAAAGAAATTACAGAGAAGGAGGTGTAAATTAACCAAGATAATGTGTGACGCACGTGAGATATCGTGCGGTTCAGATTTTATAAGACCCTCATAATAGGACCCTACAGTGTTTGTAAAAACTGCTCTTATCCAGCATTCAAAAAATTTGAAAAAGCACTCCATCATGTAGTGCTCGTCGAGACCTTTCCAACAAATCTAAGAATGGTAAAATCACAATTCGGGAGCTCGAGTGATGACCATTTTAGAGAGATCGAGTTCGGGTCATATTCGGATCTAAACCCGGATCTGAATCCCGGTTGGCCCCCGTAAAACAAACCAACCCCTCTCTAAAAAACACCCAAAATTCAGATCAACCACATTGCTCCTTCCCCCACCTCATCGGAGCCTCGCCGAAGCTCATCGGAGTGCGTAGAATCGATGATCTGAAGCCGTCACCACATAGAGGAGGTCGAGGTTATCCTCGTGTGTCGGTTCTCGTCATTAACAGAGTGCAGAGTGCACCGTTCTCTACGGGTGAAGAAACTGAGGAATCGAGTTTTTGAGGTATGAGTTTTTACCTTCCTCTTGTTGCGGGTTCCACGCTATTTAATTCCTATCTGTTTGTAGTTGAATCCCTATAGAGCCGTCAAGATTTCTTGCTCTAACACTAAAACAATATGGAGATTATTAGGGGAGCCTTTGAACTTACCCCCTATAGTAGAGGTTTTTACACAAATCGTATGCTTTGCGCCTGTTGTGCTCATATCTCGACAAGGATCTCATTGTATCGAAACTCAATGGCTTTTGAAAGGGTATTATATGTCATTTTCTTGTATGATTTCTCCCCATCGCACCCTCGTGAAAAGCAAGGATGACATTTAATGATTTCAGGAAAAGAACAAAATTTGCGTTGTCGTCGAATATCAAATTGAATTGATGATTTTACTTATAAAGCTTTAAAGCTTCACAGGAAGAGGGGAAAATAAAACAGAGAACAGGTAACAAATATTAGTTTTGATTTTCAACATTGGATCTTTTTCTTGCCTTTTTCACGTATGTAAAGGATGTTTGAAACCAAAGAATCTATTTACCGACACAAGCAAAAGAATTCATTTTGTTAGTCCAACCATTTCCATTACAGACCATCCACAGACGTGTTGAGAAAATAAATTGCATATCAAGATCCCTTTTTGTCTCATTCAATGTATTCTGTTCAACTGATAAATAGGGTTGTGCACGTTTCATGAATTTGTTGGTTATGAATTTGATGGGTACCCGATCCGATCCATATGGATCGATCCAAAACCAATTGATATCCAATAGATTACATTGGATCGGGTACCCAACCCGATTTGACCCGTGATATACGGAGCTCCGAACCTATGATCCACGGGTATGCATGGGTCAACCTATCTCATCACCCCTCTAACATGACGATGCCCGTTGATCTATTTGGTGGTGTTCACTAACGGATGCAAACATATAGATATGTATATGGATGTAGGTGTTACTATGTCCTTATCCGTTTGTAAATATGAATCGGGGTGCAATCCAGATATGAAATCTATATTACTGTGTTAAGAACACATATGTAACATGAATATTAATCTGGTATGAATAGGAAATACTATATATATTAGCATTAATATGCATGTATTGGATGGAATACATATAATATAAATATAATAAATTTGCAAATGTTTTAATAATTAAACCAAATTAGTAAAATTAATTATACCAACAAACCGTGAGCATATCGAACGATGACACCTCCCCGAACCGTGAGCATACCAACAAACTGTGAGCATATCTAACAAACCGTGAGTATATTAACAAACCATTGATATACCAAATGTTTTAATAATTATACCAAATATGCAAATTTGCAAATTATTATAATAATTATAATAATTTATTATTCAGGAATTAAAGTTGAGATTATAATAATTTATAATGGTTAATATTCACACAGGAAGTCTCGAGTTGAGATTTAAAATACAGTATAATGATTTGTAATAATTTCATCCATTCATTGTTCGGAGATTCTTTTCGATTAATGATAAATATGGAATCTTGATATTTCCTCTCAAATTGGTTGCTCGATACATTTTTTTCAAATGTTGATTTTCCGTATACATTTATTTTATTATGATTTAATTAATAATTATATAATAAAAATCCTATCAAGATCTATAAAAAACGGATATGGTGGCGAATCAGATACGATATACCCATACTTCTGCCTCAACCCTCGAGGCTAGGGATGTAAACATGTATGGTTATATCCATGTCCGATTCGTCGATGTATTTGTTGTATTTAGATTTTGACATCATTATCCATATTCATTTTTAAAATGGACACGGATATGTATATCATTTTGATATCTGTAAACATCAGTATCTGTATCCATATACCATTATGACATAATTTTATATTATATTTCATCATATTTGGTATATTTTTTATGATATAAGCACATTTATCATATTTTTATGGTATATTTTCCGTCAATTCATGCAGCTAATCTATAAAGTATTTCTTATATTACTCGTATGCGATTAATCTCTGATTTACAACCGTCTCTGTCTTTTTAAAGATATGGTCAAATAGTTTTAGTATCAGTTGATATCTTTATCCCAATCCCTATTCGTATAAAAACATATAAGGAATATGGTAACACATAGTTGTGTCTGTATACGCATCTGTCCATTTGCATCCCAACTTGAGATTCATCAACATGCATGGATCGATACCATTCATTCCGCTGGGTTCTCATCCATTCCGCAGTGGTTTAGTCTTAAGTGGTATGTGGGTAGTGGAGTAGATGCCGCCAAGGGAAGGGCATGCATCCTTGGAGTCTTGGGTAGAAGCATAGATAGCCACGATCTCAACCGCTACTATGTGGCTACAACCGTTGGAGGACATGTTGCTTGGCACACCATAGAGTCACCACTCTGTGTTCAGCCTAGGTACTTGCGTGACTTTAGCACAGTGCTTCGATTGCGGGCCAAGTAGTCGTGGTTGATGGTCTAGTGTTTCTTATTTTCACTTAAAGTTAGCATTCGTGTGTTGGCTAGTGTAGGTCACATTGCTTAGTATTCTGAGTTGGAGCACTAAGAGGGATGTTCAGGGAAATATAGTTCATGATGTTGGGAATGAAATATAATTCTCTTGTCCATAAGGAAAATTGGGTTATTCGTGATGATTTAGACTACGGAAAGAATGATCTTGGTAATCAGTGTCCAGACTCGTGCCCTACATTACCGTACACTCTTACACGTGGATAGTGGACTTGGACGGTTCGTGATGATTCATAGGTTGGAAATTACTTTAGGAATCGAAGTTACAATCTTATAAGTGAATCCAAGTAGACGTGTTGGGAACTTAGTTAGGATGCATTGTATCCCACTACATGCCTACGGAGGCACCACAACCCTAAGGCCTTCTTCTTGCCTTAAAGTCATAGTGTGAGGGCCTCACCCGAACCAAGACCACAAACTATCGACGAAGCTTGGTCGATCCATATCAAATAATAATATGATTATAGATTATCTCTCTTTGTGGACAGTTTACCCAACTGTTTCTGTTACACTCTTTTTAATTATATCTTGCTTGTTGTAATTCTTATATCATACTATGTAACTATGCTCATAACATACCTATGTGTGGATCTATAAGTTCTCAGTAGAAGTTGCAACAATGAGTAACACTTGTTTACTTGGAGCTACTTCTTTTTGTACAGCTACACAGCTTCCTTTTTAATGTACAAAAGTTATTATAGCTTTTATTGTTTTACTCTACATGTAGTTTTGTTGAGAGACATGAGATGTATAATGTATGTATGGTCATTTTTTTATCACGTAAATATATATTTTTGTGGACTTGGATGGTAGTTAAATGAATGTTGGTTATGAAGTGATGGGAAAGAAAATTTTTTATTCCAATCTTTGTGATATTTTCTCCTGCTTACAGTTATATTGTGGATTCGAATGTGGAATGTATGTGTGTGGAATCGGTTCGCCGAGTACCCGGGTCCTATGGGGACGTTCGTCACAGATTTAGGCATCTAGATTTGTTTGGGTGGCTCAAATTTGGGAGTGAATCAATAGCTCGGATGACATCTGGAAAGCCTTGTTCATAATCGAGCAGCGCTGGAGGGTGATGGAAGAAACCATATGAATGTGGCTCCTTGCGAGGTATAATCGCTTCGATCTTCGTCGCGGAAGCTTGGATCAAAGCTCTGAAAGACTCAACCAACTTCTACAATGAATCCGCGTTGATATGGTGTGAAAATAGGATCCATATCTCAATGCTTAAAGACCTAGAAGTGGGGCTTCTATGCATGTTGTAAATGGATCTCCAAGTCTTGATCTATGATCAAACACCTCCAGGTACATACGAGTTATTCTAAGGTTCGAAGCATCATCAACCTCGTCAAGATCGTTATTCAAAGCATAGAAATAGAAAGAGGAGGGTGAATGGATTGGGTTTTGATGTTGGTGGAGCAAATGATCCGAATGATCTCAGATC